>BSBM01002463.1:0-291259 GCA_027924585.1 Larix kaempferi | reverse complement strand
CCATGGAGTAGTAAAGGCAGTCTTATACTGATCTTTTTTATGAATTTGAATCTGGTTGTAGCCAGATAAACCATCCATGAAGGATAGAATCTCATGACCCAAACATACATCGACGAGTTGATCGATGAAAGGCATAGGAAATTTGTCTCTAGGAAAATCTAAATTTAGATCACGAAAATCAATACAGATGCGAATGGTGCCCTGTTTGTTTTAACTGGCACTAGATTGGAAACCAACGTGGTGTAAGCGATTGGGTAAATGAACCAAGCTTGATGCAATTTTTCAATTTCAACCTTCACTGTTGATAGTTTTGAGGGGTGAATGGGCCGCTGCTTTTGGTGGACAGGAGTGATGTCACCCCAAGTATCAATACAGTGTTCAACAATGGTGGGTTCAATCCCAAGCATATCAGTATATGACCAAGCAAAAACATCACAGAACTCTTTGAAGAGCTTCTTATAGGAAACCACTTCGTCGAGAGTACATGAGGCACCTATCGTAATATTCTCAACTATACCAGGTGTGACAGAAATATCAACCTGTATGGTGGGTGTGATGTTAGCCATGTTACCTTCTTTGAAGGCATCAAGAGCTAGGATGGGGCTCTTAAATCAATCCATTTGGTTATAGATTAAGTATTTTGAATCGACCAAAATTTGGTTGGTCGTCGGGGGAGTGGACTCCTCAAGAATGAAGTAGGCTCTATGATGCATGTCATCCCAAGGGAAGTCAGGTGCAGTTAGGACTTCAAGTATTTCTTCGTCACTGTGGAAAAATTGTGTGGAAAGATCAAACGAGGTAGATCTAGAGGTCAAGGGAACCGTCGGTTCGTTGCTTGTGGAAATCAGATAAATAGTGTTGACCTTTGCCAAGGAGGAGGATTCAGGTGGGTGAATGTCCTTGATGGTAATAATGGATGATTATAAGGAATACTGATGCATTTTGTGAAGCACCAACTGATACTCTAGTAAGTCGGGACAATGATGAGAGTAATGGCTGTAGACTCTGCATATGGTGCAGGAGTGGTTGGCACGTAATTATTTGTTATGTGGTGGGGGGGGTGGTTGGTAGTTCGACAACCGGTATAGTTGGTTCATCGTCCAATGTCGTCATGTTTTATTGAAGGTTGGGTAAGTGCAGATAGTTATGGTTTGTGTGGCCCAAATCATCGCACAAGGCACACTTGGAAGGCATGCATGCTGGAGGAGGAGGGTGCACGATTTTAGTCGCATTAGGTGTAGTATGATTTTGCGTGGATTTTCCCCCAGTGTTATTAAATGGTTGAGGGAATGTGTTTGAGGTAGATGTTTCCAACACACCAGGAGGTGGATGATTGGCGGTGGTGATTGGTTGGACCTATTAAAGAATGACTTGTGGCATTGGAGTGGGATTAGGGGTAGGTAAATACCACACAGGAAGTCCTAACGTCAATCCCAAGGAGATTCAGTGTGGCCATGATTGGCATACTTACTACCCCTAAAGGTGGGGAAAAGAACAATATTGTGTGGATCGGTGTGTCTCCAACGTGACTAGGTATCGATGGCAATTGAGATTGAAATGGTGGTTGAGGTTTAGGGACCAATTGAATGCATGAAATGGTACACAAGTCAAAGATCTCAACGACTGGAGAAGGAGTGGTAAGGAATGAAATGTGGAAACCATTGGTGTCTTTGAATAAATTCAGGCCCAATGGGGGAATTCAAAGGGGTAGATGCACCAAATACAGGTTGTTCAACCATGGGGAGGACATTCTCAGATGTAGAGGGTGCATTAGGATCATAGTAAGTGACCTGGTCTATTTTGACAACCCATCCATCATGGGGGAACATCATGAGCTGGAACACAGATGCAGCAACATCCTTCATGGCGTACATGTATCTTCGTCCTAGGAGTAGGTTGTAGTTGAGTTGTGCATTGACGACTTCAATGTCCATCAGGATAGTTTTGTCATCTAATTGGACTGGAACATTGGCTAGAAGGCCTTCCAGTTGAGGTGAGTGGCCATCATAAGCTCATAGGGAAGTTTTGGATGGTTGTAGGGGAGGGGACCCTAGCCACTTCCACATAAATGTAGACATGACGCATGTACAGGCACCCTCATAGATGATGCATTGATGGATAACAAGGTTCCAGATTGAAACAGAGACCTAAAATGCTAGGGTGGAAGGCATGATGATGATGATGATGATGATGATGATGATGATGACAGTGATGATGATGATGATGAAGATGATGATGATGATGAATACGATGAAAATGATGGTGATGATAACCACAACAATGATGATGAAGATGATGATAATGATGAAGTAGATGATGATGATGAATATGGAGATGAGGATGATGATGATGATGATGGTGATGATGAATATGGTAATGATGATGATGATGATGATGATGATGATGATGATGATGATGATGATGAAGATGACGATGATGATGATGATGATGATGATGATGATGAAGATGACAATGATGATGATGATGATGATGGTGATGATGGTGATAAGGATGATGGTGATGATGATGAAGACGTTGAAGATGATGATGATGAAGATGATGAACATGAAGATGACGGTGATGAAGATGATGATGATGATGATGATGATGATGATGATGATGAAGATGATGAAGATGATGATGATGACGAAGATGATGATCATGATGATCATGACAATGATGATGATGATGATGATGATGATGACGATGAAGAAGATGATGATGATTATGAAGATGATGAAGATGATGGTGATGAAAACGACAACGATGATGATGAAGATGATGAAGATGATGATGATGATGAAGCAAATGATGATGATGAAGATGGAGATGAGGATGATGATGAGGAGGAGGAGGAGGAGGAGGAGGAGGATGAAGATGATGATGAAGATGATGATGATGATAATGAAGATGAAGATGATGGTGATGAAGATGATGAAGATGACGATGATGACGATGAGGAGGATGATGATGATGATGATGAATACAGTGATGATGATGATGATGAATACAGTGATGATGGTGATGATGATGATGATGATCATCGTCATCATCATCATCATCATCATCATCATCCTCATATTCATCATCATCATTATCCTCATCATAATCATCTTCATCATATCATCACCATCATCTTCATCTTCATAATCATCATCGTCGTCATCATCATCATCATCATCATCATCATCATCATCATCATCATCATATTCATCATCATCATCCTCATCATCATCATCGTCCTCATCTTCATTATCATCATCATCCTCATCATCATCATTTTCATCATCATCATCATCATCATCATCATCATCATCACCATCATCGTATTCATCTTCATCATCATCATCATCATCATCATCGTCATCACCCTACCTCTAACCACACCTCCCATATCTCTTTCTCACTCCCTACAACTAACACCCTCTCCTCTCTCTCTCTCTCCCTCCTATCCTCCCCATAACCATTACTACCCCCCTCTCTCAAACTCTCTCTCTCTATCCCCCTCACTAACCCCCCTCCTAGATACTTACCCCTAGACTAATCCCCCCTCTCTCACTCTTTATTCCATGCTTCTACACCGCTTTGTCTCTCTCTATCTCTCTCTCTAAACACCCTCTCCCTCTCCCTAACCTCTCCCCCATCTCTAACAATCCTACTCTGTCTATCTATCTCCTACTCCCCCTATCCCTAAACCCCCTCCTTTCTATCTCTCTCCCCTCCTCTCCCTATCCTTTACTAATGCGGGCTCTCTCAGTCTCTCTCTCTTCCCTACACCTCCACCTACCTCTAACCACACCTCCCATCTCTCTTTATCACTCCATACAACTAACACCCTCTCCTCTCTCTCTCTCTCTCTCTCTCTCTCTCTCTCTCTCTCTATCTCTCTCTCTCTCTCTCTCTCTCTCTCTCCCTCCTCAACCCCCCCTAACCATTACTAACCCCCTCTCTCCCCTCTCTCTCTCTCTCCATCCTCTCCCCCCCCAACCATTACTGACCCCCTCTTTCCCCCCCTCTCTCTCTCCCCCTCGCTAACCCCCCTCCTATGCCCCTACCCATAACTAACCCCCCCCCCTCTCTCTCTTGCTCTCTCCTACTCCCCTCCCCCTCTCACTCTCTCCTACTCCCCCTTCCCCTACCACTAGTCACCCCCCATCTCTAACCCCTTAGCCCCAAACACCAAATCCCTATTTAACCTCCTAACCCCTAACTATTAAATAAGGTTTTGATGAAAATACAAATTGTGTAGATTACCATAACGCTAGCGCGTTTTTGTATGCAGAAACACACACGTGTTTTTGGCCATTAGGCATTATTTAGTTGTGCACCAAACATATTAAATTCCTAGGATTTTTTTAACATTCAATAAACGCGCGTGCGTTTTGTGTGTACATAACGCTAGCGTGTTTTGTGTGTCCAAAACGTGAGGGTGTTTTGTCTGTGCAAAAATTCAGCATATTTTCTTGCAACATATTTTCCTTGCAATGATAATTCTGATCCATGGGTATGAACCCTTGGAGTTGAAAAAAAACCAGAATTTTAACTTAGATATCAAATTAGCATGCATGTACTAAGTTCATTGAACTGTTGAAAGATATTATTAGTTTTTTCTATTAAGATAATGTTTTGATAACACAATGGTGAGATGTTACTTCATCAATGCAATAAATGTAAGAGAATAAATATTGCTTAAAATATAATTATATAAATTTCAATAGCATAATTTGTCAATTTTCGGAAGAGATAAATCATCACAAGCACAAGTGGACACTCAAGAGAAAATATGGAATATATTGTATCGTGCATTGATAACCAAATGTTTGTAATACAAAATATGGAAAAGTAGTCATCCCTTAAATGGCATGTCGATGTACTTGTATCCTTAAGTACAACAATGTGTACATGTATGTCAAAATAAATATATACAGGACTATGCAACATCAAAAATCAATCGTTTGCTTGTTTTTCCCTGACTTTCCTCTATCGACCATCTCCCTAGGATCGTTATGCATTTAAGGAGTATGCAAAACAAAGATCATTATTTTTATCAAATAACTGCACTAATACCCTACTATTAACAAAATTAAAAAATTAACTTATGGCCAAATTATTTAAATCACAAACACTCACCAAATCCTGTCGGGATATAGATGTTTGCGGTAAGCTCATGGAAGGCCTCTCTATAGTTGTGCTCTGCAAATAAAAGGTCACATCTCAATTAATTCAACAATTCAACATTGATCAACATGTTTGGGTAAATTGAATAAAAAGACTTGGCCATTAATGAACATCTCACCACAAGAGGAGACCCGGTCAAAACCATGGATTGAGTAGAGGGGTCGTGCATTGTTTCCTCTAATGGCTACAATCACCAAATGGGGAAATAGTTAGACATGCATGGATAAAAAATATAGCAACATGGTTAAATACTATGCATTGTTATATTGTTGAAATAGTTACCTCTGTATGACTTGTGGCTATTATAGATGCGGCACTAACTACGGCATCAATGACCATTTTTAGGTTAGGGGTAGATGGATCTCCTGTGTGTCTACTATAGAAGACATCCACACCCTTTCTAGGAGTGGAGCCTCTCTTATACATTTGTCCCTTTTGCACATGTGGAATACATGGAGTGGAAACTGCTGACTGTATCCTAAGTATAGAAACTGGTGGCTACAATCACGAATTATTGACGTAGTTAGAAATGAATTGGTCAATGAAATAACATCTATTAGGAAACTGGAAATGATGAAATACATACTGATGTACTGTATACTTCAATCAACTCTAAGAAACATTCTTCCACCCATTGTGTCTCTATGGGAAGGCTATCGCTAGTATTCCCACCAAGGGGGAGCTCACTAGATGAAATCATTTCCCTCTGAGGGGGATCTACAACCTAAAATTTAGAAAATTGTAAATATTAGATCATGTAGCATTAATTAAGTAACATGTGATAACAAACTAACATGTATTAAAATAATGTCATGTTAAAATAGTTACCTCACCGTGACTTGTTGTCGCTGAAGGTATGACAATATCATGCATATCAGAAGGTTCTGTTGCTTGGGCCTCTTTCCCTTCATGCCCTTCTTGTAGCAACTACAAGTTTTAAAATCATTAAAAATATTAGCAATCTATATATGTGTGTAGTAAGGAAAAATAATTTACAAATGACACTAAATTGTTAACCATTTACTCATGTATTAAAATAATGTCATGTTGAAATAGTTACCTCGGTGTGAGTTGTGCTCATTGAAGGTATGATAAAATATTGTACATCAAGCAGTGCTGGTGCATGAGCCTCTATACTATCCTCTGCATCATCAGTGGAAAATTCTTCCCCCTCGTGCCCTTATTGTAGCAACTACAAGTTTTAAAATCATTAAAAATATTAGCAATCTATATATGTGTATAGTAAAGAAAAATAATTTACAAATGACACTAAATTGTTAACCATTTACTTACTTGTGTAAAATACCTAGTAAAGGTATCATCTATTTGGACAGGACTAGAGCAAGGATGGCCGCATACTATGCATGGGTGGGGCTCTTGGCTATGCTCATCATGTGCAGGTCTAGTGGCACTACTAGATGCTCCTCGACCACTGGAAGGTGGTGGCTCTACCCCACCGAGAGGTGGTGGATCTACTCCACCCATAGATGGTGGCTTTGATGGCCCTACCTAGTACGTACCTTGAAGATACATGCTATGGCAAACAACCGCATGTGCCAACAGTACGAATGACTCTTGCGTCTCTGGGACCAACTAATGTGCAGGCGGCACATCTGGCCTGGGTAGATGCCTATGAGGTGGAGCTACTAGGTGATTGGGATATATGTGCCTTGCATTGGGACATTGTTGAGGCATCCCCATCCCAACACCCTGTTACTTCAAGATATCAAAATAATTCACATGCTTCCCCAAAACAAATTCTGCGTACATCTTTCTTAGAAAATATAGAGGCATTTCCCTGTTGTAATGTGGTGGTTGATCAAACACCATGTACCATCGGTCCATCCAATTATCTATGAATGGTTGATATGTACACCACTCGATAGAAATATGCCTTTTGTTTGCATTCGGGATTTCACCCTTCCGTGGATCTCTATAAAGGGCAAACATATGTTGTTTTGATATCTTCAAATTCTTAAATTCTTTATATCTAATTCCATCAGCATATTCTTTCCTCTTTCTATCTCTATATTTAGCAATATTGTGCAATGCACCATTAGACCTAGTAAAGGTCTCTATCATTGCATCCAAGTTGGATCCAAGCATACGATGCCTATCATCAACAATAGTTATTGAGGCTCGAATTTCTCTAAGCCTCCCAATTTCTCTTTGGATGTCTAAATGTGCATCCATAATCATCACTGCAATCAAAAAATAAAAAAACAAATCATTAGAAACATATACATGTGCTATAATGACATCTCTCAAAAATGAAAAATGCACAAACTTTGTGCAAGAATGAATACATTACAAACATAAATATCATTTCAAAATACTATAATAACAACTACATGTATACCAAAGTGGAAGGTGAGGATCAACTACATGTAAATCGATTAATGATCTATGGTTGACAGCTCCTAATTCAATTGTTAATGAAGGATCGAGACAATGGGGGCCTTAAAATCACTTTATGTACACCTTTCTAGAGTCGAGGTATTGGGGAAGATGTTATTTTTCATAATCTACCTTCAGAAAATTATCTTTTGAGGCTAATTCATTTCATGTTTGTGGCCCTTTCCTTGCTCAGCATCTAGTGTATGATGAGTAATATTTGGTGGTGAATTCCTCTACGTCATTAAGAAGGGGAAAGATTTTGAATGTGAGGGTTGATCTATGCTTGTTCCATGAATTAAATCTCTTACTGGTTGCTAGGTATGAAGACCCAAAACCATCGATTTAGTGTCTTGGTGGTGAAAGAGGTCAAAAAAGATGTGGTAGTTCATCTTAGCAACAACATAAGCAGTGTGTTTGCAAAGGAGGGGAACCTAGTCCCTTGGGGTTTGGGGGATGATGTAAAATCCATCATGCCATTGGGTTGGATTCACAAGCATTGGTTGGACATTTTTAGGGTAAAAAAATGTGTGGGAGAAAAAAAAGGGTAGGTTATAGTCCATAGTTCCTCCTCGTAGCCAAATGGTGGATGGTTTTTCTTTTCCAATTTGCAATTTAGATGTGGGAAAATTATTGAAGAAATTTTTGTGTTGGGATTCAAATCCCTTATTGCTTAGGTGTATGAAAAATTCATTAAGGGGATTGATAATATGGAGGAATTTCCCTATGTTAATTAACATTTTTAAAAAATTTAGTTTTGGAATTTCATTTACATGGATTTTTAATTTAGGGCAACATAACAATTTATATTTTTAGTGATGAAATGATGAATGTTTGGGTGCCTACCTTTACATCCTCCTTGCAAGACAAAATCACCCTCCTCCCTCTTCGAATTTTCCCTCCCTTCACTTCTCCAATGCGTTTTTGGAAGCTTTGATCGCTCGAGCGTTCCGGTTTTTCGTGAACAAATAGAGGCCGCGATCTGCGGACTGTTTCTTTTTTGTTATATTAACCAAAACGTGAGCATGTTATAGTGATCCATAATGTGCGTGCGTTATGGAATCCTATCCTCCATGTTAATTGGCATGGTGGGATCAGATCCCTCCCATGCCTAGTTTTAAGAAACGCTCGCGTGTTTTGGTTTTAATGAATACTCGCGCGTTTTGAGAATGCACAATTGCATCTAAAGGGTCCCTCAACTTCGTGTGAGGGCCCCTTCATGTTACGGTTTGACCTCATTTGTAGTTACTTCTCATGAGCTAGATAGGGTTTGACCCCTTATGCTACTTTTCTCCTCACGATGGTAGGAATGTAGCACAAAGTGCATATCAATACAAACAAAGAGAAGAAAAGTTGAAAGTTGGAAAAATGAGAGAGAAGAAAATTTTGATTAGAGGAAGAAATGATTTAAACCCCCATAGTTCAAAAATCAATCAAAAAGGTTTCAAGCCAACAATTCTAAACGAGAAACTTTTAGTAGAAATTTTCCAACTTAGAGTGGAAATCAACCTTCTAGTGCCATAGGAAGAAAATCAAATGAATCCTTCCAGGGACCTCTAAAATGTTGGGGATATGGTGAAGCACATTTGTTATGGAATTGTCCATAGAAATGAGAATGTTAGGACCATCCAAAATGTTCAAGAGGATACAATAGTCAATGGTGTGGTAAGGAGTGTTCCTATAATTTGTGTTACCTTGGAGGATTGATAAGTAGACCAACAATCATTCATGGAAAAATTCAAAGGTAAAATTGTTAAGAAATTTGTTTTTGTTTTGATTCATCCTCGTTCTAGTAAAACTTATATTTCTCCAAAAATTTTCAAAAAAATATTTTCTACAAGATGCTAAACATAATAAATCTTGGTCGCTTTAATTAGCTATGGTAACTCTCCAACTGCAATTCGCTTAGCTTTGCTCTCTGGTTTCTGCAATACTCTTCACCTTCAACACTATCACAATGCGTAATGGGTCGAAATTTTTCCCTACTCGTCCTTTTATAACTTTGGTTTCACCCATTGAATCAATTTGGACAATGATTACCCAAATCCGCCATTGATTTACCCAATCCGGCGCAATGATGCAGCATTAAATGCATCTCCGTCCATTTGCGTCGTCGTCCACCGCATCTTAACTACTTCATTTATTGCTCGATATGACCGTTTTGCACTTCGTCGATGTTGACAGAGCCCAATCCTTGTCGTCGTTTGAGCCTTGTCGTGGTTCCATCGATAGATGTATGAATTCGAACCTTGTCTCTGTTTCATCGACAGACTCCTGAACTATGCGGTGTACTTGTTTTGCGCTCTTTTTTTTTAGCCTTCGATCTTCCTTAGTGGAGGTGTGTCGAGCTACCTGTGAAAATGCCCACATAAGATCCAAAGAGATTATGTAAACCTCACAATGAAAGAATTTAGGAATAATATAAGAAGAGAGAAGCAATAGAACATAGATCCAAAGGAGATCTGATAGAGGCAGAATAATTACACATGTTACAATAATCTGAATAGTAAACTGGTAAATATACAATGTTGAGGATTCGAATTCACTAGGTGTAATTCGAATTAGCCTTCATGCACAGATCCATAATCAGTGGAGAGTCATCAAAGCATAACTAGGAGTCCACCTTCTCATCAGTGAAGTCATCAATGCACAAGTAATGGTCAACCGAGAGTCTAACTGAGTCTAACTAAGTGTGGTTGGTGTAACTGGCACATGGAAGCACTAATGTAGTGAAGGAGGCTCAGTGGAGGGCACAGATGGAGCTAACTGGAGTCAGAATAGGCTATCTAGTCACACTGGAAGTCCATCGGAGTGATAAGGTCAGTTAGGAGTCAGTTAATCCTTAAATCAAGGAACGAACTAAAGATAACTGAACTAAACTGGACTGGTAGGTGAAGAAGGGCGCCCTTCTCATGCAGTAGGTGAAAGGAGGGCGCACTAAGATCTAGGAGAGCTAAAACTGATCTGAAGTAAGATCCGGGGGCTAGTTTACTGAGGGCTAGGTGCTGGTACTAATGACTAGGATGCATGCAAACCCTAATTTTGCATGCATGACTGAAAATGAAAAAGGCAGAAATGCTAGAAGGACTAGGATGGAGTATAGGAATATCCTAACACCCCCCCTTAATCCATCCTAGGCCCTGGTAACTAGGACCAAAGGTCACCCATACAATCAAAGAAATGATAGAAGAAATAAAGAAATGTCCATAAACCGACGAAATGGGGAAAACCTCATCGGAAAAATACCCCCCCTCAAAAGAATAGTTAATAACTCAAAGAACCATCATACTATGCAGAAAAGAAAGAATCTTTCATTAATGAAAACTTTTGCAAAAGACTTGGCAAGCTAATCCCCTGTAGGAAGCCAAAGTAGGAAATAGATCTGGATCTAGTCTCTTGATATGCCTCCCACTGTGTGGAGAATGTGTTGGATGAAGCAAGTCTTTCAGGAACTCTTTCTGTAACTGGAGCGAATGGAACATGAGGAGTCTTCAAAAGAGATGGAAGAGAGAACCCCATCATCATGCTGCATCTCTCATGGAGAGGTGGATGGCATAATGCAAGGTTGGCTTGATGCTAAAGTCTAGTAGTTCTGTGAATAGATAAATCTTCAACTGTGTTCTCAGTAGTAGCAAGGACTGTGTGAGCCCATATTGACCTCGAATCTGGACTGAGAATAGGTGTTGGTTCTGGATCTGAATCTTCTTGAACAATGATATCAACATCAAAATATTGATCTTCTTCTTGATCAAAAGAGGAGTCACTGTGATCTTCATCAGAATATGAAGGAATAGTCGGACAGAAAGGCATGAAGTGTGAGAACTCATATGCCTTTGAGGCATGATTAGCAATCCCATTCGCTATAACCTTTCAAGTGGATATTTTTGTAATCTCTACTGTGTTTGGACCAAAAATTACTTGCTTTGGTGATCTTGTATGATTCATTTGATATACTGACAACAAATTAGCTATTAAAGAAGGAACACATAAAACATTTTTGAACTTACCATGTTCCATATGAACTGTACCCAATCCTTTGGCAGAGATCTGAGAGTTGTCTCCCATGTGAATGGTAGGCCCATCTTGGAGATCCAAAGAGGAAAATGATTCTGCATAGGAAACCATGTGGTTGGAGGCTCCAGAATCTATGAGGAGGGCCTTTGTCTTTGAAAAACCAGCCATCAATGCATGGCAATCATCAGATCCACTTCCAGAATCAAACATCTTTGCTTCTTTTGGAACAACAGTTTTGTTTTGTTCAAGAAGCTTGGTTAGAAGATCAATTTTCTTGTGCATGCAAGCTTTCTCAATATGGTTTCATCTCTTGCAATAGGAACAATTTGGTCTCTTTTGTTTGTCATTCTTGGATTTTGATGGCTTCTTGTCCTTGTATTTTTGCTTCCCTTTTGCATTCGCTCCACTTGCTTCACCAGCTAGAAGAGCTAGATCTTTGGAGGTGTTTATGGCACCCATTTGAAACATTTTGTCCTCTTCTTGAATGAGGGCTCAAATGAAGACTTCTAAGGTAGGGAACTTCCATCCAGGGATTGACATTTGCCCAGAATAGAAAGTAGATACAAAGACAGAAAATTGAGATCCAAGTTTGCTCAAAATGGAGAGCACCAATTGCTCATCACTTTTAGTGATGCCACAATGCTTGCATTGTAAAACCAAATTTATAAATTTTGAGAAGAATGCATGAATGCTCTCGAAATTGCTAGGTTGTAGGGAAACCAATTCATTTTCAAGAATATGGCCTCTTAGCCCATCTTGTTTTCCAAAAAGACTCTCAACTTCAGTCCATAACTCATTTGGAGACTTCAATCCTTCAACATGGAACAATAGATCTTTGGACATATGAAGGCATATGAATCCAAAAGCTTCATCCAATTTGTTTAGATGCTTGACTCTCTCTACAGCTGTATGTGGTATGGCATTTCTTTCATAAACCAATCTTTGAATCCCTTTATGCATCAAGTGAATTTTCATCTCACCCTTCCATTCGAAGTAATTGAAGGGAGTGAGGATCATAGGATAAAGAGAAGAAGAAGCATTCGAATTTCTCATCTTGACTGCTGGAACAAGTGCAAATAGAAACTGTTGAATCTACTGCTGGAACTTCAAAATACCTGCAAAAAACTCTCAAGAATGGAGGTAGAATATACTCTCAAATGGCTCTGATACCATGTGAAAATGCCCACATAAGATCCAAAGAGATGATGTAAACCTCACAATGAAATAATTTAGGAATAATAGAAGAAGAGAGAAGCAATAGAACATAGATCCAAAGGAGCTCTGATAGAGGCAGAATATTTACACATGTTACATTAATCTGAATAGTAAAGTGGTAAATATACAATGCTGAGGATTCGAATTCACCAGGTGTAATTCAAATTAGCCTTCATGCATAGATCCATAATCAGTGGAGAGTAATCAAAGCATAACTAGGAGTCCACCTTCTCATCAGTGAAGTCAACAATGCACAAGTAATGGTCAACCGAGAGTCAAACTGAGTCTAACTGAGTGTGGTTGGTGTAACTGGCACATGGAAGCACTAATGTAGTGAAGGATGCTCAGTGGGGGGCGTATATGGAGCTAACTGGAGTCAGAATAGGCTATCTAGTCACATTGCAAGTCCATCAGAGTGATAAGTTCAGTTAGGAGTCAGTTAATCCTTAAATCAAGGAAGGAACTAAAGATAATTGAACTAAACTAGATTGGTAGGTGAAGAAGGGCGCCCTTCTCATGCAGTAGGTGAAAGGAGGGCGCACTAAGCTCTAGGAGAGCTAAAACCGATCTGAAGGAAGCTCCAGGGTCTAGTTTACTGAGGGCTAGGTGATGGTACTGATGACTAGGATGCATGCAAAATACATGGAAACCCTAATTTTGCATGCATGACTGAAAATGAAAATGACAGAAATGCTAGAAGGACTAGGATGGAGTATAGTAATATCTTAACACCCCCCCTTAATCCATCCTGGGCCCTGGTAATTAGGACCAAAGGTCACCCATACAATCAAAGAAATGATAGAAGAAATAAAGAACTTTCCACAAACTGAGAAAATGGGGAAAAACTCATGGGAAAAATACCCCCCCCTCAAAAGAACACTTAATAACTCAAAGAACCATCATACTATGCAGAAAAGAAATAATCTTTCATTAGTGAAAACTTTTGCAAAAGTCTTGGCAAGCTAATCCCCTGTAGGAAGCCAAAGTAGGAGCTAGATCTGGATCTAGTCTCTTGATATGCCTCCCACTGTGTGGAGAATGTGTTGGACAAAGCAAGTCTTTCAGGAACTCTTTCTGTAACTAGAGCGAATGGAACATGAGGAGTCTTCCCAAGAGATGGGAGAGAGAACCCCATCATCATGCTGCATCTCCCATGGAGAGGTGGATGGCATAATGCAAGGTTGGCATGATGCTAAAGTCTAGTAGTTCTGTGAACAGATAAATCATTAATTGTGTTCTCAGTAGTAGCAAGGATTGTGTGAGCCCATATTGAACTCGAATATGGACTGAGAATAGGTGTTGGTTCTGGATCTGAATCTTCTTGAACAATGATCTCAACATCAAAATCTTGATCTTCTTCTTGATCAGAAGAGGATTCACTGTGATCTTCATCAGAATCTGAAGGAATAGTCAAAGAGATAGTCATGAAGTGTAAGAACTCATATGCCTTTGAGGCATGATTAGCAATCCCATTCGCTATAACCTTTCTAGTGGAGATTTCTGTAATCTCTACTATGTTTGGACCAAAAATTACATGCTTTGGTGATCCTGTATGAGTCATTTGATATACTGACAACAAATTAGTTGCTAGAGAAGGAACAAATAAAACATTTTTGAACTTACCATGCTCCATATGAATTGTACCCAATCCTTTGGCAGATATCTGAGAGTTGTCTCCCATGTGAATGGTAGGCCCATCTTGGAGATCCAAAGAGGAAAAGGATTCTTCAGAGGAAACCATGTGGTTGGAGGCTCCAGAATCTATGAGGAGGGCTTTTGCCTTTGAAAAACCAGCCATCATTGTATGGCAATCATCAGATCCACTTCCAGAACCAGACATCTTTGCTTCTTTTGGAACAACAATTTTGTTTTGTTCAAGAAGCTTGGTTAGAAGATCAATTTTCTTGTGCATGCAAGATTTCTCAGGATGGTTTCCTCTCTTGCAGTAGGAACAATTTGGTCTCTTTTGTTTGTCATTCTTGGATTTTGATGGCTTCTTGTCCTTGTCTTTTTTCCTCCCTTTTGCATTCGCTCCACTTGCTTCACCAGCTAGAAGAGCTAGATCTTTGGAGGTGGTTATGGCACCCATTTGAAACCATTTGTCCTCTTCTTGAATGAGGGCTTGAATGAAGACTTCTAAAGTAGGGAACTTCCATCCAGGGATTGACATTTGCCCAGAATGGAAAGTAGATACAAAGACAGAAAATTGAGATCCAAGTTTGCTCAAAATAGAGAGCACCAATTGCTCATCACTTTTATTGATGCCACAATGCTTGCATTGTAAAACCAAATTTATAAATTTTGAGAAGAATGCTTGACTGCTCTCGAAATTGCTAGGTTGTAGGGAAACCAATTCATTTTCAAGAATATGGCCTCTTAGCCCATCTTGTTTTCCAAAAAGACTCTCCAATTTAGTCCATAACTCATTTGGAGACTTCAATCCTTCAACATGGAACAATAGATCTTCGGACATATGAAGGCATATGAATCCGAAAGCTTCATCCAATTTGTTTAGATGCTTGACTCTCTCTACAGCTGTATGTGGTATGGCATCTCTTTCATAAACCAATATTTGAAGCCCTTTATGCATCAAGTGAATTTTCATCTCACCCTTCCATTCGAGGTAATTGAAGGGAGTGAGGATCATAGGATAAAGAGAAGAAGAAGCATTCGAATTGCTCATCTTGACTGCTGGAACAAGTGCAAATAGAAACTGCTGAATCTACTGCTGCAACTGCTGGAACTTCGAAATACCTGCAAAAAACTCTCAAGAATGGAGGTAGAATATACTCTCAAATGGCTCTGATACCATGTGAAAATGCCCACATAAGATCCAAAGAGATGATGTAAACCTCACAATGAAAGAATTTAGGAATAATAGAAGAAGAGAGAAGCAATAGAATAGAGATCCAAAGGAGCTCTGATAGAGGCAGAATAATTACACATGTTACATTAATCTGAATAGTAAACTGGTAAATATACAATGCTAAGGATTCGAATTCACTAGGTGTAATTCGAATTAGCCTTCATGCACAGATCCATAATCAGTGGAGAGTTATCAAAGCATAACTAGGATTCCACCTTCTCATTAGTGAAGTCATCAATGCACAAGTAATGGTCAATCGGGAGTCTAATTGAGTGTGGTTGGTGTAACTGGCACATGGAAGCACTAATGTAGTGAAGGAGGCTTAGTGGAGGGCATAGATGTTGCTAACTAGAGTCAGAATAGGATATCTAGTCACAGTGGAATTCCATTGGAGTGATAAGGTCAGTTAGGAGTCAGTTAATCCTTAAATCAAGGAAGGAACTGAAGATTACTAAACTAAACTAGACTGGTAGGTGAAGAAGGGTGCCCTTCTCATGTAGTAGGTGAAAGGAGGGCGCACTAAGCTCTAGGAGAGCTAAAACTAATCTAAAGGAAGCTCCGGGGGCTAGTTTACTGAGGGCTAGGTGCTGGTACTGATGACTAGGATGCATGCAAAATGCATCAACCCCTAATTGCATGCAAACCCTAATTTTGCATGCATGACTGAAAATGAAAATGATAGAAATGCTAGAAGGACTAGGATGGAGTATAGGAATATCCTAACACTATCTCGATAGGGCTTTAGCCGGCTTCCATTCACTAAGCTTATCAAAAGTGTTCCATCCAACTTTTGCAATTGAACTGCGCCCCCATCAGTAATAAAATTTATGACATATGTACCAAGCCAATTCATTTGAAGCTTATCTGGATGTTTTGCGAACTTACTGTTGTATAGGAGTACCATGTCTCCATGGTGAAAGTGATTCTGCTTTACATGGCGATCATGACATTCCTTTTGTCGATCTTTTTACACTTGTTGCTAAAATCCCGCAATGAAATGATCTTCTTCCATTTGTAGCAATTGCACCAATATTTCTTCAATAGCCCCATCATTGCTCATGCTTGTCGTTGCTTCTATTCACAGATTGGGGATAATGTACTCCATAGGAATTACTACTTCTTGTCCATATACCATCTTGAAGGGGGTCTTTCCTTTCAATCTTTTGCACGTTGTTGTATAGGCCCATAATACCGCAGGAATCTTCAAGTCCCACTCTTCGCAGTTTGTATTGCATACCTTAGTGAGCGCATTATCCAGAATTGTGTTCATCACTTCAACTGCTCCATTCGCCCGTGGATGGTATGGATTACTTCTTCTATGATGAATCTGACCTCTTCAGTCATTGATTTGATGGTCTGAATTACAAAATGTGTACCTTGGTCGCTCATTAAGATTTTTGGACACCCAAACCTGGTGACCACATTGTCGAAAATAAATTTTTCCGTTGTCACAGCTGTGCAATATTTCACTACTTTTTCTTTGGCCCATCTTGCTAGGTAGTCTGTCGCAGTAATGATGTACCTCACACCCTTCCTCTTTCCTTTACTTGATGGCTTTTTTCTGAGAGTAGGTACTTTTACCTATTGATTAACCGAAATTTTTTTTATTATTGTCCTTTTATTATTGGATTAGTATCCATGATTATTATTTAAATGTGTATTTGAAGAGTACTCATCAATTTCCCGAGCTAGTATGGTTTCCAAGAGATGGCCTTAAAGATATAGGATAAAATACTTCTTATACTTCGCAAAAGATAAATAAGCTTGTTAGTCTGGTCTCACGAGCTGGTTCGAAGTGATGATTGGTCTAGTTGGTCTGGTCCTTCCAATAAGACTCACTCTAGAATTCCCTCTTTTCAATATTACTCTAGGATATTTATCACCATAAAGTATGTTTGAAGGAATTTGTATAATGGGTACCACAAATTCTACTGCCCATTTGTCAAAAGGTTGTAATGTCAACTGGGGCACCAATGGAATCTCATGCCGTCGGGACGGGTTTCCCCATCCTCTGACATACATCACAACTATTAGAGTGATC
The DNA here is from genome assembly GCA_027924585.1 of Larix kaempferi. Classification (NCBI taxonomy): domain Eukaryota; kingdom Viridiplantae; phylum Streptophyta; class Pinopsida; order Pinales; family Pinaceae; genus Larix; species Larix kaempferi. Next base: position 273,551 of record BSBM01002463.1, on the reverse strand, counting down.
TCTTGCGTGGCCATGCAGTGTTGGCCACCATAAGCCGGCTCTAAGTATCTTTCTGGCGGTTTCACGTCATCCATAGTGCCCTCCTACAATCCCATCATGAGCCTCAGCCAAAACTCTTTCTCGCTCATGTGGAAGGACATATCGACGAAGAATTTCATCTGGCCCCATTAGATATAATTGTCCCGCGATCAATTGGAATTCAGTAGCTCTGACGACTAATTACTTCTTCTGATTAGTGGTGAACTCTTTAGGTGCTTTTCCCGTGGCCAAAAACTGAACAATCTGTTCATAATGGTCATCGACCATTTCAATGCAAAATAACTGCGAATCAGGTATACCTTTGTCGATGCTACTTGGTTCCTCGCTTGATTCGATCCTCGACATATGGTAGGGTCCTGCATTCAATCATCCAGGATTCACGATTATTTCAAAGTCAAATTCCTGAACCAACAGCAACCACCGACAAATATTCCCCCCCAACATAGGCTTGTTGGCTAGGTACTTCAGTGTTGAATGGTCAGTATACATCTTGAAGTGTCCTCCTAGCAGATAATGTCGAAAATTTTGCAATGTATATACCATCACCAGGCCTTCTCTTTTTGTCGTTGTATATTTTTTCTCCGCGGTTGAAAACTTTCGGCTAGCAAACGCGATAGGATGGTCGATCGACCCTTCTCCAGGTTGGGAAATATCACCCCCATTGTGACTGAAGAAGCATATACATGGACATGGAATTCTTTCTTCCAGTAAGGGAAGGATAATATTGGTACTACAACCATCATTTCCTTCAATATGTCGAGGCTTTTCTGACACTCACCATTCCATTCAAACTTTGTATCTTTATTCAACAGCTTCTCCATGGGCACAATAATCACTAAATACCCCTTTATGAAATTTCTATAATATCCTGCATGGCCCAACATGCCCCTTAGTTGCATTACTTTCGTAGGTGTTGGTAAGTTGACAATGATATCAATCTTGGCTAGGTAGACCAACATGCCTTCCTTGCAAACAATATGTCCCAACAAGATACCAAATGGTGCACAAAAGATACACTTCTTTAAATTCAAAGAGATATGATGTTGTTGACATCTTTCAAGCATCATCCTAAGGCTCTTCACATGGTCTTTAACCAATCCATACACATTCCATTCATCCATATAGTATATACACCTCCAAGAACTTGTGAATAAAGTCTTTGAAAGCAGCGACAACTAATATTGAGAAAATTGTAGGGGCATTCTTGAGACTGAATGGTATTAGCATGTACTAATAGCATCCCCACTTTGTTACAAAGGCGGTTTTGTGTCGATATTCTTTCGCAATCTTGATCTGGAAATATCCCGAGAACCCATTTGTGAATGAATATACCTCCTATCCTCTGACACCTTCAAGTACTTCATTAGTAAATGGCATGGGGAATGGATCATGAAGACATGCATCATTCAACTTCCTTAAGTCGATGAAGATCCATATTTTTCTAGTCTTCTTGTCCTGGACGACCATCGGGCTGATCCATTCTACCTCCTCGACAGGCTCACTGATCCATGCATCCAACATCCTCTCTATCTCAGCCTTCACTCATTCTTTGTATCTAGGATTCAATCTATATGGTCATTTTTTCACTATCTTATCATCGGTTTTAAGGGGGATCTTCATCTCACCTAAGTCCCCAGAAATTCCCTTCATCCCAGAAAACTTCGTCGGGAACAAATATTGAAATTCATGTAGTAATTCAATGACCTTCCCAATTGTTGTGTCGTCCTAATAGTCTCCAATACTAACAAACTTTGGATTCTCCAACGACCCAATATTTACTTTCTTAATTTTCAATGGTTGCTTGAATCTAACGAATGGAATATCTGGTGCTTCAACGTCACAGCTTCCTTCTGAATCTGGGACATAGTCATCTCTAAGATCTTCGTCATCATCAGGTCCTCCATAAACATTGCAACATTCCATCATCATCTTTGGTGTCTCTATCCATTTTGGTCGCATTGGTATTTCTGTCGAAACTGTCTCAAATATATTTTCACGGATTACTTGCAGCGTGCTGTCAATTAGAGGATTATCATCGACGAAACTGAATGTGCAACTAAATCTAGTGATTAGATCCTCCCATGTGGTTTTTCATTGTCTCAGCTCTACTAAGACGTACCAGCTCCACGACACTTCGTCTAATGTGTGTATGAATGCATGGATCCATTCTTGCTTTGGCCTCACCCCCCATGTAGCCTAACATTTTCCTAGATGATCCCTTGTATCCATCCTTCCATCATACTTCTTTCCTTGGTACTAGTCATTTTCCCCAAATATTACTTCCATTAATCGTCGACATTGTTTCTAGTTTTTTATTGATGACTTGTGTGCACCCCACCACCTCGCTGGAGTGGCCTTCAATGCTTCATCTAATTCTAGCAAGTGTTGTGGTTCTGATACTTTGTCTTCGAACTCATTGATGAAGATTGCTAGGTTAGGTAGGCCTGCGTATGTTGGTAGATCACATACTTCTATCATGACCCATCTCAGTGATTGAGTGATCTGTGCACACTTCCTGAATGATACCTCATGCAACTGATTTTTTCAATTCTCTCGAGCCTCATCGGAGTCTGATGATGCCGAACTGATACTTCGCCACCCCAATTCTTCATCGGCGGTGGGATTGACGTAATATTATGAGATATTATAGATGTTGTCCCATCCTTTGGTGATCTCATCTTTCATTGGTTCAACATATCTCTTTCCTTCAAGTGGATAAAGTGGACCAATGACCCTCATGTCGCGGTTCTCGAAAGACATCATTCTTTTCTTGAAATTGATAACTACCTGATTTTCCATCGCCCAATCTATCCCCAACATTGCAGGATATGGAATAGTGTTATCAATTATCTCTAGGACCTCAAAATCTACATATGTCTTCAATCCTTCTACCTCGACTGGTAGATGAGGAAACCGACCAATTGGTGTAACCTTGATCTGGTTTGCTAAACAGAGATGCACAAGGGACCATACCAGTTGCGGCTTCCCCATCGCTTACCATGTTTTCTTGGTTAGGATATTCACATCAGATCCTACATCTAGAATGATGGAATCCATATCATATGCACCGATCTGGAATTCATCCTCATCTCCCTTCATGTTTTCTTCCTATACAGGCAGTTGACTGCGTGATACTGTTGCCCCTCTTCCTGTCGATACAAGAAGCGAGCTATCTCTGGTAATGCTTCCTGATCATTGTTAATGTTAGACAACTTTCTAGAAAACTTTTCAAAGTATTGATCTTTCTTGGTGACTTCTGCGACATTGTCAGGCCAAATATTTGCAGCATCCCATAGACAGGTTCTTTGTGGACAATAAGTGTTGATTGAAAATTATTCTTTATTAGTGCATATTGTGCTTCCAAAAAAAATTCTTTTTCTACTTCGACATCAAATCGTACATGTTTCTGGATTACAGGTCGGACATTTGGTAGCCTATCTTCTGTTATCGCAGCTCCTCCTCTGGTTACTACTACGACATTTACTGGTTGAATTCTTATCTAAGCTGATATATTCTGCACGTTCTGAGTTGGACTCAAGTTCTGGTTCAGGTTCGGGTTCAGTTGCGGTTGCACCACATTCTTAGTCTGCCACTTTGTGATTAACTAGGGACAATATTCAATGATGTGATCAGCTATGCTACAATAGGTACACTACTGGGTCAGATTTGGGAAATACCTCTGATAGTGTATGATCTTCCCAAAATTATAGCATGTGATCGGTCCTCGACCTCGACCAAAGGTTCCTCTGTGACCAAACCCTCCACCATGACCACCGCTATATCCTCCTCTCAGTCCTCCTCGCTATGGGTTGAACTGTTACTGATTGTACTGCGATGGATTGTACTGCAGTTGATTACACTGCGATTGACTACACTGCGGCTGACTATACTGTGGCTATGTTGGATGTTGATCATATCCCTTCATGAAGTAAGTATCAGCAGCCCTTTCTTGAAGCAATTCATATGCTCGACAATCTTTCTCATCATGACAGAAAAATCAATAGAATTTACAATATAGATTAGTCGGATTTGACACAACCTTCTGCAAATACACGCATTCCTCCGAGCGATGTCCTCTTGTCCAGAAAACTTGGCACCATGGAATTCCTCCTTGACTGAGTGGATTGGGTGCACTAGACTGTAGATACTCATGGAATTCAATACACTGATCTTTATGATTCCCTTCGGACTTTCATTGACTACACCATACCTCTTTGCGAACGTACTTCCCTTTTTTAATCCCCTACAGCTGAATAGTCAAGTTTGCTAGCTGCAACTGGATCTAGCTCATGCCAATCCCTATTTCTCCAATCAACGAAGCTCGAGCTTCATCACAACTTCCAAAGACTCTGCTTGAGACAGGATCTTTTGCTGCATCAACGACATCTGGATGTGCGGTATCAACCCTGCAATAAACCATTCCTTATGTTGTATGTCACTCATCCCAAAACTAACTTTAGTGATCAGAGGTTTGAACCTCTAATCAAACTCCCATACCGACTCATTAGGGAATTGTTTTATCTCCTTTAATTCTGTGATGTACTGCGATTCTGATTTAGGCTTCTTAAAATTGTCGATCAGCCCAACTCTGATTTATTCCAGAGTCTTCTGTTGAAGTCCTACAAGGAGTTGTATAAAATTCATGTACCAATCCAGCACATGACCTCTGAAGGTCGTCGTCAGTTGTCCCTTCTTGATAGCTTCATCCTGTACTTATTTTAGTGTCCACGCTGCTTCACACAAAAACCAATATTGCTCGGGATCCTCTGTCCCATTACCTTGAAAGAGAGGAAACTTCACGTCATCTCCCTCCATCCTTGGTTTTCTACCGGTGTTTATAGATCCGCTATTATTACTGCTATTATGACACGCAGGACAACCCTGCGAAGAGCTTGTTTTTATTCCTCCAAAGTTTGGAAAAGTGCACGGGGTTGTGGGTACGTTGTAGCTTTGGTTCTGTCCTTCCTCGAGTTCAGGGGTAGCCTGGTCATCCTCTTCGTCACTGTAGGTTCACTTAGTCCCTTGTGGCCCCGCTTCGCAACCCTCCGTTACTGTCGCACTAGGACTCTCTCTATCTATCTATCTCAATCCTCCTCTTTTTCTCCGGATGAAACCTCGCCCCACTTCTCAAGCGACCACAATATTCCACATATTCCCTCACAATTTCTTCGTAGCTCATTTCCATCTACCCCACATCATTCTATCAGACCCACATCTGCGCAATACCCATAGCCTCCACACAATAGAGCTTTACTCGTCAAAGTTCATAGTCAATATTCCCTTTTCAAAAATGAGCATTTTAATCCACAATGGTAACAACAATAGGTACCTTCTTCTAGGTCCTTTAAATAAATTCATTTCCACATCACTGTTTCCACATCACTGTATGATCTAACTATGTCGAAAAAAAACTCAGTGATGTATCCTTCCAAAATGATATCTACCCAAATGTCGACATCCCTTGAAGCTTTATTGTTAACATGACTCAATTGTTGGATCAGTTCTAGGGTCCAATACTCTGGCTTGCCTCCTTGGAAATTATTTTTCTAATAGGTTAGGTTATCCAACCATTCATACAAGAGTATAGGGAATTCACAGAAAAACACCTCGTGGATATCAGTGTAAATGTAATTCTGCAACCTTTGTTCTTTTGACCATCCAGGGTTCTGATTCTATTCCTCAGAAAACTCTCACATCTTTTTATCAAACCACTCTTTGATCTCCGGCTTTGTCGGATTCCACAACATGTCCTCTCTTTTCGCACTAGGGTCCCGGAAACAAAACCATTTGCTGACACAGATCTATCGACAGGGGTTCACTTCACACAGTGTCAACAAATCTTGACACAAACTCCCACAGATACCAATCCATAAAGTGTTTAGCCTTTCTAGAAACACTCGCATAGCGAGTGAGGTCTCACCCGAGGAACCTAAGGGGGCTGCAGGAACCAATCTTCCGCAGGTATAAGAGGACATGCATCATTCACAATTAATCATAGCATAACTCGGAGATCGACATAGTTAGAAATCGCATCATAACACAATCATTTCATACAAAGAAATCAGATATACGCAGTAGCACATCATAGCAACATATTCAACAGATCCGCAACACATATAATAACTACGACATAACAGATCTAATTATAACTACGACATAACACAAGTAATCATAACTATGACATAACATAAGAGAGACAAAGTCATGGTCGAAACATTTGTTCGCATTAAAAGTGAACTTCATACATCAAATCCATCTTACAAATAATAGAATCGACCAAGACACATATCCATAGAACCAATCCTCAATAACTCAGATCAAAGTACAAAGATGCGATCACAAAATCAAAGACAAGATAAGAGATTCTCAAAGGCTTACAATGCGACTCCTATTTATAGGCTCAATGTTTGTTACAAAATTTGTCCACTTCTCAAAGTGGACATATCTTAACCACTAAGTCTAACTAATTCCTACTCTGCTTTGACTGCTTTGCTCTGCTTTACCCGCTTCGCGACCACTCTTTACCTTTGTCGTTGTTTGTACCAAAAATGCTATGAGGTTGTCCCATGCAAACAATAATTATATATTTTGATAGAAATTGCATAGCCCAAGTTTGGCTAATGTAGACTTATTCAATAGAGTTTTACTATTTGCATCATATTCATGACTGTTTTATGTGTTCTATGACTAGTTTTTGCAAGGCAATCTGTGAGAGTTTGTAATTTATTGAGTAGATCTTGGTGTGAAAAATATTTTCACATGGTATTAGAGCTATCAAGATGTTCTATTCTCCTTCTTTTGTCCTGCGGGATTGAACTAGTCTAAGAGAGGGTGCATTCAGTCACCCAGAGGGTGCATCTCAACATCTTAGGGGCACAACTAAACAACTCAGAAGCTAATTTTAGATATTCCATGGATCAGTCACAACAAATAATTCTCACTCCATTCAATTAGTTTGATTGGAATGTGTGGATGGAGATCTTGTTGAGGAGCAAAGGCCTCTACAGGGTGACTATGGCAACTAAACCTGAGCCTACTTCTCTCATTGAGAAGGAAAAGTGGCATAACAGAAGAGATGAGGCTTATGGTCTCTTGTGTCTCAGCACATCCAGGGATATTATGTTCCATATAGATGGTCTTACCACTCCTAATGATTTTTAGGTAAAAATCCAAACTTTATTTGGAAAGACTCATGAATTGAGGGGCCACCAACTCGAGAATGAACTAGTTTCACCGAGTCCAAGCAATTTCAAGACCCTACAAGACTTTTTCTCAAATTTTAAAGATCTTGTTCTTCAATTGAAGCAGTTTAGAATTGAAAATAAATATGAGCAATTGATCTTGGCCATCCTATCAAACCTTGGCCATGATTACTCAGTCTTTGTTTCGGCCTTCCATGCTACAAAACTCATTGTTCAAAATTGGAAGATTCCTTCACTGGCATAATTCATGGAATCACTCACGCGGGAGAAAGGCAAGTTGGTCTTGATGGGCACAATAAAAAATCCATCAAAGGACCATGCTTTATTTGTTGGAGATTCAAAGAATTCAAAAAGCAAGAAGAAGGCCAATCCCAAGAAACCACCTGATAAGAAGAAAGACAACCAAAAATCTCAAGAAGACTTCACCAATTCCAAGAAGAATTATCAAAATAAGAAAGAGAAGTCTAAGTGCACCTACTGCAATAGGGGATTTAATCCAAAGATCTCATGCATTAAGAAGACCACTGATCAAATGGCTCAACTCCTTGAGAAAGCCAACATCCCTCTTCCAGAGAGCACAATAAAGAAGGAAGGTGGATCCAATTATGAAGACAAGGAGAGAGTACATGCTTTGATGGAAGGCACATCCAAGTCTACCTCTTTCATAAAATTCTAGATCTTCAAGGAATATGGTGTCTAAAATATATTCATTCTCCTCGATTGATTCTTCTAGTGGTCCAACTATTGTGTTGGGTGATTATTCTGAAACTACTTGCAATGTTAAAGGCAGTATTGATATTGAGTATGGTTCTTTCACTAATGTGTTGTATGTCTGAGGTCTTGTTGCAAATCTCTTGTCGATCTACCAGATGACTCATGTTGGGTATCCCAAAAATGTTGTCTTCAGACTTAATGATGTTGAACTATCTGATATTTCCACATCTAGAATTGTTTCCTTAGGTATTGCTGACCATATGTCACAAGTCTATAGGTTTTCACACTTTGTTACTTTCTCACCGCCTTCTAATATCCTTACTCATGCCAATGAGTCAAGAAAATTATGGCATGAGATATTTGTTCATCTCAATTACAAATATCTTTCTCAACTTCATGAGAAGAATATGGTCTTAGGGATGCCCAACATCAAGTTTTCTAAAGGAGTTTGTCAAAGTTGTATCCTAGGAAAACACCATGAGAATAAGTTTGAGAGAGCTAAAACTGAGCGAACCTTTGCACCCCTTGAGCTCATTCATAGTGACATATTAGTTCCATTCCCCCATGTCTCTTTGAACAATACAAAATACATCATAACCCTCATAGATGACTTTTCCAGATACTGTTGGGTCTTTTTCCCCCAATTAAAGTCTGAAGTTTTCAGTTGTTTCAAGCTTTTCAAAGCCTCAATTGAGAACCAGTATGGAAGATATATCAAGGTCCTTAAATCTGATCATGCTGGGGAGTACATCAAATCTGATTGTCGACAATTCCGTACTTCTGCTAGTATTTAGATGCAACACATTGTTCCCTACACACCTTACCAAAATGGTGTTGCTGAGAGGAAGACCGGATCTCTCAAAGAGATGGATACATGCATGCTTGAGTCTAAGTATTTGTCTCCAAGACTTTGGTTTGAGGTTATCAACTGTTCAGCCTACATACTGAACAAAGTGCCTCATAAATTATTTAAAGGAATCGCTCCTTTTGAAGCTTGGACCAGGCACAAACCTGGTGTCTCTCATTTCAGAATTTTTGGCTCGAAGGATTGGGCTAGAATTCCACTTGAGAAGAGGAGGGCCATGCATCCCAAAAAAAACAATGTATCTTTGTTGGCTATTCATAAGACTCCAATCGTTATAATTTTATGAACATGACCACTAAAAAAACATTCATTGAGAGTAGTGTTCAATTCGAAGAAGAGCCCTTGAAATTAGTCGAAATTGGAGAATCTTCTACACCACCACCTGTGAGAGTAAGTGAAGTTTCTCATAATAGTTTTGATTCTAATATATCTAATGATGAATACCATCTTATTGCATATCCAATATCACCTACAAGGCCTAAGGGGGATGCTAAGACTCTTGAAGTAGCTGTGAACTTATGGGGAATCCTCGGGATCCTAGGAGAACTAGATCACAATTTGAGAATGCTCTTTCAGTGAATGATCCTTACCTACCTGAGAAATATTTTTTGATGGTTGATTCATATCCTCAATCATATGAAGAAGCATCACATGAACCAATATGGCATGCATCCATGGATGAGGATTTTCATTCACTTCAAAGGAATGAAACTTGGGAGCTAGTCAAGCTTCCTACAAGTAGAAAATTGGTAAGGTGTAAGTGAATATTCAAGACCAAATTTGCTATTGATGGTGCATTGTTAAATATAAGGAAAGTATTGTGTAAAAGGGCTTCTCCCAAGTTCATGGCCTTGACTATAATGATACCTTTGCACCAGTTGCAAAGATGGATTCGATAAGATTAGTCCCGGTAAGTTCTACATCCAAGCACTGGGAAGTGCATCACATGGATGTCAAGAGTGATTTCCTCCATGGATATAGTGAGGGGTATATCTATATGTGGCATCCAAAGGGATATATTTCAGATCCTAACCTTGTGTGAAGGTTGAAGAAGTCCTTGTATGGGCTTAAGCAAGCTCCTAGAGCTTGGTATGCCAAGATGGACAACTTCCTCTTGTCACAATCTTTTAGTAGATGCAAGTCTGATCCAAATGTGTACATGAAGCTGATTGATGATTCCATTTTGATTATTATTATGTTATATGTTGATTACCTACTAATAACAGGTAGCTCCATTAACCAAATAACTTCATTGAATACCTCCTTGCATCAAGATTTTTCCATGACTGACTTGAGAATACTTAAACAGTTTTTGGGGATTGAGATTTCACAATCCAAGTATGGAATTAAAGTATCTCAGTCAATGTATGCTTCATACCTACTAAATAAGTTCATGATGGATGAATGCAAGCCTACAAAGACTCCCTTACTTTCAGGATTAGGACTTGAAGAAGTAGATTCTACACCATTGGTGAACAACACCTTGTATAGGCAGCTAGTTGGAAGCTTGTTGTAATTGAATCATACTCGACCTAATATTTCTTATGTTATGAGTGTGGATTCAATATACATAGAGAAGCCACATGATCTTCATTGAAAGGATGAAAAAATAATCTTGCATTATGTGCAAGGCAACAAGTCTGATGGGATTCACTATGTTGCAGATTCTATCCTAGATCTTCTTGGCTTTATTGATTCAGACTGGGAAGGTGATAGCCTAGATCAGAAGTCCACTTCCAAATTTATTTTCATTCTTGGAGGAGGATCTATTTATTTTTCAAGTAAGAAACAAAGTGCAATTTCACTCTCTTCAGCAGAGGCCGAATACATAAGAGTAGTAAATGTCGCAACTCAGTGTGTGTGGTTGCATAGTATACTTTCTGAGTTTGAGATTTCCTTTATCACTCCCATAATCGTATTTTTTTACAATCAAAGTGTTATAAGGATCTCAACTCATCCAGTACATAGGCAAAGAACCAAGCATATTGAGATCCATATGCACTACATCAGGAATCTATTGCATGCTCACATCATTCATCTGCAATTTTTCCCATCATCTAAGAAAATTGTAGACATCTTCACCAAAGATTTTTCAAATAAGACTTTCAACGATCTGAGATCACGTATTTGGATGGATAAACACGTGGTGGAGTGAAGGATCAGATAAAAAATTCTTCAATTTTGTTCATGTCCATGTTTGAGGGGCGGTTTTTCCCATGAGGTTTTCCTTCTTTCCTTGTTTTGTGGACAAGGAAGTATGCAAAAAGGGTGACCATGCCAAGTTGTTGGGCCCTATCTATTTCTAATTTTTTACAAATAAGGTTGGGCTTAAGGGGGGATGTTAGAGTATTAAAAACCCACCCATATCCATTTCATACTGAGGATAGAATAATTAGTTATTGTTTATTAATTCCTAAGTGTTGACTAGGTAGTTGGCCATTATTTTTCTTTTGTGTGGACCACAAGCCATCCTAAGTCACTAGGACACACTTCTGGAGATTGTGGATAATATTTCCTAATATTCTGTGAGATTCTATTCCATTCCTAGATTAGAAGGGCAATATCCTATTTTTCACTGTTTTTGGTGAAAATGTAAAAGCTAGTTGACTTGGCTTTAGCAGTTTTTTGGCCAGCTTGCCCTTCATGATGTTTCCTCTTTCTTAAATATGTACTTACGATGATTTTCCGTCATACATCACCATCCAAGTCTGATTTTACGAATTCGTGAGCCTTAGAGGTGATTTGGAAAGCACTTTTTTCACTTAGGGGGGTTTTTCATCTTTTTAGTAAGCCTGCTTTTGTGAGGATTTCGAATGCCTTCTTTGGCTTTCAAATCTCCGATGTAATTGTATATTTTGACAACCATTACATAGCCCCCAAGTTTGGCTGATGTAGACTTATTCAATAGATTTTTACTGTTTGCATCATATTCGTGACTGTTTTATGTGTTCTATGACTATTTTTTGCAAGGTAATTTGTGAAAGTTTGTAATTGCTTGAGTAGATCTTGGTGTGAACAAGATTTTCACATAGGAAAACACTTGATAAATAATTTTTTCTCGTGCTTCATTTCTTGGAATTTTTCTACCACAGATAGCTTTGAGGAACTTCTTGGGGAGTGGAAGCAACATCAACAATAACAACTAACTCATCTTCCTTGTCTTCAACCTTTATTGGATCAGGAAGGAAAAGATATTCACCATTCTACGCGCTGACAAGTAGAAGATATTTCAATGCTGCATAACCCTTTGTTTCCTTGTAAGATGTTGTAAATATAGAAGAGAACAGAGATAGGGAGTCAAATGGGAGGGTTATTTCACTTGCTCGACGTCCCCGCCAACAGCCCAATGCCTACCACCCACTTGAGTTCATACCTAAGTGAGCTGGAGCGAAGCAAAATTATTCTTTATATAGACCATGATATAGATAATTAGCTAATTTGTATGGCCTTGTAGGTGGCAAAAGCTAGCGATAGAGTTCATGGTCGCATAGGTTGCAAGAGCTAGCGATCAACTGAGGCTGCATCCTAGTGTAGGTGCCCATAATTCATAGCAGGTGTCAAAGACCCTGAATTACAATGTAATTCGGAGCAAGTGCTAAAGATCACAGATGGTGGGGATAATTTGGAGTAGGTCAAAGATCACAGAGTTGTTAGGGATGTTATCCATCTTAGAAAGAGCACTGCAAAATAAAAATTTGTTTTTCCAATAAGAGTATGTAGTTGTTAAACTTAGGAGAATGACCTAAATTAATTGTAAAACTATAACATAAAAAACTGCAATTTATGTGCCACATATTCCAAACTTTGATCGATTCTAATATTCCCTACTTAGGAAAGGAATAATAAAGCATATCATTTAGGGTCATATAGAAGGGCCTGCTATGTTGTTCGTACTCATGCAGTAGTATGGGATCCACCCAGGGTTCGAATTTGATAGGAAAAATTCTCCCCGTTGACCATTTTCCCATCAAATACAGTTAATTTGTTTATGAAACCGTCTTGTTACATTGTTATACCTTTTTCCTGAATGTATTTTAGATAGTCGACATATTTTGAAGCTGCCATTAAATTTTATTCTAAGGTATTAATATGTATACAATAGAATAATTTCCACTAGTTACACAATAGAAATTTATTTGGAAGAGGACCAGTTGCAGAACAAAAATTTATTTGGAAGAGGACCAGTTGCACATCAAAATGTTGAAGGAAATTTCATCAGAATTTGATGCTACATATTATAGTTCAACATCTCAATTTCCTTTCTTATGGTCGATGATTTGTTCAATATACCAACACAAACAACTTGGAACTTAAATAACAACTTCCAAATTGTTAAGTGTCATCGTGAAAATAAAATGTTTCAATTTGTGATAGTTCTCAAATTAACCATCCATTTTCATATACAAATACTCACCCTCGTCATTTTTCATGGACACAACTATTGTTCCTTACATTCCCTATTTCTTTTGTTGAGAAAACCCCTATTTCTTTTATTTAATTTTTTTTAGCATCTTTATTTCTTTTGTTTGATTTCAAATTCTATACCATTTAATACTTTTATTTCCCATTTAAATTTCGAGTTTTAAAATTATTTATATACATTTCAATACCTTTTTTTTGTAAAGGCTACAAATAGTATTAAGAAAGTAGAAATACAGAATAAAATACAATCAATGGTGGCCTTATCCAGAGGTGCCAACCGTGTCTATCGAGAGTACTATGGAGAATTAAAACATTATAGTTCCAGGCCATAGAGTGGCAAAAAAAATCTGTGCGTAACTAGGAGTGGCAAAAAAATAGGCCAGTTCAGGGTCGCAGAGGATCATCGCATACAGTTGGCAAAAATAAACCAAAAAATAGCATAGAAACCTTTTTAACCTATTGCAGAGGGCATCTCCTCCACGATGGGGCAGCTATATTCGGCATTGTCCTTTCAGGCGTTAGCAGGAAACAGAGTGTCAGTCCCCTGAATGGCTATAGGTGTCCCAGTTGTCATAGTGGCATTATTTGGTTGATGAGTGTCGTGAGCTGGAAGTTTGACTGGTAGGGGAGCTATTTTCCTGGGTATGACAAGAGCAAAGCTGGCTTGCTCGTTCTAAGTTCTCTTAGCCAGGATAGGCCCCAAAGTGCTGGGTATGGGGATTCAGGAAGGGGACTAAGGTATTCTCCCTGCCAGGTGTAGGATCTCCACTGTGTGTCCTCTCTGAAGAACATCCTCCCCGTAACATAACCAGTCTAACTGTTGAAGAAGTGGCTCCCGGTGTTGTGCTTCCCGAGCAAGGAGCGCGAGAGAATGGCCAAATGGGTGCATATGACTCCCAGAGTGCCAAGCGTAGAAGACCAGTTGGGAAGAGAGGCTCGCAGGGATTGTGTGGCATGGCACGCAGAGGCCCAGTTCACCTGCATGTCTTCCATTAACTGACCCATCATATTTTTCACAAGCCAATACGGGTCCCAAGTTGGCTCCTGGTTCCCAACTTTCATGGTGTCTGCAATGATTTTGGATTCCCAGTTGTCCAGAAGTAGGCGGATAGGGATGGAGACCTCAGGGCCATAACCCTTCCTCGTGGGGATCTCCTCAGGCCCAGTGTCATTCTTCTTGTTTTTCGCCTTAGGTCCCCTGGGTTTTCCCATGGTGGCCGTCGCCGAGGAGTAGCAGATGCAGGGGTCAGAATGCTCGGAGTGCAAAGCCCAGCGAGCAATGAGGTTAGCGCCATGAGCATAAGCAGCCGAGATAATTAGCAGGAGAATGAGCTAATTAGTACCGAAGGACCTGAACTCGGTTCCTTGAGCCATGAACCCAAGCTTCACACACTTGGAATGTTGCATCGTGGTGTACAGGGTGGTGGAGGCGACGTCGAAGGCCGACAATTTAAATGTCCGAGCAACTTGTCGTCGCTCTGTTTTCATTACTAATGAAACGTGGCATGATTTCAAGGTCAGGTGTCGATTGGCTTGTGGTCCTATCCCATATGTCTCGAAAGACCACCCGCATTCAGGAACATTTCAATACCTTTATTTCCTATATAATTTTGAATTTTAAAATTGGTTCTACCAAGTTCAATACTAGTATTTCTTATAAAAATTGTAAATTTTAAATTTTTTAACAATTTCATCATCCAAAAATACATTTTAAAATAAAAACACAAATGTGAAACTAAATATTTTACATGATTAAGTGCAAAATTGAGAACAGATGATGTGGAGTAATTTTTTTTTTTTAAATCACATTTAAAACTAAAACTAAATTCCAACATTGGACCCACCCATTGCAAGTCCGACATGGAGGGAGTGTTTTGTTCGATTCAAGGAAAAATATGAAAAAATAAGCCGCAGTACCAGATCGCAAGGAAACAACATAGTGGGTCCAATGGCAGCAGGCGGGTACCAGATCGCAAGGAAACAGCATAGTGGGTCCACTCTACCTTATCTTGTTCTTCTAGTGGGAAATTGCTGCCGGAGCAAAAGGGGACATGCTTTGACGAGAAGTTGTGAAAAACCCCAAGTTTGAGTTGTGTACATAGTGATCTTTTTACTTTTTATTGTTTTTTATAATTGAGAAAAAATATTAAAATAGTTGTTGACATTGTAAAATTTGTTTTAGATGAATTGAATTTATTTACTAGCAAGCCATATTAATATTAATAATATGGTTTATATATGCCGATCGGTGTATATCAACCATGGCCAGAAATTTAAATACGGTTGATATATGCCGATCGACGTATATCAACCGTGACCAGAAATTTAAATACGGTTGGTATACGTCGATCGACGTATACAAACCATATTATTAATATTAATATGGCTTGCTAATTGACGGTCAACCCAGGGGAAATATTTGTTTTTTAGTATTAATATTATGGTAAATATCAATAATAATAAATATTACTCTTTTAAAATTATAATTATTTTTATTTATAAAAATAGGTATTTTATAATTGTAATTAATAAATTACTAATTAAATATTTAATAACAAATATTATTTTAAATATTTTATAAAAATAATTAGTTTACAATTATGTTTAATAAATTATAAATAATTTAGAGTAATAATTAAGTATTTTGTAATAATAATTATTTAATTATAATAATAATAACATTTATTATTATTGAAATATCTTATAATAATAATAATTAAAAAAAAATATTATTGTGTACATATATATTGTTCTTGTAAACAATACATCGCAATGCAACACATGTTTTTATCATATTATTATTATTATTATTATTATTATTATTAAAGTTTCCAATTTTTATTATAAATTATTTTCATTTATTATTGTTATAATTATATTTTATTATTATATTTTTCATTTACAATTATTTTAATGAATAATTAATAATTAATATTTATTATTTATTATTTATTTTTATATTAATTAATTACTTATTTTCATTTATAATTATTATAATTATATTTTTTATTTATAAATATTTTAATTATTATAAAATATTTTAAAAAATATAAGAAAATGATAAATGAGAAAATAAGAATATTATTATGATTATTATTATTATAAAATAATAAATAAGAGAATAAAAATAGTTTTATTATTTTTATTTCTATTATTATAAATAAATAAAAAATATAATTATATTCAAATAAGAAAAAAATAATAAATGGAAATAATTTATAATGAGGATTAATAATAATGATGATGATGATGATGATAATTTATATTCTTATTTTTTTAATATTCTTTATTATTATTATTGAATAATTATAATAAGTAATAATTAATATTAATTATTAATTACTAATTAAAATAATTGTAAACCATAATAAGAAAATATAATTATAACAATAATAAATTATAATTTATAATTTATAATGAGGATTTAATAATAATACTAATAATAAAAAGATATTATTATTATTCTTATTATTAAAGCATATGCCACATTGCGATGTATTATTATAAAAACATATGCCACATTTAGTTTACTATGGTTTAATTTGGTTGACTTTAGTTGACTTTGGTATTATTATTATTATTATTATTATAAGTAATAATTAATAATAATTATTAATTATTAATTAAAATAATTGTAAACAAAAATAAGAAAATATAATTATAACCATAATAAATTATAAATTATAATTTATAATAAGGATTTAATAGTAATAATAATAATAAGAATATATTATTATTATTAGTATTATTAAAACATATGCCACATTGCGATGTATTATTATAAAAACATATGCCACATTTAGTTCACTATGGTTTAATTTGGTTGATTTTAGTTGACTTGGTTGAATTTGGTTGAGTATTGTTTACTTTGATTGAATAATTGACTTCTTGGATTACCATGGTTGAGTGTGGTTGAATTTTGATGAACATAGTTGAATTTGGTTGAACATGGTTGACTTTGGTTTACCATGGTTGCCTTTGGTTTACCATGGTTGACCATGAATTACTTTGGTTGACTTTTAAATGACCATGGTTGACTTTGGTTGACTTTCGGTTGAACTTGGTTGATTATAATTGATTGTGGTTTAGCATGGTTGACTATGGTTGAACATGGTTGACTCAGGTTGACCATGGTCGACTCTGGCTGACCATGATTAACTATTGTTGGCTAAGGTTAACCATGGTTGACAATGTTTGACTTTCAGTGATCATGGTTGACTTTTGGTTAAACATGGTTGACTTTGGTTTACCACGATTGAGTTATGGTTGACCATGGTTGACTTTGGATAACTTTCATTGATTATAGTTGACCAGGGTTTACTTTGGTTGACCATGGTTGACTTTTGGTTTCCTTGGGTTGAATATGGTTGACTTTAACTGACCATGGTTGACTTTGGATGATTATGGTTGACTTAAGTTGACTTTCATTGACTTTTGGGTGACCATGGTTGACTTTGGTATATCGTGAATGAATTTTGGTTGAATTTGGTTGATTTTTGGTTGACCATGGTTGATTCTGGTTAACTTTCGTTGATTATGATTGAGCAGGGTTGACTTTGGTTTACCATGGTTGACTTTACTTTACCATGGTAAACTTTAGTTGATTATGGTTCACTATGTTTTACCATGGTTGAATTTACTTTACCATGGTCGACTTTAGTTGATTATGGTTCATTATGGTTTACCATGGTTGACCTTTGTTTGAATTTATTCAACTATGTTTGTCGGTGGTTGACTTTTTGCTGACCATGGTTGATTTTAGTTTACCATGAATGAATTTGGTTGGATTTTGTTTGAACATTGTAGACTTTGGTTGATCATGGTTGACTATGGTTGACTTTAGTTGAGCATGGTTAACGATGGTTAACCATAGTTTACCATGGCTGACTTTGGTTGAACACTGATGGCTGACCATGGGTGACTTTAGTTGACCATGGTTGACTTTGTTAGACTTTGGTGACTATATTTGACTATTGTTGAGATTGGTTGACTTGTTTTAATACGGTTGAATTTGGTCACACATGGTCAACCAAAGTCAACCATGGTCGACCATGCTGGACCATCGCTGACTTTGGTTGAACTTTTATTGACCATGGTTGCCTTTGGTTTACCATTGCTGACTTTGGATGAGCATGGCTAGGCTTGGTTGAATTTCATTTACCATGGTGAGCTATGGTTGGTTATGGTTGACCATGGGTGACTTTGGTTGATATTGGTTGACCATAATTGATTTTTTTGTTTAATATGGTTGACTTTTTATAACATGGTTGACTTATGGGTGACTTTGGTTGACCAAAGTCAAATATGGTTGACCATGGTTGACTTTGATTTTCTATGGGTGACTTTCATTGACTTTTGGTTGACCTTGGTTGACTTTGGCTGACTATGGTTGGCTTTGGTTTACTTTGGTTAACCATGATTGGCTATGGTTGGTTATGGTTGGCCATAGTTGAATTTGGTTGACTTTGCTTGACAATGGTTGACTTTTGGTTGACGAAGGTAGACTTTTGGTTAACTAAAGTCAACCATGGTAGACTCAAGTTGAACATGGTCGACATTGGTTGACTTTTGGTTGACCATGATTGACTTTGGTTGACCATGGTTGGCTTTGGTTTTCCATGGTTGGCTATGGTTTACCGTAGTTGACTTTGGTTGACCATGGTTGAATTTTTGTTGGCTATGGTTGGGCATGGTTCACTATTGTTAACTATGGTTGTCCATCATTGACTATGCTTGACTATGGTTCACCTTGGTTATCTTTGGTTGACCATAGTTAACTATGGTTGACTATAGTTGACTATGGTTAAACATGCTTGACTTTGGTTGATGATGATTGACTTTTGGTTGATCATGGCTGACTTTAGTTTATGATGGTTTACTTTAGTTAACCTTTGGTTGACAATGGTTGACTTTAGTTGATTATGGTTGGTTTCGATGACTATGGTTGTTTATGTTTGACCATGATTGATATTGATTAACCATGGCCGAATTTGATTGACCATGGTGGACTTTGGTTGACCTTGATTGACCATGGTTGAATTTAGTTCACTATAGTTCACCATGGGTTACAATGGTTGGCTATGGTTAACCTTGCTTAACTATGCTTGACCATGGTTGACTGTGGTTGAGAATGGTTGACTATGGTTTCCCATGGTTGAACATGTTTGACCATTGTTAACCATGGTTGACTTTGGTTGACCATGGTTGACTTTAGTTGACTATGGTTGACTTTTGGTTCAACATGGTTCACTTTGGTTTGCCATAGTTGACTTTGGTTGAATTTTGATTGACCATGGTTGACCATAATTTACCATGGTTGACTTTGGTTGAACTTAGTTGACTTTGGTTGAACCTAGTTGTCATTCAGTTGACTATGGTTAACTATGGGTGACTTTTATTTGAGCATGGTTGACTTTTATATGGCTTTGGTTGACTTTGTGTGGCATGGTTGACTTTTAAAACTTTGACTTTTTTTTAATATTTTTTTTTATCAAAACTCATTTTGCAATACTTCATTTAAAATTTTTAAAAATATGAAAATAATAATTGGAAAGCTTAATTAAAGATTAATCAATACTCATCTTGTTGATTATAGATACTAAAATGGATTATCTTTTCTCATGTACACATCATATTTAGTTAAATGTGATGAATAGCAACAACTTATATTATATATTTAGTTTACATATCTATCATTTTAAACCAAGGTGTTTAGTTCTGGTGAATGTTCATTGGTAAGAATGATTGAAGATAATTCTACACAAGAAGATTGATACATATATTTTTAAAAACCAATGAAGTCAAATAAAAACACTCCAATACTCAAATAAGTATGTGTATTCAATAAAAAGCTATAAATATATTTAATAAATAGTGATATGTGTATTCAATAAAAAGCTATAAATATATTTAATCAATATATTTATAGCTTTACTACTATTTAACTAATATGTGATTTAATACAGATTTCATGGTTGTAAAAAAAATGTTACTTAAAACTCATATTTAATATGAATCATTTTAATAACATTATTTAATTTATTGTTATGTTATAGATAAATGCATATTAGAAAATGAATGAACTTTTGTTTTATTGTAATTCATATTTTAAATAGAAAAATTAATATTAAATATAAAATTTAATTAAAATTTTAATTATAACTTTTTAATTATATAAATCTTAATTGTTTTTTATATTTTTTACCAAAACGTATTTTACAATATTTTATTTACAAATTTTCAAAATATAAAAACAATAACTTTCATATTATAAATACAAAATATAACTTTTTAATCTTTAAATTTATTTAAAATCTTATAATATTAAAATATCATTATTCTAAGATTCATTTCATTATATTACATTAATTTTCTCCATTACAATATTAATAATAAAGTTATTTTATTAACTTTCAAATAATTGCTTTATATTTAATTTGATTATATTAAACTTATCATAATATAATATCAGTTTTATAATTTTATTTTTGTATTTTTAATAAAAAAATTGTATTATTAATTTGTTAATTAAAGTAAAATTTAAATTTAATACAAAGAATTTAATAACAAAATGTTAATTAAAATTAAATTTTAAATTTAATAAAAAAATTAATTAAAACCAAAAATCAATAATGTGAAAAGTGAATAAGTTTATTTAAAAATTAAAAATATATATATAACTTCAAACTAAATCAAACAACATTATTTTAATGTTAGTGTATATACTGATAATTTTCAATGTGGGATATCATGAAATTAATTGTGTGACACTTGATAAAATTAATTAATTTGAAACCACAAACATCATTATTACATTATTTTAATGTTGGTGTATATACTGATAATTTTCAATGTGGGATATCATGAAATTAATTGTGTGACACTTGATAAAATTAATTAATTTGAAACCACAAACATCATTATTCTCATGTGATTCATTTCAACTAACGTTGGGAGTCATAAAATTAAATATTTGAAACCTAGTACATTTTGTTCCCTATATGAAATGAACACACTTGATAAAATTAATTAATTTGAAACCACAAACACCATTATTCTCATGTGATTCATTTCAAGTAACTTTGGCAAATCATAAAATTAAATATTTGAAACCTCATACATTTTGTTCCCTATATGGAATGAAGTCAATTAAATTTGGTAGGAATGAAGTCAATTGATTTTTATTAGTAGAAAATTTAAAAATTTGAAATGTATATAAATTGAAATCAATTAATTTTCATTTCATTATTAATATTTGTTTACCAATCAATAGATTTAATAATAATAATAATTTTGGAAAACATAAAATAAAATAAACAAATATTTCACATATTAATGTCTTTTTTTCTATAAAATTTTATTTTTAGTATCTTAAACTCTCTTTTTTATCTTTTTTATTCTAAAGAATAACAAAAATAGTATCTTAAACTTTTTTTTATCTTTTTTATTCTAAAGAATAACAAAATATGTTTTTTTCCTTCAAAAAAAATTCAAAAATAATAGCTGGTTTATTAAGTGGAAACTTAACGTGATGCATAGCTGCTTTACTAAGTGGGAAACCTAACATGATGCACGACCGTGGGAGAACAAATCAAGATGCAAGCTACGCGGACATCACAATAGAGGTGTAACATCCCTCTTCCTACCCTAGCTTTTTTTTTTTTGAAAATTAGAAATGTAAATGGTACACGGTTTTGGTGAGGAGCTCAAGGCCAAGGTCCCACCAAACAACCTTGCTACCATTAGTATTTATTTCCTAATTTGTAATCATAGTCCATATACTAGAGGGAGACGTGAATGACAATAAATCCATGAAAGCTATTGGAGGGGTATAGGTCGTCATCAAGCATAAGAAGATCCCTAATAATAAACAGGTAAGGAGGAAATCTTAGGAAAACTAGTAGACATATACTAGTGAAACTAATTACTCGTTAAGTATTTTGGAGCACAACACATAACTAAGAATTTATGTTCTTAGTATATCTATATCTATATCTATATATATATATATATATATTAAATATATTTTTCCTTGAAGCATAAAGGGAAGATAATTATCCTGCTAGTGTGGGAAAATACACCTATAAGTCATTGACTATCTAATACTTTATTCACTCCTATGAATATATGAGAGAGGAAGTGGAGTTAATTATTAGATAGGCATTTATTGAAGTCTATATATATATAAAAGAAAATCAATATGAGAAAAATTAAGTCATGATGTAGAGTGGAAAGTAAATACATCTATCGACAAAGTTAATATATTTTATTAAAATACATGTGTTTGAACAAATAATTGTTTGGACAAATATTAAATACGATTATAGGTGTTATTGTATAAATATTACAAACACAACCTATACTAAGGGAAACAAGTAATAAATAAATGTTAATAGTATCATGGAAGTGAGATATTTTCATAAGATACTAATATGATTTAGTTTCCTATCTATATAGGTATATACCAGGAAGTAGAATTATAGCTTTAAGAAATGATTTATAGCCGTGTATTAAAATAATTTGGGTGGATATTCTAAAGAATATTGTTTGCACCATGGAAATTACCCTTGGAGGTTTCGTTGGCTGATTTACTCACTTGACAGATAGTAATGACACTTGCACTTGCTTGGGAAATTAATCTACAAGTGTATAACTCGCGGAGTTAGATGGACTTCCCTAGGATAGTCTTCACGATTATGTATAGATGGCTCTCTACACAAGGGGAAAAAAAAATGCGGATGGCTACGTGGAATCCCTATTTAACGTCGGGGTTGCTCGATCTCTAAGGGGGCTCGACGGTTTGGGAATAGGTCCAGTTCTGGAATAGAAGGGGTAACACTATCTTGTCTGTTGGTTGACATTCTAGGTAGTTTCGTTATTTTGGTGCCTTGTACTCGAGTGCTTTGGAACTGTTGACGTTTTGTGCGAGCGCTTTGAGAGCTGGTGATCTTGATCCGTGAGAGAAAAAGGAACAAGAAGAAATATGGTCTTATGGACGTCCAGAAATGGAATGGTGAGAAGAACGGGGGGATCACGCTGACTCAAGGGTACATACCATGGAAGGGAAAACCTGAATCTCGCCTGGCATTTCCTGCTCAGTTTTTATCGATACTTGATTTTTCTTCTTCTTTTACATTATGTTGTGGTTGCATAATCAATTATTGTGTTAAGGGTGTTGGTTGTAAATTGGAAGAAAAACATTGTACAACGTAAGGTAGTTGTTTTTTTTGTTATTTTCCTGATGAACAAGTTACTTCCGAATCCCGGTTATATGTTAAATGGTTGTAGGATAGTGCTTGATCCCTGATAGAAGCGTAGAGGTTGCTATTCGATCTGAGGAAAGCCTTTTCCTAAAACGCTGGATTGCATCCTTTCCCTATTTGAGGTATTCTTTGCATGAAGCATAGATCAATATACTTTCGGATCTTGGTTTGGGTTATTTGTTAAATTGCTGTAGTGATAGCGTTACAGGTTACGATTTTAGTATTAGCTGCGTGGATAAATTCTACTCAAGCTACGTTTTCAGATCTAGATGCCTGAGTAATATATATATATATATATATATATATATATATATATATATATATATATATATACGAAGTAGTTTAAGCTATCCATGCTGGATTCAAGATCAAGATAGACTTCTTCGTCAGTTTCTTTGCTTGTGGGTTGGAGACGCCACTTCTGCCTGCTGAATTTTCGTAGATCTATGGTTATACCTCATTTGTAGTCATAGATCTATGTGGTTGAGGTTGTATACCTTGTCCTTGCTGCAGGTCGTCAGAGTGTTTTGTCAAAGATTAAGTCTTAGTTAGATGTTGCACGTGATTTGCCCGATCTCCGTCAAAATGGAAACGTATGCCGTCGAAGTTTATTTTCATAAAAGGTTCAATAGATATAAACTTACTTAATCCCGGTATTATATATATATATGCTGAGTATCGGAGTTAGGAACTTGGGAAGGTATGTAGTTTTGGTTGTTGTTCTTTCTCCTTTTAGGTTCTTTAATTATAAATTATTTAAACATAGATTATTACATATATTTAGATATACTTGTAATTAAAATTAGTTTGAGTTTGTAAACAACGTGCTTGATGATGGTTAAGATTAGCATTGTTTTTACTTTGCATGTCTTGTAACAAACTTAAATTGGGTCGCTTAAAGATCCTGTTGGATAGCTCTCTGCCCTTACTCTTTTCTCTTTAGCCGTTCTGAGAGATTAATTTTTCTATACTTAGCAGCTCTAAATACTCGCATTGACAGTGTTGAATCACATTTCCTAAATCCATGCCCTACCTGCTGTAACTTAGAATCCTTCCCAAGATCCTGGCGACCTGTTCTTGCTCTCCTTCCAGTTGAATACTCAAAGGATAGTCTCCCACAGAGAAATCTCTTACCATTTGTTTAAAGATAACCCAACTAAAACATTGGCATTTTATGAATAAAATTCTTTTGGAGCCGTATGAATATATATATATATATATATATATATATCGACGAATTTATAAATAGAGATTTTGATGGTATTTCATAAACACCCGTTTCCCCATGTTGGAAGGTATCATAGTTTATATGAAGTCTAAACATTTATGTATATATGTAAATTTTTATTTTAGGATTATAAATTATAGTAGTAAATATTGGGGGTGGTAGCTCGACATGGTTTGTATACATGAGTATACCTTTTGTAGTTATTCATTGCATATCATTTATTTAAGAAAAGACTTTGGGTGATATATTATATATGCATATAATATATTTTATAATTTAGAATATATTAAAGGAATTACTTATGGAGTAATTATTAAATGTTATTTATCAAGTGTTTTATACGTTAAAGAAACACTATGAATTGTGAGAAGTGAAAAGAAAAAGGATTTAATCCTATATGTACATGGTGGAGGATATGAGTAGTTAAATTAGTGGTTATATATATATATATATTAAAGGTGACAATAGATATGTGTTGTCTTCATCCAAAAAGGAGTAAAGGTGTGTAATTAAAATGGATGACATCTTAAGTAGAATTATATGTGATATACGAATCATGGGGGTAAAGAAAAAAAAAGGGGCTTAGTATAATGTATTAATAAATAATACTTTATGTGTACAAGCACACAGATTATAACTTATATGCTTACCTCTATTGCATGGTCCTCTTTGTTATATTAACTGCTTTGAGAGATTTATATTTTTTTTTGTGATTTCAAGCCATAGGATAATATGGGAGAAATAATATAAGTTACACCTTGGATTATTTTGAAAAGGATTTTTTTTATCCCATTTTATATATACGTATGTGATTAGATATGATATCCAATGGTTTAAAATAGGTTAATGAATATATATAGTTGTGGTGATATATTCCCAAGAATTACCACTTATAGATCCCTATATTCATGTTATAGTTGACTTTATCAAATTGCTTCTTATTTATAAGGTTGTTAAGAGTATATCATTGAATGGCCAAAAAGGATCTTGTTACCTTTAGTTATACAAGAGTGTAGCCTTATATGTAGAATCCCCCGAGGCCTGGTAATAAGGTTGTAGGTAGCAAAGCTCTCTACGAGAGATCCCTTGAAAGGGAGGAATGTAAAGTTTGTAACACTATTGGTGTACCTTCTTTCTTTTTTATTTATTAATACAACATAACCCCTTTGGTGGACGTAGCCCAAGATGCGGGTGAACCACGTGAAAAAGTCTCTTTCTGATGTGTTCTTTCTCATGTGCCCCTAATGTGTGTATTTTATTGAATCTTTGCATTTGATGTATCTCAACGTTAAAATGATCTCTTTTGTATGAACTTAAGAGCTTAATCTTCTAGATAGAAGTGGTGACCTTGTCGTTTATGTCAACACTTGAGTGACCGAATGGTAATTATTTAACGATCCATTATTGATCTTAAAAATGTATGTTGTGTTTTCTTTAAGTAAGTTCAAGTTACTGGTTTTATTTAGTTATGTAAAGATGAATTTATATGAGTAAGCTTAGGAACCATTACAGTACTAATTGATATTTCGGTGAATCCTTGTTTTTCATTATTTAAGACCTCAAATGTTATGAAGTCGAAAGGTAAAGATACATGATGATGAGGTTAGTTCTTTCTATGTTAAAAAGGATTGTTCACAAGTTATCATCTTTTGTCCAATTTGTTTCTTAAAACATATTGCTAGGTAAGTGGTATGATTTTGTAAATAAGTACAACACTATGAATTTTACATCATCTTAGAAAAACTCACGAGTGTTGTGGCATCATATGTTAATATAACTGATTTGATAATAAAAGGGGTAAATTTGTTAATAATAGACTTCTGCGATAACTAATATTAGCATTTATTTTTGTATGGAAAAATTTTAAACTATTATAAAATTTGGGTATATTACAAGTGGTATCAGAGCCCAGTTACAACACTACGGGCCTATGGACTCGCAAACGTTCAAGTACATTGCGTACTCTGTACAACATTTGTTTTCTAGTAGAGATTTTCCCTTCTCAGTAGTTGTTATATTATTAGCATGCAAAGTGGAACTAGTACGTCTTTAAATGTGAATTATATGCTATAGTTAAGCAAGTAGAAAGATTACATAGGAAGTGACTGTTTCTCTAAAAGACCTAGGCTCTATGACGGACTTCAGTTCCAAGTAAAAAGGTAGTATTTAGGCCTTTAGTACAATGAACTTAAAAGACAAAGAGTAATATGTTTTACCTCATGTGTGGTCAAAAAAAAAAATATGGAGTGTTTATCTTCTTGTATAAATACAAAAATCTTGGCATGCAATTATTTTTTATTATATAATGTTATAGGAGAATAAATTGTATCAACCATTTGAATGCAAAGCACAAACTAACAATGTGATGATTGTAATATTCTTATTTATTCAGAATTTTTAATTCTATGTCATGGATTCGAGATTATTGTAGGTAAAGGCTTATGGCGGTGTCCATAGAAAAAAAAAACATAAACTTATGAAACATGCAATAAAGAACAATGAACTTAAAATGAGAAAAGATTATAAAGACTTTTGAGCTAATCACGGAGACGCCTTATAAAGCTCTTGGAAATTTTTAAAGAAAATTCCTTACACTAAAACAAAATCTTTAAAGAGTTAACCAGTAAATGAATGAAGCAATTGAATAAGAAAAAAAACATATGTCTAAACAAGGTGACCTAAATTCAAAAAAAGAACCTTTCCAAAAAAAAAACGGTTGCAGAGAGAGGACTTTGCATGGGGCAAGTGTTCCCAAGTTAACTGGAGGGTCCGGTCGTGAATCTGAGCGTTCAAAACATGAGATTGTTGATATCTAGCATGTCCTATTAAAGAGGACTGTCCTACTATAGGACTGTGAAGGTTTAAGGGGAAGGTTATTCAAAAAGATTCACACCATAATAGGCTGATAAAAAAACCTTGTGACTACTCTGCATTAGTAATAAAGATAGAAAACAACCTTGAAATTTCGACCAGGTCCACAGCGTCGAGGTAAGAGTCTTCTATTATGAAATAATTACCAAGTATTTGATGAGAGTCATGTGTTGAGCGTAAGCTCTGGATCACATGGACTACTTGTTATGTGTTGAAACAAGTTGGCGATCGAGTTGGCCATCGAATTAGACACCATCAAAAACGAATTCGATTCGGGCAACAACCATGTCGGCATAGACATCAAGAGCATCACATCCGACGACACCGCCGATCTTGGACAACACAGCATCGACATCATATCAGGGCGGCCGATAAGGGTTCGAATCCATTACGATGGCTGGAACAAAACCCTGCAAATATACGCCGCCTATGCAGATTGATCGATTCGTTACGCGAGCATTTTGAACCGCACAATCGAGCTGTCCAGCACCGTTCCGCAATCAGCCTACATTGGATTCTCTGCGGCAACGGGGAATTCTTATGAGATTCAGCGTATTTTGGACTGGAATTTCAGTTTGGTAAGCTTGCCCAAATCGTCTTTGAATATGGCCCCGGTCGGCGCACCGATGTCGTGGAGAGAATCTACAAGCAGGGGACTGAAGGTCGGCCTCCTTGTCGGTTCCATTACCATCGGGGTAGTGTTGTCGGGGCTGTCGGTGTGGTTTGTTGCTAAAACTATAAAAAGTAGAAGAGTTGCCGAGCCGATCTCAGAACGGGGCCTGAGGCGGGAGCTAGCTGTTATGGAGGGTCTATCAGCAGACTCACTCTACGGCGCTCAACGGCTCTCCTACAAACAATTGTCTGCTGCGACCAAGAACTTCAGTGAGACGGAACTTCTCGGAACCGGGGCTTTGGCAGCGTTTACAAGGGAACTCTAGAAGGCCAAGACGGAGCCGCGGCACTTGTCGCGGTGAAGAGAATCTCCTCTGGGTCAAGACAGGGAGAACGAGAATTCATGTCGGAGATCAGCACCATAGGTTGACTTCAACACAGAAACCTGGTGCAGCTCCAGGGGTGGTGTCATGAGAGCGATGACTTGATGCTCGTTTACGACTATATGCCCAACGGGAGCCTCCACAAGCTAATCTTCATGCATCCACGAGATGAAAATCAGAATCAGCCCCCTCTGAATTGGGTCCGGAGGCAGAGAGTATTATGTGGGCTGGCTACGGCGTTGCTGTACCTTCACAAAGAATGGGAGCAGAAGGTTGTCCACCGGGACGTTAAGCCCAGCAACGTTATGCTCGACGAGGACTTCAATGCCCGTCTGGGCGACTTCGGCCTTGCTGGGCTCATTGAACACGACGAAACATCTCAGGATGTGACCACAAAGCTAGCTGGGACGCCTGGCTACTGGGCGCCCGAGTGCGCCTACACCGGCAAGGCCACTGCAGAATCAAATGTTTTCAATTTTGGGGTTGTTGTACTGGAGGTGGTTAGCGGCAGGCCGGTTTAGCAGCGAAAGCCACAATCGGAAGAGGAGAATTTGATGGATTTTATATGGGATCTTTATGGACAGGGAAGAGTTACTGAGGCATCAGATCTCAGATCAAAAGGAGATTTTGACGAATTTCAGATGAAACGAGCATTGATTTTGGGGCTTGCCTGCTCGCATCCAGATCCCCAGCTTCGTCCTACAATCAGACAAGCGCTGCAGGTTCTCATAAATCCCAATGAAGAATTAATGCTGCTTTCTTCTTCGAGACCATTGGCTATCTATGTCGTTTTGCGCTCCACTTAATTCTCACTCTACTTCTTCATATTCAAATGAGGTTGGTCGCGCCCGGTCTTCCAGCAACAATGGAATCGTGTCGGAGGCAGAATGCACCGTAAATTATGGCAGCTAAAGGTGAAATCCATCATCACAATAATTCTTTGATAGTGATTTCAGTTTCAGAGATATGAATAGTTTTGAATAATGCAGGAAAATATATGAATTTTGGGAGGTTTATTTTATTTTCTTAATTTTCATGAAAATGATTACGCAGGAAACATAAGCGGGCCTCCCATACGCTTAATGGATGCTAAATGTTTGGGTTATTAGAGTTTATATTTAATTATGTATTTTTAATATAATAATAATAATTTAATTTTTAGAAAAAAATTTTATGTTATTATTTATTAGGATAGTTAAGTTATTTATAATTTTTTTTTTTTATAATTGTTTATTTAATATTTTGGAGTTCATAAAATTAATTTATGCATTACATTTGTTTTATCCTTCTTCAATCTAAGAAAAACATAGATAATAATCTATCACAAATTAAGAAGAACATATCCTTCTTCAATATAAGAAAAACATAAATAATAATCTATCAAAAATTCTAAGATATAAACATTTACTCTAATTGTAAACTATTATGACTAAAAAAACCTAGATAACTAATTTAAATTTTAAAATATTTATTTTCTCCCATATTTTGTTAAATTTATTTTTCTCACTTTTCTATTTAAGCATGCTCTACTTTGTGCTTTTAAGATGGTGACACAGCCGTAAGCTTCTGACACAATTTTTTAACCCCCGAATTTGAATTCTAACTCAATGTTGTCGTTGACAATAAATATTTTTAAAAATAGGCAAACGGATTTGCCATGGTACGATTCAGTGGAGAATCGATCTACTTTAGGTTGGAATTTCAAATCCAGGTAGCCCATTAAATTTGACGGTTACATAAAATTTTTCAAACGTTTTAGTATTTTAACCCTGATTTTTTTATGAGTATAAAAATGTTTTGACCATATTTGACGAGCAAATTCCCTCCTGACGGGCAATTTGCCCGGTCAAATTCCATTCTATTAGCGTCGTCAGTGAAATTGTTGGGAAAGATTCGATCCCCAAGGCCTGGCAAGGACAGATCTGGCATATATGGAGGCTACTTACATTGTTTCGTTATTTTCATGATTTTGGAAGCTTTCCCTACTGCACTCATACTTACCAAAATTTGCATAGAAGATTCTACCAAATTCAACTAGTTCTTGTGTTGTATTGCAAGAATCTTTTTTATTCCAGCTATTTCGATTCTGTAAACCTTTGATGCGTTTTTCCTTTAGTTGTAAATTTGTTTGCTCAAACTATGCATATAATGCTGCTATACTATCTAATTTTTAAGGCCCGACATTAAGAAAGAAAATAAGTGAACTAGATAAATGAATAAATAAGAACAGAATGCAACACAGCCAGCCACGGTGGGCACACAAGAGAGACAGTGCTCTTACAATCTAATTAATTCATGAAATGATACATATATTTATAGGCTTGGGAAGCCTCAACCAAATCCCTGGAATAGTGGGGCTACCAAACTCTCGTGAACACATAAATACAAGGTTGTTACAACAGATAGAGTGAAGACAATAACCAACACTAACTATGGAATCAACAATCCAGACAAGATACTATTTTCTCCATTATTCCAACACTCCCCCTTAATGGAGAAATGAGTTTTCTACTACTCCTAGTTGATCTCTGAATGCTTCAAACTTTGCTTTTGCAAGAGGCTTGGTGAAAATGTCAGCGACATTTTCATTTGTATTGCAATAGATCAAGTCACTCTCCTTTGACTACAACTTTTCTCTGACAAAATGATGTTGGATCTCAATATGTTTAGATCGAGCATGATACACTGGGTTGTTGGCTAATTTGATGGAGCTTTGGTTGTCACACTTGATAATTGTTGGTGCTTTCTGTTCTTCTCCCACATCTTCAAGGATTTGCCGCAACCAGATCACCTCACAAGTTGCACTGCATAAAGCTTTGTACTCTGCTTCGGTAGATGATAAAGAAACAGTTGGTTGCTTCTTACTACTCCATGACACAATCCCAGAACCAATCTTGAATGCATAACCTGTGGTTGATTTTTTATCATCAGGATCTCCAGCCCAGTCTGAATCTGAATGACTTGACAACTTAACATCAAATGTATTAGTATACTTAAGACCAAAATTACATGTGCCCTTCAGATATCGAAGAACCCTTTTCGCTGCTTTCCAGTGGCTTTCATGGGGCTTAGCCATAAATTGACTAAGGATGCTAACAGAGTATGCAATGTCTGGCCTAGTTGTGGTGAGATAGTTCAAACTTCCCACCAGTTGTCTATATGAAGTGCCATCCACCTCCTTTGTGCCATCCTCACTACAGAGTTTGGCATTATGTTCCAATGGAGTAGGTAATGGCTTGCATCCATCCATATGAAACCTTTGAAGTAGCTCCCTTGTGTATTTACTATGTGTGACCAGTGTCATGCCAGCCTCTCTCCAAACCTCAAGGCCTAAACAGTAATGCAGATCTCCAAGATCCTTCATCTCGAATACATGTGACAACTTCTGCTTGATTTCTTCAATCAGTGTAGAAGCATCTCCTGTTATGATGAGGTCATCAACATATAGAGAAATCAATGCAATGTGTCCCTTCACATCTTCCTTGACATACAGGTTGGGGTCACTCTTGCTTCTCACAAAACCTTGATGAGAGAAGAAGGTGTCGATCTTCATGTACCATGATCTCAGGGCCTGCTTCAATCCATATAGCACCTTCTTCAACCTGCAAACAAGATGTTCATGTCCCTTCTTCACAAACCCCTCTAGTTGGACAAGGTACACCTCTTCCTTCAAGTCTCCATTCAGAAAGGCAAACTTGACATCCAATTGATGCATTTTCCAATGGTGCTTGGTGGCTAATGCAATCATCACTCTAATGGTGTTCAACTTGGCTACTGGTGCAAACGTGTCTTCATAATCAATACCCTCCTTTTGTGAATAGCCTTTTGCTACCAATCTTGCTTTATATTTATCGATACTACCATCAGCCTTGAATTTAGATTTAAACAACCATTTGGAACCTATGGGAACTTTATCCTTAGGAAGCTCTGTCAATTCCCATGTGTCATTCTTCATTATAGAATTGTACTCTTCAGTCATTGCATCCATCCATTCCTTCTTATCTTTTGGTTATTCAAAATTCAAAGGTTCAACAACATTCATTACCTGAGTCATTAAGGCATAGTCTCTGAACCTTATAGGTGGTTGAATCTGTCATGTTGACCTCCTTTGTGTTTCAATTCCTGTTGGAGTTCCATCAAACATTCTTCTGCTTGTCAGAGATTCTTCACCACTTCTTGGTGATTCTTCATTGCTTGAAGTATCCATGCTGCTTGAATCTTCTTCTTGTTTTTGTTCCTGTTCCACATTCTCATTTGCATCTTCCATGATGTACTCATCAGGAATGCACCATGTATCATTGATGTCCACCTGAGGACATTCATCTACATCTTCATGAAATATTGCATCTCTACTTGGAAAAACTTTATGCATACTAGGATCAAACATTTTGTATGCTTTATGATCATCACAGTAAACAAGGAAAATGCATTTGATAGATTTTGCATCAAGTTTTCTCCTTTCATCTTTAGGAACATGTGAGAATGCTTTGCTACCAAATACTCTTAGATGACCTACTTCAGGTTTATAACCATAAAGAGCTTCAAAAGGAGTTTTATGGCCTAAGCTTGTAGTTGGACTTCTATTCTTCAAGTAAACAGCAATGCTAACTGCTTCAACCCAAAAACCATTAGAGAGATTTTTACCTTTCATCATGCTCCTTGCGTATTCCACTAGGGTTCTATTCTTCCTTTCAGCTACTCCATTCTGTTGAGGCGTATGCGGCACTGTGAACTGTTGCTGGATCCCATTATCCTTGCATTATCTATTGAAGGCTCCTGAGGAGTACTCTCCCCCTTGATCTGACCTGAGGATTTTGATGGGCTTTCTTGTTTCCTTCTCAACCATGTTTCTGAAGTCTTTGAAATATTCAAATACATCGCTTTTTTTCCTCAAAAAATAGACCCAAGTATATTTAGTACAATCATCAATAAAAAGCAAGAAGTATGATGCACCACCAAGTGATCTTGTTTGCAAGGGACCACAAACATCCGTATGCACTAGTTCAAGGATGTCCCTTCTCTTTTTCTCTGTATGTGTAGGGAATTCTTCCATATGCTGCTTTCCCAGTGCACACCCTTCACATGATGCACGTTCATTCTTCAACAATGGAAGCCCATCCACCATTCCTTGTCTTTGCAGAAGCAACAAATCATTATAATTCAAGTGTCCATACCTTAGGTGCCATCGCACTTCTGTTGACATGGTTGTGGATGCCAATGCCTGATGACCATTCATCGTCACATTGAGCTTGTATAGACCTCCAACTCTTGCACCTATAGCAATCACCTTATAGTGATCCCGCACATCCTTCACAAGGCAATGTGACTTGACAAATTCTACTTTCATGTCTTGATCAGCTATGGTGGACACAGAGATCAAGTTCTTCTTTATACCAGGTACATGCATCACATTTTGAATTTGCTTCACACTACCATTTGGTAATGTCACAGATATGTCGCCATATCCCGTAATTGGATGAGAGCGATCATCACCTAGGTATATGTTTGCACCATTGTTATTTGCCTTATAGTTTTCAAACCATTCTTTGTTGCATGACATGTGTATGGAAGCACCAGAATCTACAAACCAAGCATTAGAGTCATCTGTTTCAGCAGATAGGGCGGCATCTGAAAGGAACAATCTAAGGTTTTGGAAATCATTTTCCTCCTCTCTTTCAGCAAAATGACTAGCATATTTTCTTTGTTTTGCCTCATCCCTTTCAATGAACATTTGATATTCTACAAGACTAGAAATGAACATTTGATATTCTACTAACATCCCTTTCAATGTGATTGTGACAAGATCAGAGTTGGACACCTTTTCACCAATATCACTCAACTGATCTCTCAAGTCTTTAATTTTAGATATGTAGCTATTCACATCTTCTCTCTCCTCCATCTTAATAGAAAGCAACTTAGTTTTTAAAAACAAGATGCAATTTGAATTTGACGTTTCATACAGACCTTTGAGTGTTCTCCATGTGGCTGTGGACGTCTTACATTCTCAGATGTGCGGGATAATGTTGTCCTTTACGGACATTCTGAGAAGCACCTTCACTTTTCTCTCTCGGTGATCCCAATCCTGAACTGAATTGGCAGGGGTTTCTGGCCTGTCTTCTTTTCCAAGAACGATGTCCCAGGCCATCACTGCTTCAAGCAGTGTTTGGATCTTGAACTTCCAGTTGACATAATTGGTTCTGTCCAACTTATTTGCTTCTGTCAGGTATGAATCTTCCAATTTGTTCAGCATCCTTCCGTTCTCTATTTGCGAACAGTGTGTCTCCAGTGGTGGTGTGGGCGGCGCGGTCCCTCAACTGCCACTGATTCTTCCTTCAATGGCTCAAAAATTAAACTTGTGATGGTCCCCACATATGGTCAGATTTCTACAAATCAACCCAGTGGTGGAAAAAAAAAAATATATATTTAACCAAATTCAACTCTGTTCAACCAGTCGGCTCTGTTCAACTCTGTCTCTCTGTCTTTTCTCTTTAGAAATTCCAAACGGGCGATTCTTCTAACCTCAGCGATCTCCTCTTATGGAAGCGTCAGCTCAAGTAGAAGTCAGATAGGAGAGGCAGACAGGGCAGCTCTCTCAGCCCACGAACAGACAGGTAGACGACATCACAACGATCTGAAGAAGCAGCTCTCTCAGCCCACGAACAGACAGGTAGACGGCACCAACAATCTTCACAGTCTTTGCATAAGTCACAGGTTCACACTTGTACGCGGCGATCTCAATATGACTTGAAATCACAGGCGTTTCACGCCTTCCCTCGACTTTTAAGAAGTGCAAATTACTCCTGTGCCTCTATTTCACGTTCACTCATGTCAGGTCCCTTAGCTATTTTTCAGCGGCTTCACAACACAGCTCTTCTCTCTTCACCGATTGTAATGGAAACGCCAGTTAGACCTTTTTACAACTGACCTCGTCCACTCTGGCAGCGTGAGCTCCTGCAAAAATCTCCTCATACATAGCATGCGCAGCTTCCAGGAAAGGGACTTCTTTTGAAATAATAACGCAGAGGACACAGGCCACTTCACATGGTGATCTTCATTCTTCAAGCGCCCACGATAGCAATCAGAATGGCGGTTCCTCACAGGAAGCTCTTTCAAAACTCCAACAACCCTCGGATCATCAACAACAGTTGCACTGCTCCTTTGCAGTTTTACTCAGAATTCATTTTCAGTATTGAGACCCGCAATTCCACTGTTAAATCGTCCAAACGAGACGTTCACTCTTTTGATAGCGCTTAGGAACTCTGCTGCTCATTAATACATTTGCAGATCAGGTGATCAATTCCTCCAACACTAGCAGCGATTCTACACCAAGACCCTGTGTAGCAGCGATCTCCAGCAAATAGCTATCACCAAAAAACAACAAGCTATTCTTAGCAAATAGTTTAACAAATAATTTAGTAGAAATATGTGGTGATTCTCAACAGCGATCCGACAACACCAATCCAACGGCGATCCAACAACAATGATCTCCAACAATCTTCAACAACAACAAACAGTCTTGCACAACGAGCCACAATGGGATTCTCAACAGCAGGCCACAGAGGGCTTCTCAACAGGCCGCAGAGGGCTTCTCGACAGGCCACTAAGGGCTCTTACAGCAGCAGAAGGCGGCTCTCTCAGCAGGCCACAAAGGGCTCTCACAGCATGCCAAACGGGCTCTCACAACAGGCCACACATGCTCTGATACCAAATTGAATAAATAAGAACAGAATGCAACACAGCCAGCCACGGTGGGCACACAAGAGAGACATTGCTCTCACAATCTGATTAATTCATGAAATGATACATACATTTATAGGCTTGCGAAGCCTCAACCAAATCCCTGGAATAGTGGAGCTACCAAACTCTCGTGAACACATAAATACAAGGCTATTACAACAGATAGAGTGAAGACAATAACCAACACTAACTATGGAATCAACAATCCAAACAAGATACTATTTTCTCCATTATTCCAACATAGATTACCCCAGAATAGCAGTTCTCCAATGTAAGGCACCCTGCAACATCAATACAACCCTCGGCTGAAATTGATTCCAACAATCACGAGTAACATGACAATCCCGCAAGATATGTTTCATTGGTTCAGAAGGTTGTGAGATGCAATTTATGTAAATTTGCAAGAGATCTATATGAAACATGTTTCTGATTTTGTAGTACATTGCAGCAAAATTTATGAATTTTATCCTTTTTTTTCATCTCAGGTTGAAGGGAATTCTTTTTCTTTTTCATTGTTCGATGAAAAGCATACTCTTAAAGTAAATAGTTTTTTAAGTTTTTCTAAATAATTCTGGAATAGATATCCACCTCTAGTTTGTATATGTTAATTGGGCAAAAGATGTGTACAAATCCCACAGATAAGCACATCAATTTAACCAACTTGATCGATAAGTTAACATGCAGAAATTTTTATTATTGCATCTAGAATAGGTGTTCTTTTAGTATCTCTTTTCCATGTAACACTTGCCCCACAAAAACAACTATGTGTAGTTTTTCCAAATCAGATGGATGGACCTATTCAATGATTATTTGGTAGATCAGTTATCTCCTCTAAAAGTTACTACGTAACTTTGCTATGACGATTCACTTATTGTATTACAACGACGTCATTGTAATCTCTAATGTCGGGGAATTATCTCTGCATTATTTTTACTATTGTTCGTGTTTAGCATTGCATGAATGACGAGACACTGACAAATTGCTTATTTCTTCTTTGATCCATGACAAACTGTTTATCTTCTTCTTCTATCCCCCCCAAAAAAGTTGTATTTCACAGGCTCTCTGGATGACAGTGCAATGCACACCCTCCATGGTCAACATATAATTCAAAATAGAACTATAGCCATCCCTGTACGTCAGCTATTTGCATAGAATGTTCAAAAGCTAAAATAGATTACAAGTACTACCACAGCAGTCTATATATTTCAAACAATACATAAACGAGAAAAATAGATTACAAATTGTTTTCCTGATCTTAATCCTATAAGATTATAATTCTTGCCTCTCTCTTATTGATGATAATGGATGGCCAAAGCTTGTGATTTTGAACTAAAATTTGTCAACAATGTCCCTATATGCCTTTTCCCTTTGAATAAATGAACCTAAACTCCTTACAAAACTCCTTAAAACATTTGTTTAATTTGCCCTGCCTAACCCTATGTTGCTTGTTCCAATTGAGCAGTACCAGCTAGTCCTGGTATTCGATGCTAAATATATATTCAGCACACTGGTAAAGGAAGGGAAAAAGATATCGTCATACCTACATCATTAATAATATAGTACATTATTCATATCAAACTAAATAGAAAATTCAACAAAGTTTGACTGCATGGCAGGGAGTCATAAATATAACACATTCCTAACTATATTCTCATAACATGTGGATGTGAAAACATCTCTTGAACAGGATAAAACCATAGCATGTGGATGTGAAAACATCTCTTGAAGAGGATAAAACCATATTTATAATATAATTGTGTATCAAAACCATGAACAAATATAGTTATAAGTAGGCTTGGTGATTTATAAACTTATGTATAAAACCATTCATATATAATATAATTGTGTATCATAACCATGAACAAATACATTTATAAGTAGGTTTGTAGATTTATAAATTTAGGTTTGGTGAAATTGTAATTTTTGAATGTTAAAATTGCATTTTTTAATTTAGAAATAAATTCAATATTTTCAATTTTTTTTTTTATTGTACATTTTAATAACTAATCTATACACTTTTAATATTTCTTCTTTATTTTTACCAAATTTCAAACAAAAATAATCTTAACATCTGAAATACAAAACCATAACAATATAAGCAAACTAAGTTGAAGCAAAGCAATCAAAGAATAAGGATTGCATACAAAAGAATAAAAATATAAGCAAACTAAGTTGAAGCAAAGCAATCAGAGAATAAGGATTGCAGGTGGAAAACTGTGAGACACATGTAAAGCTACAGCATAATGTTCCATGTAACTTCCATTCTCATTATTTATGTCATTTTCTTGGGAGGTTATTGGAAAAAATTTCATCTGTTATGTTCTTAATTTTCCTTTGTCATGACGATGTAAGTTACTTAACTCTAATGAGAGTAATCAGAGAATAAGGATTGCAGCGGGAAAACTATGAAACACAGTTAAAACAGGTAAAACAGCAGCATAATGTTTCAATGTCGTAGCTATTCTCATTATTTATGTAATTTAGAATTTTCTTCTTTGTTGTTCTTAACTTTGTTTTCTCATGATAATGTTTGTCAAGATATCCGGCAACTAAAAGGGACCTACCAACCTGCCAATCTCCTGATTAATTTGTATATCATTTAAAAAACACCCTCTAAGCTCTCAACGATTTTTTCTTTATACCTTCAAAGCTCGATCGCCACAGGAACTGTCTAAACATATTTTTTCTTTTTTAGGAAATTCAATTACTCTGTTTCATTTCAATTCCATCCGTCCCCAAACATCACAGAGAACAGTGTGCGGTCAAATCAATTGTTGAAATTGAAACTCGGCCTGAAGGAAATCCATGAATAATATTCTTGGACATGGATTAACATAAATTTTATTGGACCTAGAAACTTGAAAGGAGAAGGTTAAAAACTTTACCATGAGTAATATTCTTGGACTAGGATTAACATAAATTTTATTGGACCTAGAAACTTGAAAGGAGAAGGTTAAAAACTTTATATTGATTTATTTGAAGAAACATAGTGACCAATTTAATACAATAAAAGTAGCTCTTTTTCAACACCATGTCAAGGTACTTTTGATTTAATATAATAAGAATTCACAGCACCAAATATGTCCCTGCTATAAGTAGTGACTTTATGTTTCACCTGAGTCTATTAGTTTAATTAGTGATACAAATAAACCAAAAGTATCTTTACAGTTTGGGAAAAATAATATTAATTTTTTTTTATTTACTTAATTTATTTTTATATGTGTTGAATTTTGATTGAACCTTGGAAAAATTATTTTTATCATTAACCACATTACTTAAAATTAGGAAAAATAAAATAATATATATCTATATATCTATATATATATATAATGAAATGTTGGATCTAACAGTCATAGAACACAATATGTAACAAAAGCAAATAAAACAAAAAAACAAATAATTATACACACATGAAATATACGTAGAGATTTACGTGGTAAAACCCTCTCTTAGGGAAACATCCACGGAGCAATGGTATTGGTCTTCTTATTATTCAATAACTGAAGAATACAACAACTCGCAACTATCCAATACTTTCTCTTACGAGAATACAAGAAATATATACATTTCTTACATGGTTACTCATAACTGACCATATTTGGTTTGGCACTTATATAGTCACCGAGAGACTGGTTGTCACCCATTTCCAACAATCTCCACCTTGACAACAATTTACCTGATACCATTGCTCATTGCTCTATTCATCACCTTTCCTGCAAGCCTAGAGAAGCTAAGCACCATCATAGCTTCTCTAAAGTAACTGGCTTCGTGAACATGTCTGCACTATTATTTTGAGTGTGAATCTTTTCAAGAACCACTCCACCTTCATCAACAACATGTCGAACAAAATGATATTTTACAGGAATATGTTTTGTCTTACTATGATAAGCTGTATTTTTAGCCAAATGAATAGCACTTTGACTATCACAGAAAATTTTTATAGTGTTCTGAATCTTTCCTAACTCACACAGCAAACCTTTTAACCAAACTGCCTCTTTGCAAGCATGTGAAGCAGCTATATATTCTGCCTCTGTAGTGGACAAAGCAACAATATTTTGAAGCTTCGACATCCAACTAATAACTCCACTTGCAAGAGTAAAAACATAACCTGAAGTGGACCTCCTCTTGTCCAAATCACCTGCAAAATCAGAATCAATATAACCACAAACTCCATCACTACAACGATCAAAAGTGATACAATAGTCACTTGTGCCTCTAAGATACCGAAGCACCCATTTCACTGCTGCCCAATGCTCTTTTCCTAGATTTGCCATGTATCTACTAACAACACCAATTGCATGTGAAATATCTGGTCTTGTACTTATCATCGCATACATCAAACTTCCTACTGCATTAGTATATGGTACAAGAGACATATATTGTTTTTCTTCATCATTTTTAGGACTCAAACCCAAAGAGAGCTTGAAATGAGAAGCTAAAGGGATACTAGAAGGTTTCACCTTATCCATACCGAATTTATGAAGTATTTTCTCCACATACTTCTTATGTGATAACCACAACTTGCCATTTTTCCTATCTTTGTGTATCTGCATGCCCAAGATCTGATTTATTGCTCCTAGATCCTTCATATCAAACGTCCTAGCCAACTGAGCCTTTAACCTGCTGATTTCAAACATGCTCTTGCTTGCGACAAGCATATCATCAACATACAATACCAAAATAATGAACATGTCATTTTCCAACTTTTTAAACTACACACAATGATCATACTCACTCCTGGTAAAATTATGAATCACCATGAAAGAATCAAACTTCTTGTACCATTGCCTGGGAGACTGCCTCAAGCCATACAATGATTTTTTGAGCTTGCAAACAAACCTCTTGTTGCGATTCTGAACGAACCCTTCTGGTTGTTCTATGAACATTTTCTCATCTAAATCTCCATGTAAGAAAGTTGTTTTGACATTTAGCTGCTCTAACTCCAAACCATATAAAGCAACTAATGCTAACAAAATTCTGATAGAAACAAGTTTTAAAACTGGTGAAAAAATCTCATGAAAGTCAATACCTGCTTTCTGAGAAAACTCTTTTGCAACCAGTCTCGCTTTGTACTTCGGAATAGTTTCATCAACTCCTTTCTTCAGTTTGTACACCCATTTGCAACCAACCCCTTTCCTACTCTCTAGAAGTTCCACAAGATCCCAAGATTTGTTCTTTTCCAAAGAATCCATTTCTTCTTTCATTACATGTTTCCATTTGTCACTGTTAGACACTTCTAATGCTTCCTTATAATTGTCAGGTTCTCCTTCGTTAGAAATGAAAGCAACAGATGTGACAAAATCATCATACCTCTTTGGAAAAGTTCTGTTTCGCATAGATCTTCGTAGAGTTTGCTGCGGTATTTCCTCTATTTCTATCTGCTCATCCTCTTCCTGAGGAGTGTTCTCATGCATATCCTCTTCCTGGACATCCTCATGAGTCCCCCTTGCAGATGACTGAGTATCAAACTGAATTTGTTGAAACTGTAGTACATTAGCTTATTTCAAATCATTACTTACATCTAAATTTGTCAAAGAAAGTTCATCAAATTTTACATCTTTGTTTATGATGATTTTGTGGACAGTAGGATTCCACGACCTATATCCCTTAACACCATCACCATATCCAACAAAATCAATTTTCTTGACTTAGGATCTAGTTTGGAACGTTGATTTTTCGAAATAAGTGCATAGGCTTCACAACCAAATACTCTAAGATTAGAATAATCACATAATTGACCTATCCATACCTCTTCTATAATTTTGCAGTCAATTGTTGTTGATGGTGATTGATTGACCAGGTAACAAGCTGTAAGCAATGCCTCTCCCCACAATTCCTGCTGCAACTTCGCATTACTGGGCATACTCCTTGCTCTTTCAAGAAGAGTCATGTTCATGCGTTCAGCAACCCTGTTCTGCTGCGGAGTGTAAACAGTGGTCGTATGCCTCTCGATCCCATCCTTCTTGCAATAATTATCAAACTCCTTCGAAGTAAATTCAGTTCCATTATCTGTTCTAAGACATTTAATGAACCTGCCAGTGCTCTTTTCAACCAAAGCTCTAAACTCCTTAAATATATCAAAAACATCAGCTTTTCTCTTTAATAAATAGATCCAGACTTTCCTTGAGTAATCATCTATAAAACTGATGAAATATGATGATCCCCCATAATAAATTTTAGGAGATGGACCCCATAGATCAGAATGTATGTAGTCTAGGATACCTTTACTAGTGTGTTTTCCAGATTTAAATTTTTGTCTAGCTTGTTTACCATAAATACAGTGCTCACAAAATGTCAAATCTACAGATTTTAAACTAGGAAGCAACTTTCGATCAGCAAGTATCTTCATTTCTGTTTCGCTGATATGACCTAACCGCTGATGCCATAGACGAGTGATGTCTGCTGCTACACCAACTGATGCTACTGTTGCGTGATCAACTTCCGTCCTCCCTTGAAGTCTATACAGGTTCCCAACTCTGTTTGCCTTCATAACAACCAAGATACCTTTCAATATCTTCATAACTCCACCTTGAACTGTAAATTTGTAACCAACATCATCAAGAAATCCCATTGATATCAAGTTCTTCCTCAGTTCAGGTACATGTCTCACATCTGTTAGAGTCCTACCAGTCCCATTATACATTTTAATTCTGATACTCCCTATCCCAATAGTTTTACATGTAACATTATTTCCCATATAAACTACCGCGTCATCTATAGATTGGTATGAGGAATACCAATTTCTATGAAGACACATGTGGTGAGATGCTCCGGAATCAATTAACCAGTCAGAATGGTATTGTGAGACAGCAGATGTAGATAATACCTCATTGATCATACCTGAATCATTCTTGGCTATGTTTGCCTCCTTTGTAGAGTCCTTCTCCTCAGAAGCTCGCTTGCGTTTCCAGCAATCTTTCTTAAGATGTCTTGCTTTATTGCAGTACCAACACTTCAATTTACTCTTTTTTCCCTTTGACTTTGACCTTGATGTACCCTTTGAATGTTGTCCTCTTTCACTGGTTCTTCCTCTAGCCACCATTACTTCTGATGTCGAGGTTTCAAGACTAGATTTCTTTCGAGTTTCCTCAGAAAGTAAGGCTCCCACAACTTCATCGAAGGTAATAGACTCGGTAGAACTAAAGCTGATAGAGGTTACAAAATGTACCCGTGACTTAGGCAGAGAGCACGACAATAAAATCGCCTTGTCTTCATATTTAATAATATTTTCCATACTAGCCAACTGACAAATAAGAGTATTGAACGCATTCAAGTGATCAGAAATTTTTGTACCTTCTTTCAGATGCAAGGTAAACAACTTCCGCTTCAGGAGGATTTTATTCGTCAAGGATTTAGTCATGTATAAACTTTCCAACTTTGTCCAGATACCTGCTGCTGTAGTTTCAGACACGATGTTAAATAAAACATCGTCGACCAAGCACAGACGAATAGCACTAAGAGCTCTTTCATCCATTTTTCTCTAGTCTTCATCTGAAATATCTGTGGGTTTCTTTGTCTTCCCTGCCAGTTCCTTCACTACTCCTTGCTGCACGAGCATATACCTCATCTTGACCTTCCATAACTCGAAATTATTGCTCCCGTTGAACTTCTCAATTTCAAACTTAACACTCTGCGTTTTCGCCATTCTCTCAAGAAACTAGACCTCAAAAAACTTTATAAGGGAAACCCTTTTCGAAATAATGGAATAAAGATTTTCAAATACTCAGAATAATATATAAGGTTTTCAAATACTCAAAATATATATATATATATTAAACCTTATAACTCCCACCTCAAGCCTTTATTAAAACAAACCTTTATAAAACATCCCTTATAACTCCCACCTTTTAAAAAACATATATCCACTTTTAAATATATATTTTAATAAGATTTTAAGCAAGCCTCCCTATATCCACGTGATATACCTTTTAAACTACCCAATATGGAAAAATAAATCCACTTCTTTTAACTTAAACTTCCTCACGCATTAACCCATGAGAAATTTCATTTCAAACTTCATTTCACGCTTTATGATAAACTTCATTCACGCTTTAACTGAAAACAACCATTGCCGCGCTCTTCGATGAAGGAAGGTCGTGGTAGTTCTAAATTTGTGAATTTCGTAAGTGTGCCATAACACTGCTGCCCTACC
Source organism: Larix kaempferi (assembly GCA_027924585.1). Classification (NCBI taxonomy): domain Eukaryota; kingdom Viridiplantae; phylum Streptophyta; class Pinopsida; order Pinales; family Pinaceae; genus Larix; species Larix kaempferi. Next base: position 229,064 of record BSBM01002463.1, on the reverse strand, counting down.
AAGCTTAGAACCTGCGGTAGTTTAATATTACCGCTCCTTCTCTGCACAGGTTTCCGACTTCAGGCTTCAGGCTTCAGGTTTCATCTTTCCTCGGGTAATTATTGATTCGGATTCAACTTTCTTGTTCTCTGTGGCTTTCTACCAAGCTCAGATACCACTTGTTGGATCTAACAGCCACAGAACACAATATGCAAGGGAAGCAAATAAAACAAGAAAGCGAATAATTATACACACATGAAATATATGCAGAGATTTACGTGGTAAAACCCTCTTTTAGGGAAACATCCACGAAGCAATGGTATCGGTCTTCTTATTATTCAATAACTGAAGAATACAACAACTCTCAACTCTCCAATACTTCCTCTTAGGAGAATACAAGAAATATATACATTTCTTACATGGTTACTCATAACTGACCATATTCGGTTTGGCAATTATATAGTCACCGAGAGACCAGTTGTCACCCGTTTCCAACATGAAAACTTTAAAAAGTTTATGAAATATTTATGGTTCAATTCAATGTTGTATTGCTATCACTTTATATATATATCCTATCTATTCCAAAAATTTATACAACTTAAATCCATATGTTTATCCTTAAATAATGTCATTGATATTCTTAATATTTTTTAGGCAATCTTTAAACTGATTTTTAAAAACAAAATATGCAATTTTTTATATTTTATGCTCTTTTTAAAGTGTGAAAAAAACATTTTTAGTTTAATATAATTTTTAAAATTAACTTTTAAACATATAAAAATATTAATAAACATACTTATAATTTAATATTTTTCAAATTAATTTTTGAATCTCGTTTATTTTAAAAAAAGTTGGATCATGTATTATTATTTATCATTTGTTAAATTAGTAATATTTGTGATTATGATTTAATTGTTTTTTATTTATAATTTAAATTTAAAATTTTATTCTGAAAATTTGTATTAATTGCATTGTTGAATTTGATATTTTAAAAATAATTTAGTATCTTAAAAATGGTTCATATATAATTTATATTAAATATTAATATCAAAACATTACAAACAATTCAACAAACTCACATCTTTCTTTGAAAAAAAACAAGCTCACATCTATTTATTTATATTTTAAGTTATATTGTTTTTTCAAAAATAAATATGTTTAACTTATTCAGGTTCACTTACTTTATACTATTATTTCCAAAGTTTGCAATTTCACAATTTTTAAGATTTTTAGATATTAACATATAATATGCAATTTCATAATTTTTAAGGTTTTTAAATATTAATTTTTTATATATATTGGTACGAATTAAATATTCATACCAATATATGTCAAATATTTTTTTTCCATTGAAAAAATGCGTACCATTGATATTCAAAATTTGAATTTGAATCAAACAATAGTTCAAAACAAATTGTTAAGAGTTTCAGAGTTTATAGCCGACAAGGCCCAAAAAAGACTAAAGCTTTCTACTCCATCAAGTGTCTAAACCATCATCATCATAATTACATCATACATCAAAAAACTGGAAGTTGTTTCATATATCTAAACCAGAAAATATAAAGAACCTTGATCTTGTATCCTGTTTGCATAATATTCTTCCCATATCACGAAACCTTCTTCACTTTCCATGGCCAACTTTGACATCTTATCTGCAAGTGAGTTATTTTCCCGATATATATGCTCCAAAGTATAGCTGCTAAATAGTTTCAGCTCCGATCTTATCCTGTTGCACCAGTGAGATAAAAAATTCACTTTAAATTGTATTCCCCTCTTGCCCATTTTATTGTAACTCTTGAATCTCCAAAGATTTTGACCTTTGATCGCCCAAACAGATTTGCTACCCGAATGACACACCACAGAGCTAGTAACTCAGCCTTCATGTTTGAACCCCTGCCACATTTAAGCCTCAGAGTATAATAATGATCCTGGTTTAGTATAACAACACCTCCAGCCGCGCAGTGTCCATATGTAGCAGCTCCATCGAAGAATAAAAATGGATCATCAATGATCAAGTTAAACATGCCAACTTTCCTTCTATTAGAATTCTTAATAGTTTCTTGATAAGTAAAAAAAAGGTTCTTCTCGAATAAGATACGATTCCTCAACCACCAGATTGACCACGATATAAAATAGAAAAAAACAGTATAAAGTAAACCGAAGTTAAATATATTTATTTTTGAAAAAAAAATATAAATAAATAAATGTAAGTTTGTGGAATTGTTTGTAATGTTTTGACATCAATATTTAATATGATTAATATATGAACCATTTTTAAAATACTAAAATAGAGCAAAAGAATTCGCAAACCTCTTGTTTAATTATTTCACATAATGGTTCAACAATGTTTTTGCTTCTAGGTGGGTTAAATTTCAATACGTTTGGTTATGGTTTAAATGTTTGGGAATCATATTATTTTTGAAAATTGTAAAGATAGAAAATCTATCATAATGTAGTTGTTAAATTATCATTAAATGATTTTTTAAATATAAAATGATTTATCATTTAGATCTTGAGTTAGTAACATATTTAGTCTATCATAACCCTCAATCTTACCATACATAATTAGCCCATTGAGGAGAATTCTCAAAGCCAAAAGCAATTGATATTTGATAGAAATAATACGGATGGCTTTCTTAATGATTTAATGAAGAATCTGTTCTCTTTTTCTAACAACAACAATATAGAAGATCTCTATCATAATTTTACTACCTCCCTCTCCTCTTCCATTAAAAAGTATTTTCGTGAAATCTCTAGCAAAAAGCAGAATGTATAAGAACCAACCCTTGGTATGATAACGATTGTAAGCATGTGCATAGATAAATTAAGCAAGTTGTTGATGAGTCATTGAAAGCCGACAAGATAAATATGTACAAAGCTCTAATTAAAAGGAAAAAGACTTGCTATATAAATAAAAGACAAGAAAAATTTTTACACTTATCTAAGACAACTCCTAAGAAATTATGGAGACAAATTTTAACTTGTAAAACTAAAGAACATAATAAGATCTCTATGGAGGATTGAAACTTGTATCTTTAAAAGCTCTATGAATCCCCCGATGTTGCGGATAACATTCAAACCCTCCTTACAACAGAGGAAGTATTTTCCTTAGAAGACAATGACTTTGGGATTAAGCGCCTAGCTAATGGAAAATCTAAAGACATTGAAGGGTACCAAGTAGAAATCCTAAAAATCGGAGCACCCGTCCTCATCCCTTATATTCACAATCTCTTTAATTTAGTATTCAAGCATGTTTTCCCTAAGCCTTGGACTCAGAGCCTTATCGTTCCTACCTTTAAAAGTGGAGACAAAGATAACCCCTCTAATTATCATACAATTATGATTATCCCTCTCTTAGCCAAGTTATATGGCATTATCCTTGAAAAGAAGATTAGCATATGGCTAGAAAATAGAGGAAAGAGGGTTAAGGGAAAAGCGGGCTTTAGAAGGCATCACTCAACCACGAACCACCTCATCACGCTTAGGATCATCGCAGAGGAGTATCGTAATAAGAGATCCAATTTTTTTTGTTGTTTCGTGGACTTTCATAAAGCTTTTGATACGGTGCCTAGATATAACCTTTGGAATCAGTTAGAAGAGCTAAAATTTCCTCTTGAGTTGAGGGCTGCAACTATAAGGTTATATGAGAATGTCATTTCCAAATTCAAAAACACTAAAGGATGGTCACAAGATATTAATTGCAATATTGGAGTTAAGTAAGGGTGCCCCCTTTTCCCTACCATTTTTGGCATTTACATCAATAAGCGTGAAATTGTTTAGAAGAGGCGGGTTGCGCGGGCACGACCTTGTTAGGAATAGTCATCATGTTACTTCTCTATGGTGACGATATCGTTCTTATGGCAAGGTTCCCTTATGATCTTGAGAAGCAATTACGAATTCTCAAAGGTTTCTGCACCAATATGGGCATGACCGTTAACACTAACAAAACAAAAGTCATGATTATCAAGTCCAATAAAGGTACTTATGACATTTTTTTCTTATGACAATAGAATCTTAGAGGAAGTAACCTCCTGCAAGTACTTAGGAATTGACATTCATCACAAGCTCAACTAGAACTATAGCATTGAGAAGAGGATAAATGAAGGATGGAAAGCCTACTCCAGCCTTGAAAACAACTATAAATCGACAAACCTTGTGATGTGGGACAAAAAGAAATTCATCTTTAAAACACTCGTCACTCCCGTTATTTTATATGGTTGTGAAGCTTTGGGATGCAGCATTTCCAGAGAGTCTTGGAGAAGAATTGAGAAAATCCATAAACGATTTATTACTTATAATCTTAAAATTAAGAGCATCAAGCCCTATCATATTCTCCTCTTAGAAGCCGCCCTCTACCCCATTGAAAGCATGGCTATGATTAGATATCTAATGTACAAGAACAAATTAAATAATATAGGAGATGACCGACTTCCTAAAATTGCTCTTAACTCTAGCCAAAAAGCACTTTCGCCTCAAGCGAGGATGGCTTAAAGATGCCACAGAGCCATCTCCGTGTAAATACCAGCAGATCCATCTGAGATAGATGGATGAATTCTTCTAGTCGAGTCTCCATATTAACCATTCACATACCTAGCAAAAAAGGAAGTGACACACCATATCACTTACCAACATGAATCTCCATGTCCCACTTCTCAATGATGAATTAAATATTAATTGGAAAGCAATCAAGACACTTGCTCCAACAAGATCCTTGATAGTTGTGTTCATTTGGTTTCCTGACTAGCTCACTCTATTGAGTCTCGATTGATGCCTAGAGCTACCTGCGCCCTAGCATGAGCTCCAGACACCTATCCAACACCATAACTCTAGCATGTACTAAAACATGAAAGAAGGTAGAAATATGAAATTGAAATAGACTTGAGACTCGACAGTGACAGTGGAAATAGGCATAGCCTAAGCAGGGCTGGTGAGTTTGGAAATTGGAATAATGATAAACAAAAGTTTAAATTTTAAAACCACTTTATTTTCAAACTTTCAACTTTCATAATCACATTTAAAAAATCCAATAACCATTTGACTAACCACAATTCCAAATCCACTTTCATAATCACATTTCCAAATTCCAATAACCATTTGATAACCATAGTTTCGAATCCAGATTCCCTAATTCCAATCACTCATCTGCATTAATTATAAACTAGTGTAAAATATGATGAATCGCTTCTAATTCTAATTTATGATCATTCATTGCACAGTTTAATTTTCGATTATGTAATTACATTCGTTATTAATACATTACTTATTCACCTTACACAATCTCATTCAATTATGCTCCAAGCCTCCAAATAGTGGGACTAGCCATAGTTGGTGGAATCATGAACCCCAGGCTAGTAGCACAACCACCTTACATTATAGCACACACCCCATCCAACAAGTGATAATTGTTCAATACAATAAACCAGACATGGCTTTGCAAAACATGGTTTTGGAAGATTTGAAACCTCAACAAAGACAAGGTTGTGGAGCAAAATTTTGAAGGCTTACACAATATCCAAATGATGAAAAAAATTCCCATATGCAAATACATGAAAGGGGATCTGCTATTATTAAAGAAACAATAGTAATAAAAATGAAACCATCCTATGATCCTAGGAAATGAGAATTTGAGTCTTCTTCCAAAATGCAGCCATGCTAGAAAATAAGAATTTAAGTATTAGTTCAGATCAATGGCGCACCACTTCCCATAGATGTTGGTTTTGGAGCCTAATCTTCCTAATCCAGAGGTCGTGTTTCAGTCGTGTATGGATTCCATCCCATGAAGGGGGGGTTTTGAGGGGATTCCCCCCCAATATAGTCACCACAGGGGGGTCCAGGGGGGTCCAGGGGGGCAGAGACTACATTTTAGGATCCCCCCCTTGGTGGGGTTTTGGGGGTAGTGCCCCCGTAGCGAAAATTTTGAAAAAATGACTAGTAAAATTTTGTAATTTAATAGTCATGACTTGGTCAATAATGGGTGATTTACAAACCCTTAGTATTGGGTGTTCCATAGTATTTTCCCAGGGTAATCCCTCTTTAAAAGGAAGGCATTGTAATATGACTATGTATTGTAGCATTGCAAAGATATCTATGATTGTGTAAGAGAGACTATGAGAGAGTGAAGAGGAACTTGCAGCGGATGTGCTGCGGGTTGTATCTGTTCATTTTACTGGATGGTATAATAATGAGGACTGACAATTTATGTGTGGATGTAGACCATATTGGGTGAACCATGTTATATTGGTGTCTCTCTTGAATTGTGTTTATGTGATTTATATTTGCATCTTGTTTATTGTTATTGCTCTGCGATCCTGTTTTTCTAACACAAGGCTCGCGAGTTTGGGCGAGTCAACTTTCAAACCGAGTAATCATCAAAAACTCATCCCACACTTGACATACTCAAAGGCACTCGACATACTTGCACGGAATCATCGCAAACTCGGCATAGGCTCGAGAAGCATGAAAAATATCCCTCGCAGACGTCAACTATTCTACTTGGTTTCTATGCTTTGTGCCTACATAATCCTGTTGCGCAAAGGATTTACTTTCTTTTGTGCATGCCTTTTATTCCTCTCAATGTTTGTCTTTGTCCCTTGGCCAACCGTTCAGTGGGTGCATTTTCTATTAACGTCTGGTTTCTTTCTACTCTTCACCACTCACCCTCTCCTCTACATTGTATTCTCCTCTGCCCTCACACCACCTGTGTTGATGATTCCTCACGTGTGTTGGCGTTTTTACATTATATTTTTTATTATGGAGGGACCTTTGGGCATGCAGGCTATGGTTCCTTAAAGGGATCTTTATAATTTTAAATGCATGGGATGCTTTTGAAGCATTGGCTAGGGTAGCTTAGTAATGACAGGCCCCATATATATTTTATATTTTAGTCGGGGTAGAGATTTAGCCTTTTTTTTATTTGGGGAAAAAATTGCAAACAAATCTTTTGGGTAGAAGGGGATTTGCTCTCATTTTCAAATTATTAATGGGACACTATTTAAACTTTTGCATACAAAAAATGATTGTGTTATGTTGTATTATCATAGTTTACGAGATAATGTTATGAATTATTGCATAGATTGTAGTTTTATAAGTCATATGGATTGGAAATTCCATTAACCTCTTTTTTGTGCCCAAAATTTACCATATTTTAAATTTTTATCCTATATGTTGAGTCTTCATTCATGTTATCAATAATAGCCCGCACATGCATAATTAATACTAGTTTCATTGTAGATATGTAGGAGATCCAAACCATAGAATTGCAATTTTAATAAACTCTATTAAATCAATACATCCCATTGCAAAGTTACACCGTAACAAAAAAAATCAATACAACTTATTGCAATTGCTAAATTCCCTGTGTGGTAGGGACATTTGTAGTATTGAGACAAAATAATAAACATTAAAAATTTTATTTTATTTTATTTTCATTTGTATTTTTAATAAAAAAATGATATTTGAATAAAACAATTACAAAGAAATCCATCCATATCTTTCTATACAGTCTCGTTCGGTTAATAATTGAATGAGATTTCACTATTGATTTTATTAGACGCTTCATTTTGTTGCATAATTTTATCCACTTATGAATTCAGATCTGGGTTAATCATATTTTGGTTCATAAATTATCCAGGACAGTGGACGTTAAGCTATGTGTTGTGGATGTGTTTGCAGTTAATTCTCAATGGATTTTCCATAATTAATATGGGACTGAGCATTGAGCAACCGGATGGAAGAAGTTACTGCGTAATGTGGCACTAACATTTAAACTTAATTTTAAATGTTTTAAAGTGTCATAGTGATTTAAATTTTGATAAATAATACTGATGGAATGTGTGGAAAACTGGGTTATGCTTCTACCTTTGTTGATTCCTAATTGCCAATTCTCAACAATCTAAAAATTTGAAGGGTGAAAATTGGAGGAGCCCTTCAATTGCAAAGTTACAAAATAATGGTCAATTTCATTATTGAAGGGCCTAATGCAAAATTAAATTTCTTTTGCATGGAAAAAATTGTTGTGCCCTTCTATGAAGGGTAAAATACGTCCTGAAGGGCATTGAAGGCTTCAAATTTGAAGCCTGGTTCTTAGCATACCTTTCATATATGTTCAATTTTAAATTTGCTATACCATTCCAACAATATCCTATACGATTTATTCAGTATAGCTTATTAGCCAAAGTGTGATGTGTTTATGATAGGAACATTATAGGTCTGGCAAATGTGGCCATTGGGTTTGGTTGTTTGGAGTACTTGGACACTTTTAAATGGTGTAGTTGAAACTTAAAATTTGAAACCTTTACGGTGTCGAATGTATTTCCACCAATCCCGTGGCTAATTCCATTCGCTTGCTCAAAGATCTTAATTTATAAAATACTAAAAGGCTCCCATGGTGTAAAAAGAAGTCGAATGAAAATCCTACTAAATGTATTATGGATTTGAACATAATAATGACTCAAGAAGCAACATCCACTTTTGATTTATAACCAAGTAATAGACATTCACATTTTGAGAATATAGTTAAAATGAAATAAGCAATGTTGGTGTAAGAATGCACACCGTTGGCATGAGCATACAGTGGATCATTTGATTGACAGAGGTTACATCTTTTATATCATATAGTTGATTATCAATACTTAGTCTCTATTTACCCTGAATTATTATCATCGGAACATCTGGGATTTTTCCATGAGGATAAGATCTTCTTGGACCGCTTCATCACAGTGTTGAAAGATAGTCACATTCGTTTGTTAGACAAGGAGGACACTTTAGTCTAGACTAAAAACCTTTGGGGGTTCATATCTCCTCAAGGTTGGCTATCAGGTTTTACGTGAGGAAGAAGATCTTACTCCTCCCGAGTGGTGGCATAGTGATGTATGGACTCTCAATTGTCCTCTTAAGGCTAAATTATTTCTTTGGCTTATCTTGGCAGGTAAGGTTCCTGTTTGGGATCATCTTATCTCCCTATATGATACAAGACCGAGCCACTTTCCTTTATGTCGTCATGATGGTGAACATCTCAACCACATTTTCATTAGTTGCCCTTATCTATCTGAGATGTGGAGTTATGCTACTCTGGTAACAGGTGTGCCTTATGTATGGAAAGGGGGTGGTGTAAAGGATGCATTACACAAGTGGATGAACAATTCATTTTTTTCAGGAATTCAGTGCCATGCCCGCTCTCATGATTGGGGCACATGGCTTGCTCGAAATAAAGCTACCTTCCAGGATACTCTTATCCCTCCTCATATTTATGCTGCCAAAATTTTATCTATCCTGGAACACTTTCCACTGAAGCCTAAGCACAAACAACAAAGATCATAATGGAGAAGCAGATTGGCAAGTCAAGAGTGCATAGTTTTTTTATGGTGTAACTACAGGTAATCTGAGAAGAGTGGAACATGTGGTATTCTTCATCTATCTAATTTAGTCATTGGATAAAATTTTCTACAAGTATTAGAGAGGCTACAAACAATATGGCATAATTAATTGCCATCTCCATGGTTTTAACACTGGCCATTTTCAAAAGAGTGAAGCATTTACAGGTTTATGGGAATTTGCTCCTAGTAATAGATTGGATCAACAATAATGTTCTGCCTAAGAACATCTTTCTTAAGCCATTATTTGAGGATATTATCAACATCCTGCGTCTTTTTTATGATGTTTATTTCCATCATATTTTTTGGGAAAGGAACACTCAGAGTGACTCCTTATCTAAACATGGTTTATTGAAGGAGGAGAACCAAGCATAGCTATGGGAGATCAATCAAGATCTCATCAAGGAACTCAATCCTGGACCACTTTTTGGTTATATCTATCCATGGGACAACTTATTTTGGTATCTATATGTGATCGACTACATTCTAGTAACTTATAGACAATAATTATATAAGATATGTGAGACATATGTAATGATCCAATATTTTTGAGGAGGTTTTTTTGAAGATGACTATTTAAGGCTTTTTTTTGGTCACTTGAACAATATGGTTCATGTTTTTAATAAAAACTAAAACTGTGATCTTTTTTCCGGGGAAAATAAGCATGAATTAAAATTGTAGATAAAAAGGAAAAACTGAGTATAAGACTTTCAATTGAAGCACACAAATCTGAGGAGACAATAGTGTTTGAAACTCACTCCAACTTGCAATGCTTATTTGGCAAGTCGAGTAGATGACTATTTCATGTAGAAAGCGGAATAGAGTGGTGAGTAGTGAACGTAAGAATGACTAAATAGACGTCCATTGAATGTTCTTTAATAAAAAACACTTATAATCTATATATATATATATATATATATTTTTAAAAAATAAAAATAAAAACCTCATTTATTAGTGTATTATTAATGTAAGGTTTGAGGGTCTTAATATGATCAAATATATATTTATTTATTTGTTAAAGTGTAAATCTTCGTTTAAGCTAATGTAATTTATAATTATTTTTCAAATTGGAAAAACAAAAAAACTATAGCATAAACAAAAGACTTTTATATTTTAAAATTTTCACATAAAAAGAATTAGAAAGAATTTAAAAAATAGAGATATTAAAGAGCATTTGGAAAAGTGGATATTTGATTGTGATTTTGATTGTTTAAACATCCCTATCAAGTGAACCTAAATTCAAAGAAACCATGTATCCATTTAACATGTACATATTATATAACATACACATGCTTTAAACACTTTGATGGGCTAATACCATATATATGTTCTAAAATGTTCGTGTGTGATTTTTAATATAATTTTTATTTTATTTTTGTAATTATGTTGTAACTTTCTACACCAACACGAGTTTTTGGAGTTATTTAGCTTATTAGAAAGTATTTGAAGAAATATACATGATGTATATACCATTGCATTTTGTTAAATAATATAAAATGAATGTTTAGGTTATGATTGATTCCTCAAATCACAACATAGTTCATTTAAGATGGATATTCAATCTCCAATAGTAATATATGTGTTCTTAAAAGATTTTGCACTTAAGAGATGGGTTTTAGGGACTTCACTATTATAAAGGGAGGAAAACATGAAAATTATACTCTAAATGAAGTTTCTAAAACTTATGGGCAAGCAATGGGATTAGGATAGGAAAATAAAGAAGGATTTTTGTTTAAAAACATACAAGTTGGTATATTATGATATTTTAATTCTTAATTATAATAAACAATGATCTTGAAAATTATGATATTTTAACTCTTAACCATGATATATAATGATCTAAAACATTCCATTTATATGATTTTGAATAAAATAGCATAATTTGTTTCTGCTTAGTATTTGTATTTTAGATTTCATTATTTAAGATATATAATGATCTAAAACATTCCATTTATATGATTTTGAATAAAATAACATAATTTGTTTCTGCTTAGTATTTGTATTTTAGATTTCATTATTTATATTTTAATTTCATTAGTTATAAATGACACCAAAATTTATAATTGAAATTAAAAATCTTAATGATTATATATAAAACAATATCGATATCAATTTCATGTTTGAATTTTTTCATGTTATAAATATTTACAATATTTTAAAAACGATGATTACAAAATTACGAACTTTACCATATGACTCTTTTTACCAACCAATAATAAAGAATCTATAATCTAGACCAAAACTCATTTCCTTTTAAAATACAATGTTTATATACTAAGAGAAATCTCTCTAACTTCATAGATATAAAATACACTCACAACTTCATTTATGGAATAATCTATATTCTTCACATATCCCTACAATATAAACTATGAGAAATCTCTCTAACTTTATAGATACAAAATACAATCAAAACTTTATTTATGGAATAATCTCATATCCCCACATTTCTTTCATGACGGAATAATCTCTATTATGCACATATCCCTACATTTTTTTCATGATAATAAGCAGTACAACAGTTTTTAAATCTTTTTTAAGATGATAACACCATGGAGGAGGTTATATTTGTCAAATTTTTTATATACAAAATAATGAGTACGATGTTAGGAAATCTTGTAGACGTGTAGAGAGATAATAGAGAAGATAACAATGACACATTAAAATGCAAACATAGAAACCCACCTCGACTGATATCAATAAAACGCGTGAATTAAGATGAAGACAATAGTAGGTAAAATCCCCAATTTGAGTTTCACTCTAATGCAAGAGTCACATTGAACCATTCTTTTGTAGGTAAAATCCCCAATTTGAGTTTCACTCTAATGCAAGAGTCACATTGAACCATTCTTTTGTAGGTAAAAATCCCCAATTTGAGTTTCACTCTAATGCAAGAGTCACATTGAACCATTCTTTTGTAGGTAAAATCCCCAATTTGAGTTTCACTCTAACGCAAGAGTCACATTGAACCATTCTTTTGCAAGTGCATGTTGGGAGTAATTATTTCTCCAACCCCTATTCCGTAGAAATTAAGTCAAGTCGTCATAGTTAAAGTTTTGTTGTAGTTGGGCTCGAGGTATGTTCAGTCAATCAGATCAAGGTCAGTTTAGTTGTTGAGGCGATAAGGCGGTCCATACTCACATTGAAGATGTTGTGCTGGTTGAAGTAATCACATCGTGTTAGTCTCAATCAATATTTAAGTTTGCATCTAAACAATTAAATGCCACCATTTGCAATCGCATCAAAATTTTAACAATGAAAGCTTCAAGTGATGAAAATTTTGGTTAAGTATCAAATTTGTGGCATGATCCGAAGTCTCGATAGAGAAGAATCATTGTGATGAAACATGAAAGAAACCGAGAGGGTGTTGAGGAGGTCAGACAAAGGAGTGATAAAAGGTGCTCGAGAGGAGTCCTAACAATGATTGTCCGATAGCATATTGGAGGTGATTTATTGAAGGCGAACTCCGACAGTGTATTGAACCCAGTGCATCAAAGTTGCGTGATACTTCCGGATAGGTAGGTTTCGATGGAGAGGCCCCATGGAGACACATGACAACATATTAAAGTTCATCGGAGACACATGACAACATATTAAAGTTTTGTGTCGGAGCATCCAAACGGGCAAAGACTAACCATTGAGCCGTAGAGCATTAAATGTGGCGGAACAGTGATTAGTGACCGTTATATCTGGAGATTCTCTAGATCTAACGATCACTAATCACTGATTCTCTAGATCTAACTGTCACTAATCACTGAGCCGCCGCATTTAATGCTCTGCAGCTCGATGGTTAGTCTTCGCCATCCAAACGAAGGTTGTGGAGAAAGCATTGAAAAGAAAGTGCTAGTACATCAAGGCGATGTATCAGAGATTGACATTGATTGGTGATATCTGATGGTCAGATCCTGATCTTTAATGATATGATGTTCGTATGATTCAATAATGTGTCAAAAATAGTTTTTAATGGTGATTTAGTTGTTGGATTTTGTAATTCTTTCTGACCCAAAGGAAATTCTGGTGGATGTGAAAAAATATCACCTATGTATATATATCTAAATTTAACTTATAGAAGAGTAAATTTTCTCCTGTTCTCTCTACATGTAATTTTTGTGTGTGTATGTGAGATTGAAAATTCCCTTTATCCCTTCAGTTTGATATGAGAGCTAGATACACTCTTTCCCTCCTGTGTGTGATTGTATTTTTCAAGTCCATTAAGATGGTTAGTCTATAACTATATTTGCAGGTGGCTTCAAGCAACACTCTAACCCAGTCGATGGTTCCCATATTCATAGGGAAAAATTATGATACCTAGTCGATTCGAATTAGAACTTTGTTTCTCTCTCGGGATTTGTGGAGTTTTGTGGCAGCTGGATATTTAGAGCCCGCAGACCTTGCAACAAATTTAGCTCTAAGGGATATCGGGCATCACTAGTTGAGGGAGGGAAGAAAGAGAGATAATAGAGCTCTCGGTCTTATTCAACGAGTCTTGGATGATCCTATTTTTCCAAAAGTGTAAAATGCTTAGTCTCAAAAGGTGGCTTGGAACATACACTTATGGCCTTCAATTATGGCCTTCACTATGGCCTTCACTATGACAAAAGTGTAAACCCTGTGAGTGATACACTTATGGCCTTCACTATCTCAGGAAAATATTATGGTCATCAATAGCTAGAGAAAATATCCATAACATTTTGTTTTGCTTATCTTAACCCCATTTTGTACCTCTCCACATTGTATATTTATGTATTTAACACCGAAAGTTGTAAATGGATCCAAACTCATGTGCACATTTACAAGAGTCGTTCATCAAGCCCAAATTTTCTCAATTTTATCCTCATATGACCAAGTTATGGCCTATGTATGTTCTATGTGTTCAAGGGAACATCTTTAGGTGGGAAAACTTCATTCAATAAAAAACAATATACTCAAACATGACTAAGACTGTGTTTTTACAGTTACATGAATTACAACAGCCCAAGAGCTTTGCAACAAAATACTACATGTATTCCAGCCTCCAACAACAAAAATGCAATGTCTGAATTTTATGTTTTAGTTAGCCAAGTGATTGTGAAGTTTCTCTTCAAGCATATAAATCAATTGTTTATGTTCCCCTGATAGCAGTTTATGTGCCTCCATCACTTGGTACTCAATAATAAATTTCCTACAATATATGGCATGACTATTTCTAATTCCTGGTTCTTGAGATTGAGCATTCACAGGTTAAGGTTTTTATGTGGCTTCATTCTTGGCTCCAACACCAACATCATTTCATCGCTTGGCTATTTGATTACCAATGTTGTGTTATGTGGAACTAAAGTTCTTTGCTCTTGAAGGATTTATATGTTAGTATTCTGATTTACAAGTAATAGATGTGGACTTCCCAAGTTACAGTGACATTTCTAGGCTAGTGGTTTGACTTGGAAAATGGCCTATGTGATCTTCCCAATGAATGTCAAAATATGGGTCATGCAAGATTGGAGTTTTAGTTTTAGATTGCTTCTAGGGGGGGATATGTGCTCTTACCTTGCCCTTTTATCTTTGTTTGATTGATATCACCCCCACTTTTTTATGTCAATGAAGAGTTTGGTTCTTTGAAATCTCCTCATTGCTTCAATCACAATGTATTGTCATGTACATGGAACATCACTCACCCTTTAACTATTCTTTGGATTCTCATGGACATCTTATTTCCCTTCATTAGGAGATCAACATGGAAATCAAGGACACATTATAGAATGAAAATACCTTTGATTGAATGTGATCCAAAGATGTTTTGATAGCCACTAGTAGGTGTGTTCTTTCTACCAACCATACTTCCTCTCACTTCTGGATTGGTTCATGCCAGCTACAGATGGGATTCAATGAGGTTTGAAGCTTGACTTTAAATACTTGGGAATGCATTCTTTAAACCTTCAATGAAGTTCACTACCTTTTTCAAATATGCAATTATTTTGTTTTGATTGTGGCAATAGTTCAAGTCATTCTTTATGTGTTTGATGACTAATTCATAAGGTTGAACATGGTTTTCTTCTTGTGGTTTCTAGTGAGAAACTTCAACCATCTTAAAAACAACTTTAGTATGCTAGTATATGTCAAATATTGATGCCGACATATTTTAAACATCGGTCTTTAAGTTTTTAGTACAATGTTCTTAAACAATACAGTATAATAGTTAGAGTAGGATGTTTTTTTCAAGTGACATATTAGTTATGAAAGGTAGTTTTGGAATCTTTTTATGGATGTCTTGTTACAAATTAAAAAAATTATGAAGGTCTATGGGCTAAGATATAAGTACATGTATTACTTGTAAGACTTTTTGGGAAGATGATATAGTATCCTTGCTAAGAGTTATTGAATTTTAGAGAATGACGAATAGGATATTGACCCAAATTGAATTGAAAGGCACTCGTGTCAATGGTGAACATCAATACCATTACATGTTTGGGATTGTTCCGACTAATTCCATATGGACTATCGCATGGTTCTAGAGGAACAAGAAATGGTTCACTCTATTTGATGTTGTTGTAGTATTCCTCACCTTTTAAACATTGTATCCATGTTTATTGATATTCTCGACAAATTCAAAGCTTTTGATTTGTTTCAGAAAATAACCCCTTCAAACTGAAAAAATTGAAGTCTATTTTTTACACTCCAAATATTGAAGTCTTTGGGTGTTTTTATCATCATTGGGAGAATTTTGAAGTGGTTGAGGAAAGTATTGAAGTGCATGGGGCATTTCTATCATTATTGGGTCAATTTAGAAGTGCATGGGGGAAGTATTGAAGTGCCTGGGGGCAATTTTGAAGTGTGTAGGGAAACTATTGAAGTGCATGGGGCGTTTTTATCATCCTTGGGAGAATTTTGAAGTGCCTTGGAAAATACTAAAGTGCTTAAGGAATTTTTATAATATTTCGGAGAACTTTGAAGTGCCTAGGGGAAGTATTGAAGTCCCTGGGGCATTTTTCTTGTCAATGGGTGAATTTTGAAGTGCATGGGGTGTTTTTCTTGTCAATGGGTGAATTTTGAAGTGCATGGGGTGTTTTTCTTGCCAATGGGTGAATTTTGAAGTGCATGGGGCATTTCTATCATCATTGGGTCAATTTAGAAGTGCATGTGGCAAGTATTAAAGTGACTCGGGGGAATTTTGAAGTGCTTTGGGAAAATATTGAAGTGCATGGGGAGATTTTATCATCCTTGGGAGAATTTAAAAGTGCCTGGGAAAATATTGAAGTTCTTAGGGCAATTTTATCATCTTTTGGAAAATCGACGTGCCTGGGGCAAGTATTGAAGTGCCTGGGGAATTTTCCTCATCACTGGGTGGATTTAGAAATGCATGGGGCATTTTTCTCATCACCGGGTGAATTTAGAAGTGCATGGGTCGTTTTTCTCCTCAATGCGTAAATTTAGAAGTGCTTGGGGTTGTTTTTGATCAATGTATGGATTCTTTTATAGTGTTGGGAAATTTTAAAACAACGATGGGAAAAGTTATCACTTTCCAAGGAAAATTTGTGTGGGTTGAGGCATTTTTGTGATTGCTTGGGTGATTATATCATTGTCGGGTGTTTTTCTTCCTTGCCTAGGGAAACTATTGAAGTGCATATGGCATCTTTATCATCATTGGACGAATTTTGAAGTGTCTGGGGCAAGTAATGAAGTGCCTAGGAAACCATGGAAGCAGATGGGGGCGTTTTTATCTTTGTTGGGAGAATTTTGAAGTGTCAAGGGAAAATATTGAAGTGTCTGGGTTTTTTTATCTTTATTGGGAGAATTTTGAAGTGGTTGAGGCAAGTATTGAAGTACATGGTGCATTTCTACCATCATTGGGTCAATTTAGAAGTTCATGGGGTAAGTATTGAAGTGCCTTGAGGGAATTTCGAAGTGCTTGGGGAAAATATTGAAGTGCATGGGGATTTTTCATCATCCTTGGGAGAATTTAGAAGTGCCTATGAAAATATTGAAGTGCTTAGGGAATTTTTATCTTTGGGAGAATTTTGAAGTGCCTGGGGCAAGTAATTAAGTGTCTGGGGCATTTTTCTCATCACTGGGTGAATTTAGAAGTGCATGGGGCATTATTCGCATCACTGGGTGAATTTAGAAGTGCATGGGGTTGTTATTTATCAATTTATGGATGCTTTTATGTTGTTGGGACATTTTAAAACAGTGATGGGCGAATTATCACTTGCCGAGGAAAATTTGTGCAGATTGACCCATTTTAAGTATTCATTGACAAATATGCAACTCTCCTACCATTCAACACCAAAGAGAAGAAAATTTGGTGAGAAGATTGGTTGGATGCTTGGAATTGGTTCAATAACTATCTCTCTATATAAAGGAAGTGGCCCGCTACTAGGATATTCACTTAATTCTATCAATTTGTTGGCATGTCAAGATTCATGACCCCACTTGCCCTGAATCTAGTTGGTGCAGTCGTGTTTTGTTGACACCTTCTAGTTGTGAGTGATCAAATACTACTTGTGAAATGTATAAATAAATCCATCCTCTCCTCATTCATACACTTATTCATTCAAGAGTCTAGGAGTAGAGAGAGTCCAAAGTTGAGCTCCAATGTATGTTCTTTTGTTGCAATACCTTAGTAATCTACATAATCAAAAGCTTGAGTCTTATTGGCAAAAGATTGGCCAAATGTTTTACTATATTTTATAAATTAGAGAAAGATTCGCCAAGTTTTTACAATTTTTTATAATTAAGTGAAATATTCGCCAAGATTTTACATTATCTTATAATTTAGTGAAAGATTCGCCAAAAAAATTATATATACATATTATATTATTGATAAAATCGCCTTCAAGTTTTCCTATATATCGGGGATATTCGCCCATTTTTTATACATATAAATTTTGGGGGGGTTCTTAAAATCAGCCCTGCCAACAAAGTCAACCATTGTAATGAAAAAGTCAACCATTGTCAACCATGGCCAACCAAAATCAATCATAAACAACCATAATAAACCATGGTTGATCATAGTCAACCATGGTCAACCATAATCAACCATACTCAACCATGGTCAACCATAATCAACCATATTCAACCATGGTTAATCATAGCTAACCATGGTCAACCATCATCTACCATGAACATCCAAATTCAACCACGGTCAAGCATAGCCAACCATGGTCAACCAAATTCAACCATGGTAAACCATAGTCATTCATAATCAACCATAGTTTACCATGGTTAACCAATCGTAATCAACTATGTTCAACCATAATCAACCTTCATAGTCAACCATAATCAACCACGGTTAGCCATAGTGAACCATGGTTAACCATAATCAACCATAATCAACTGTACTCAACCATAAGCAACCATAATGAATCATAGTCAACCATGATCAACCATGATTAACCATAATACAATAAATTTAACCATAATCAACCATAGTTAACCATTGTCAACCAATTAGAGTTAACCATGCTTAACCACGGTTAACCATGAACAACCATCATCAACCATGAAAATCCACTGTCAAGCATGGTCAAGCATGGTCAAGCATAGTCAACCATGGTTAACCATCATCAACCATGAACATCCAAAGTCAACCATACTCAACCATGGTCAATCAAATTCAACCATGGTCAAGCATGGTCAACTATGGTTGCCTATGGTCGAACATGGTCCACAAAAGTAAGTAATGGTTAACCAATTTCAACCATGGTCAATCATGGTCAACTATAGTCAACCATTATCACCTACCCAAATTTCTGAGAATTATTATTTTATTTGCAAAATACTTTATGTTAAATTTAATTACAAAGATTTGTAATTATGATTAGTTTTGATCATGGATGAATGTAATTATTGAATATTATTATTTAAATAAATTAATTAGGAGACAAACACCCAAGAGGACTGTTGAATGAGTGTTCACTAACCCACTAGGAGGAATGGAAGCTATTGGAAGGTACAGGACACATGGCAGCAGTTGAATCACACCACTAACTGTTGGTTATGGGACAACTACCCCTAAAAATAGGGAATTATCCCCCAGGTGGAGGGAGTGAGCAAGAAACTCATTTAATGACCCAGTAACATCTGAAAAGGCCTAGGCAACCTATAAAGGCAAATTCGAATTGGGCAGGCAGCTCTTAATCAATATTTCTGCAAAATATTTTCCTCTTGTGAATCAGGTGATCACAAGAGAGATTCGAATAGGGAGGTTAGTGGTGACTGTAATATTAAGTCTGCATCATTGCTTATAAGAACCAGAGATGCTAGTGCAGATCTATTGGACTGCTAACTATTGAGGATTTTGAAGTTATTGCTACAGCAAGAAGAAGTCCTCATTCTTGAGTTTCTTCCTCCCGGTGGTTCAGTGAACAGGATCGGGGGTCCTAAGACAGTACTTGACTGTTTTCAGGAGTTGGTTGGGTGGAACAGTCTTCTCGGGCTGTTTGTTTCCCTACAGATTTTCTCAAGTTCTACAAATTTTCTAACTTATTCTCAGTAAATAATTCTGTTATGTTTAACTAGTATTTTTTGTTTTCTGTTTTCGAAAAAGAATCTAATTCTAGAATTGTTTTAAGCCTGAATGTTTAAGTTTAATGTTGAAGTTGAATTGATAAACCAATACCTCTATTTTTCCACATGTTGTTTTGAAGCATCGTACACTAGTAGAGATATGCAAATTAAAAATAGATTAGAGCATAGGTAATTGCCATGGATTCGAATAGATAGAACAGTGATCGAATTATGTTTTACTATTCTTCCCTATATTTTTTCAGTAGTAAAAGTTACTGTATATAATAGTCCTGAACTACAACATTGTTTCATAAAATATAAAGTATTGTTCTCTTCTCTGTGTATATATAATATAGTTTGCTCATTCTTTTAGTTTGTGTAGTATTCAAATGAAAATCGACAAACCATGTTTATACCATAGCTTCAAATTAAACAGTATTATCATCATTATTTACATGTTGTAATTATAAGCATTACACAGTCATTCTATATTTCCCTGTTTTCACATTACACATACACATACACTGTTTTCATTTCTTGTTCTATCATTTTTATAAATTTATCTAGTCAAGAAAATAATGGAGATCATATAAATATTCTATTGTTGATAGTTATAGTATTCAGTAGATATTTGAAACTATAAGTATCTTTTTTCTCTTTTGTTTCATTTTGCAAACACATTACTCACAAACTTAGGATCAAACCTAAGTTACTTGAAAGTTCTTTTTCAAAAACATACTTCACATAACTTATAACTAAATAGGTTCACAAACCCTAGTTTAGAAACACAACGAAATCACTTGACATTCTACTGCAATATATTTGCTAACTTAGACGATTCTTACAATAGAAAGACATTACATTCTACACAGACATCACTTTCCACATTGTACACAAACCCTAGTTTGTGACATTACGATGACAATCTATAGTATCAAATTGTTTTCTGCAGACCCGTTGATACATCGTTTGAATGAAGTTTTTAGCTTGATATTTTGATTCTACAAACTGAAAATCATTTCGACATTTTATTCTACAGACTCCTCAACCACGACGAAATGCTTAAACCCTAATCTAGCTTGAAAATCATTTTAGTAATCTACAACAATCAGTCGATTTACATAAACGATTACAAAGATTAAATAGTAGGAATTCTTTTATTGCCAAAAGGGTTAAACATTGTTTACACAGAAACGAGCCCTCAGCTCTATTTTCTTATTTCATAACTTAAACCTATGAAGTCATGGATTCTCAGAACGAGATTTACAACACATTTTTGCAACAAAATTATACAAGATTTATACCAAATGTCCAATAGTTTGAAGGAACCCATTTTTCTCAAGCATCGACAAGTCATAGCTTCAGTCAGCATTATCAAAATTTAAAGTATAGAAACCAAGAACATACAACCGAACGAGAGTCTTATCACGAAATAGCAAACATGCTTCAGAAGTTTCTTCAACTATCAACAATGACAAGTCGTGGCAAGACCTGTTACTCTTTTCTTGAATTAACCTCAATCACAGTCGGAGAGTACTATGAGGTTTTTTGGAAGACCCGAAGCTTACCGGAGAGGAAGCACGCCGTTACCCTTGCCAAAACCTTACTCAAACGTTCTTTAGAACCCTGCAACTGACAAACGATAAGCTCGAAGCTAGTAATCTGTTACATTGTAAACCAAAAATCGAAGTGCAGCAAAAGAAATACCCATTCCTTAGAGGAATGCTTACCTTCATAACCTTGACGAGAACGATGGCACGAATGACACCAGGATGCTTTCATCCTCTTGCAGCTCTGTGTATTTCTTTTCACTCTTTTTCTCTAAAATATAAATCTTAAAAATATGATTTCGATAACCCTTCGAACCAGAGATCTAATCTCTTAAACTACATCAACATTACAGTGAGAAAACCCTGAAATTTCAACCTTTTTAGAAGGTCTTGAGATCGAACCTCTCCCAAAACCCTTTGACAAATTTTTCGGCAGCCTGTCGGCTACACAGGCCGTAACAATAGCACAATGAATGACTTCTCAAGTTCAAAAACCAAAGCACACGATAGAGGTTAGGGTTACAATCCGACGGCCTAAACTCATCATCATCGACGGTCACAGTATTGCCAGCTATGTTAACATTGGTATCAACGACGTCGACATTTATTTCCATCCTTCATCACAGGTTGATAATGCCACCATGGCAAACGTTTAAGCCAGCAACAACCAGTGCAAAGGAATAATATTCTTTCACAACAGCGAGCAAGGAGACAATCACATCTACGTGGATCGTTGGATATCCAACTCGGCAAGGATAGGGTACCAAACTTTTAATGCAGGATCGTTGCATAATCTATATCATAGCTCAAGCCAGATGCCAATTTATTGAATCAAAGACCTGTCCAGTATCAAAATAAATGCTTGTCAGCGATTTCGACGTGACAATAATCCTTGCAATTTCATGTTAATATAACCATTTTAAATTCATCATAGTATTATCAACATCTATGTAAAAATTTTATTATAATGTTGCACTACATTGCTATCAATCCGACACATTACAATGTGATAAGGATTTGCAACATATAGTATAGTTTGTTAGAATTCCAATGGTTGCATTATATTGCAATAGTTTAGTCATATGTTTTAATATTGATATTAAAACCAGAATCGATATAGTCACACCACTATATTCATAAGACCTTGAATATGTCACGTTATAGGATGATAGTTAAATAGTTCAAGTCTTGTTTTGCACCATAGTCAACCTATGGCTTGTATTTGTTTATTTATCTAATTGCTACAAATGTCTAGTCTCTAGAAAAGACTACATTTGCTTACATAAGACCTAAATAATCATAGTGGTAGATATGAATTGTGAACCATAAAATTTATATAGTTAAATCATTTCTATTCATAGGAACTAATAGTGTTGTATAAGATCGCAAGTATATATATGCTATCATATATAGTTTAGTAATTTGGAACAATAAGTTTCTCCAATTTCCTATCCACTTTTATTCATGCGATACAATGGTACTGTACCATCTTGGTACTACCATACAAATGATGACAACAAGACAGCTATTAGCATGACAATGACGACAACAGGACCAGATAGTACAAAGACGACTACAGTGATGATGCAACTACCTAGATGTTTGTTTCAACAGCTAACTTGGGTTGATTTCACTCACATACCAGATGAAACTTGGAAAGCAGAAGTGTAAGCATGCGAAACGTACCTGTATGCTTTTATAATCGCAACAGTCTCTAATTATTCTATTTTTATTTATGACAATGAATTTGAACTTACACGAACTGGAATTTATTGAAATCATGAAACTTCTTACCTGTCGTCTGCACATAGAACCGGTTCAATGCTTTGGCGTTGCAACTAAGTAAGCTTCGGAGTCCCTCATAGGACTCCCTTGGTCAGCAAAGAAGCAAACTGTCAGTATCATCTCAAAAGAAAAAGTATCATATCACATTTCTAACCTGGCATTTCATTCATTATATTAGTCATGCTTATCATTGCAAAAGAAAAATGCCACTTCATAATGCTGAATTATTAATTCATAATTATAGTTGTTATGAATGTGTTTAAGTTGTCACTATCATATTGTTTATAATAGAATTTTATTGTATTGAGCACAAACAGTTGTTTAGTTAATGATGTTACAATCAACAAATATTATTTTCCGTAAGTTACAAATTATCGCAATCTAAGCTATTATTGCTATTATAAAAAAATTTAATTTTTTATGAAATTATGGGATGTTACATGTGGTATCAGAGCACAGATTCAAACTCTAGGCTTGAAGGAGGTCCAAAACACGCAGTAGAAAATTTTTATATACAACAGAAAATTATTTTTGCAGCAGAAAAATATACTAACTTGAAAATTTTATTATTATGTTACCATAAATTATTTTCAGTTACAGGTATGGAGAACTCAGCTGAACATTTAAGTGACAGATTTCAGCAAAACAGTCACAGTTCGAGACAACACTTTGTAGAGGAAGGTCACGGGGAATTAAATAACAGTTCAATGGAACTGTTACGTTCCTTTCAAGAATTAAAAGCATAAATCAAATCTGTGAAACAAGATAATGAAAGGATTCTGCAAGCAAAAGAACAACTCAATCAAGTGTTGTTTGAACACAACCAAACAGATGAACAAGAGAAAAACAATGAAGATATTTCCAAAGCCGAGGACATGCCTCACACTGATAAAAATCAGAACATAAAAATCAGCGAAGTAAAAGACAGCTCAACCTCATCGGGAGATGCTATCGAAGTAGGCAAAAGGAAGCGTAAATATACTAGTGACAGCAGTGAAGGTGACTCCAAACCAAGAAGGAAAAATCATAAGGAATATGAGCAGATTTCTGGAGAATTCCAGAAGATAAGACCTCCAACTTTCAATGGAGAAACTGAGAAAGGTGAGACAGCTAAAGCTTGGCTGTCAGGGATGAAGAAATACTTCCAGATCTACAACTATTCAGAGTTCTTAAAGGCAAATATGGCCATATATAACTTGACCGGAAAAGCAGATATCTGGTGGCAGGACATCAAAAGGGTTAAGTGCATCAAAGATAAATATGTAAGCTGGAGTGCTTTCAAACGATATTTCAAAAAGTATCTATCTAAGCAGTACTATGAAGAAAAATCTAAAGAGTTCTATGATTTGAAGTTGGGAGGTATGAATATGAAGGAAGTGAACAGTAATTTTCTGAACTTACTGAGATATGTACCATACCTCATAGAAGAGAAACCAAAAATTCAAAGCTACTTAAGTTGTTTACCTTTCAGCATTAAAGACAAAATTGAGTACGACAGTCCTAAAACATTGGAGGAGGCTATGAGAAAGACAGTTTTCTGTTATGATACCAATCAGAAAAGAGAAGGAATGTCAAACTGGAAAAATCATAACCCCAACAATTTTGAGTAGAAAAAGAAAAATTTCAGATTCAGTGGAAATTCTGGATTTCAAAAGAAAAATTCTCAGAACCGGAATTATCAAGGGAACAATTCCAGAAATAATTCACAGCAGAATTCTACAGCACCCAGAAATGCACCTAATACTGCCAAGACCAATGAGCCAAAGACACATATTAAATGTTTTAAATTTCAAGGCCCCCATTATGCATCAAAATGTCCCTTAAGGAAGAAAAATGCAAATAACATCAACTCGATACAGACTGAACCTACTGTTGGAGACGTAGCAAAGGAGATGCCAAGAATTAACGCAGCACTTAACAATAGGTAAGCAGATCATCAAATCTCCATGATAAAGATTGAAGGTATGATACATGACCATCCTGTTACTATTTTAATTGACCCAGGTGCTAGTTTAAGTTATATATCACCAGATATTGTGGAAAGTCTTAAACTGAAAACTGAAAAGTTTAGTAAATCATGGCTAGTTAGACTAGCAACTGAAGCAAAGAGGAACGTATCAGATTTTATAGAAAACTGTGTGTTGTCAATGAATCATTTACAAACACAAATTAAGTTGAATATTCTACCTTTAGGTTCTTATGATATTATAGTTGGCATAGACTAATTAGAAGCCCATCATGTCATCCTGGACTGTTATGGAAAAAAATTTATATGCTTAAATTATGAAGGGAAAACTGTAGAAATAAAAGGCATTCCAAGGAAGGTAACCCTTAGACAGATTTCAACCATGCAAGTTAAGAGAGCAGTTAGGAAGGGATGCCAAATGTTTGTAGTAAACGTGGTAAATGATGAGTTTATGGATAAAGAGGACAAACTGAAATTAGAGGACATACCTCTCCTAAAGGATTTTAAAGATGTATTTCCTGAGGAGATTCCAGAATTACCACCCAAAAGAGATTTAGATTTTACCATATAGTTGATACCAAGAGCAGTACCAAACTCTAAAGCTCCATACAGAATGAACATACTGGATTTAAATGAATTAAAATCACAGTTGAAGGAGCTTATTGACAAGAAGTATATTAGACCCAGTGTGTCTCCTTGGGGAGCACCTGTCATCTTTGTTAAGAAGAAAGACAGAACCTTAAGACTGTGCATAGATTATCGCCAGCTTAATAAGATGACGATCAAGAATAGGTACCCATTACCCCGCATAGATGATCTATTTGATCAGCTGCGTGGAGCAACAGTATTTTCAAAGATCGATCTAATATCGGGGTATCATCAAGTAAGGGTTAAGAACGAAGATATTTTCAAGACAACTTTCCGAACTCGGTATGGACATTACGAGTTCGTAGTCATGCCATTTGGCTTGACTAATGCCCCGGTTGTATTTATGTGTTTAATGAATAATATTTTTCATAAATACTTAGACAAATTTGATGTTGTGTTTATAGACGATATTTTAGTGTACTCAAAAAGCAAAGAAGAGCATGATGAACACTTAAGGATTATCTTACAAGTATTAAGAGATCACCAACTATACGCCAAATTTAGTAAGTGTGACTTTCATAAAGACAAAATTCAGTATCTAGGACACATAATTTCAATAGAAGGAATCTCGGTTGACCCCGACAAGATAAGGGCCATTAATGACTGGCCGGTTCCTAAAGATGTGTCGGATGTAAGATCATTTATGGGCATTACGGGGTATTACAGAAAGTTTATAGAGATTTTTTCAAAAATTTCCAACGCCATAACTTCCTTGCAGAAGAAAGGGAAGAAATTTGTCTCAGATCAGAAGTGTGCTGACAGCTTTAAGAAATTAAAAGAACTATTGACGATAGCACCTATCTTGAGGATAACTGAACCCAACAAGGATTTTGT
Source organism: Larix kaempferi (assembly GCA_027924585.1). Classification (NCBI taxonomy): domain Eukaryota; kingdom Viridiplantae; phylum Streptophyta; class Pinopsida; order Pinales; family Pinaceae; genus Larix; species Larix kaempferi. The sequence continues at coordinate 202,452 of BSBM01002463.1, read as the reverse complement.
AGTTTGTACAAACACATGCAATGACGGACTCGGTGGATTCTTGACACAAGAAGGACATGCACTGGCATATGAATCTAGAAAGCTGAAAGTACATGAAAAGAACTACTCTACCTATGATTTGGAATTACTGGCAATTATTCATGCCTTAAAAATGTGGCGTCACCACCTTATTGGCAGGAAATTTACAATATTAACAGATAACATGGGTCTGAAATATTTATTGGATCAGACAAACCTGAATGCTAGACAAGCTAGATGGTTGATGTTCTTAAGTGAGTATGATTTTGAAATTCAGCATATTAAAGGGAAGGAGAACAAGGTTGCAGATGCCTTGAGTCGCAAGGCAAAACTAAATTTCATTTCAGCAATTAGTACTTATTCAACTGATTTGGAAAATTAGATTATGGAAAAAGGTGAAACAGATGAAGAATACAGAAAAATGAAGGAAAAGACAGCCAACAACAATTCTGAAAATTGTATGGCAGATTACAGAATGAAGGAAAATGGTTTATTACTGTTTAAAAATAGATTGTATGTACCAGATATACCAGAAATAAAATTTCTGATATTAAATGAGATGCATAAAAGTCACTATTCTGGTCATCCAAGTTATCAAAAGACCATTATTATGCTAAGAAAAGAATACTATTGGCCCAGAATGAAAGATGAAGTAGCAGAGTACATAGCTAAATGTTTGGATTGTCAAAAAGTGAAGGTTGAACACCAGCATCCTGCTAGATTGTTACAACCGTTACCAATACCAGGTTGGAAATGGGAAGTGATCATCATAGATTTTATTACTGGATTACCTAAAAATAAAAAACAACATGATTCTATCATGGTGGTGGTGGAAAAACTTAGCAAGGCATCACATTTCATACCGGTGAAGACTACTCATAAAGCTCCAAATATCACAGAGATCTTTATGAAACAGATTTTTAGACTACATGGAATACCGAAAGTAATAATTTCAGATCGTGACTCGAAGTTTACAAGAAACTTCTGGAGGTCACTATTTAAGGGATTGAATACAACTCTAAATTTCAATACATCATTTCATCCACAGACGGATGGACAGACAGAAAAGGTAAATCAAGTGTTAGAAGATTTATTAAGAATGTATGTTAAGGATCAGCCTGGTAAGTGGGAAGATTATCTGCACTTAGCAGAATTTGCTTATAATAATCATTATCATGCTTTAGCTAGACTTAGTCCTTTTGAAATTCTTTATGGTAGGAAATGTGATACACCTATTTCATGGAATGATCCAGTAAATAGAGTTGTTTTAGGACCTGAATTATTGCAAGAGTTATAACTAATTGTGAAACAGGTGCAAGGACATTTAAAAGCTGCCCAAGACAGGCAGAAAAGTCAAGCAGATTCAAAAAGAACTCATAAAGAGTTCTAGGTGGGTGAACATGTGTTTCTCAAAGTAAGACCGAAAAAGAGTTCACTGAAATTGGGGAGCTGTGCCAAGTTGGCACCCAGGTATTGCGGTCCTTTTGAAATATTATCTAAGGTTGGAGCAGTGGCATACCAACTGGCTTTGCCACCTAACCTAAAAATACAAAATGTTTTTCATATCTTGTTTTTAAAGAAATATGTGCACGATACTACTCATGCTATAAACTGGAATGATGTACAGGTGGGACAAGACGGAGATTTTCTGGTGGAGTTGAATTGTATCCTCGGAAGAAGGGAAACTATTCTCCGGAATCGCAGCATTGGGCAAGTGAAGGTGCAATGGAAGCACCTTAGCCCAGAAGAGGCAACCTGGGATTAGGAGAGTAGTATGTGGGTAGCATACCCAACTCTGTTTCAGGAACACTCAAGGAGTGATTAGCCAACATCAAGGACAATGTTGAGACTTAAAAGGGGGTGTATATCACCTACCCAAATTTCTGAGAATTATTATTTTATTTGCAAAATACTTTATGTTAAATTTAATTACAAAGATTTGTAATTATGATCAGTTTTGATCATGGATGAATGTAATTACCGAATATTACTATTTAAATAAATTAATTAGGAGACAAGCACCCAAGAGGACTATTGAATGAGTGTTCACTGACCCACTAGAAGGAATGGAAGCTGTTGGAAGGTATGGGACATATGGCAGTAGTTGCATCACACCACTAACTGTTGGTTATGGGACAACTACCCCAAAAAATAGGGTATTATCCCCCAAGTGGAGGGAGTGAGCAGGAAGCTCATTTAATGACCCAGTAACATCTGAAAAGGCCTAGGAAGCCTATAAAGGAAAATTCAAATTGGGCAGGAAGCTCTTAATCAATATTTCTGTAGAATATTTTCTCTTGTGAATCAGGTGATCACAAGAGAGATTCGAATAGGGAGGTTAGTGGTGATTGTAATCTTAAGTCTGCATCATTGCTGATAAGAACCAGAGATGTTGGTGCAGATCTATTGGACTGCTAACTATTAAGGATTCTAAAGTTATTGCTACAACAAGAAGAAGTCCTCATTCCTGAGTTTCTTCCTCCTAGTGGTTCAGTGAATAGGCTCGGGGGTCCTAAGATAGTACTTGACTGTTTTCAAGAGTTGGTTGGGTGGAACAGTCTTCTTGGGCTGTTTGTTTCCCTACAGATTTTCTCAGGTTCTACAGATTTTCTAACTTATTCTCAGTAAATAATTATGTTATGTTTAACTAGTATTTTTTGTTTTCTGTTTTCGAAAAAGAATCTAATTCTAGAATTGTTTTAAGTCTGAATGTTTAAGTTTAATGTTGAAGTTGAATTGATAAACCAATATCTCTATTTTTCCACCTATTGTTTTGAAGCATCGTACTCTAGTAGAGATATGCAAATTAAAAATAGATTAGAGGATAGACAATTGCCATGGATTCGAATAGATAGAACAATGATTGAATTATGTTTTACTATTCTTCCCTGTATTTTTCCAGTAGTAAAAGTTACTGTATATAATAGTCCTCAACTACAACATTGTTTCATAAAATATAAAGTATTGTTCTCTTCTCTGTGTAGATATAATATAGTTTGCTCATTCTTTTAGTTTGTGTAGTATTCAAATAAAAATTGACAAACCATGTTTACACCATAGCTTCAAATTAAACAGTATTATCATCATTATTTACATGCTGTAATTATAAGCATTACACAGTCATTCTATATTTCCCTGTTTTCACATTACACATACACATACACTGTTTTCATTTCTTATTCTATCATTTTTATAAATTTATCTAGTCAAATAGATAAGGGTCAGTGCAAGCTAATGAGGGTCACTTTTGGCACGTTAGATGCAATAGAAAACTGAAAAAGCAGGCATCCCTCAACTTACTTGGATTTTTTGATTTACTTACGGAAAATATCTTGCATTGAGTAAAAAAGATGAAATGTAGGAAATTGAATCACGTTTCTGAATATATAACTTTTATGTATTGAAAATTTGCATGGCTATGTCAAGTTTCAGTTTTCCTAACAGACACTTTTTATTTTTCAGGCAAATGATAAGGTATATGTTTTTGTGGGTAGAGCCTTTGAGGGCCTAAATGATGGAATCAAGCTACAAAAATCGGCATGCATGTAGAGAACACATAGCACTTGTGCGCCATTATTTTTCGAAAATTAAATTAGTAATTTTATAATTTTTTTATAATTGTCTAAGTGATCAAACCTCAAAAATAGTACATCTTTTGTGGGTAGAGCCTTTGAAGGTCTTAATGCAAAAATCTTGAAATGGGTTTTTCATAGAACGTGGAGGTTAGTGTCCTCTTGTGCACCATACAATTTTTTTTTGAAATGATTGAGAATTGAAAAAGTTATGGAAGAAACACTAACAATGTGTTTCACGAGTTAAGGAGGTAGGACAGAAAAGAAATTGAAAGAAAATAGGAAAAATTAATATTTCAAAATAAAAGTTACATATTTGGAATCTGCAGAAAAAATGCTATTTGTGTCTAAGATTTCGTCAAAAATAACTCTGTGTAGCATATTGTAACGAGTGGCTAAGCACAGGCTTCTCCAGAAACTGGAAGAAATACCCAATTAGCTTTGGTTTTTCATTAACATAGCACAGGTTTGGAATTACCGAAGCAAACTCCAAAGCATACACATAGGATTATTGTTGACATGTGAGCATGTGACTCGGCCTGTTTAAATTCAAAAATATTGCCGCGCTTTTAGATTTAAATAACGCGTACGCGTTATATAACTAAATAACGCGTGCGCGTTATATCAATAATTAACGCGTACGCGTTATATAACTACATAACACGTACGCGTTATATAGTTACAAAACGCGCTCGCGTTATTCAAATCATAAAATACATGTTTAATACTTGAGAAAGAGGGGGTGTAGAAGTCAAGGGAAATTTTGTTTAATATTTGAGAAGGGGTGGGGAAGGGTCAAGGGAATCTATGGTTAATATTTAATAGGGGTGGGAAAGGGTCAAGGGCTTAGAAGGATGTTGGAAGCTTGAGTGGGGAGAGATGAAGGGAATGAGAACATGATGGGCTACAGGGGGTGAAGGGAAGTGGAGCTTGAGAGCACTATTAGGAGTAGAATAGGTTCTGAAGAGGTATAGGGTTAGAAGTTGAAAGTGAGACTTGAGTGACAAGGGGGATGTGAGAGAGAAATAAAGAATACAAGGGGGGGAGAGACATAGAGCGAGGGAGGGAGAGGGACAATGGGGAGGAATGGATTTGGAGGGAGTGAGAGATAGATGGGGATAGAACGAAATAAGAGATAGGAAGGGAGGGACAGAAAGTGTTGGTGGGAGACATGCAGAGAGTGGTGGCGATGGAGAGAGAGGGAGTGATGGAGAGATTGGGATAGGTTGAGGGAAAGATGAGGGAGGGATAGAAGGTGAGAGACAGGCGATGAGAGAGGGAGGGAGAGAAGGTAGGGTGAGGGATGGAGGGAGAAAGTTGGAGATAGATATGGATGGAGGGGGTATGGGTTTGAGAATGGAAAGTGACATAATGTGTGTGTATGTGTGTGTGTTTGAGAGAGAGAGAGAGACAGAGAGAGAGACAGAGAGAGAGAGAGAGAGAGAGAGATTGATGGTTGGGGAGAGAGAGACTAGAGGGAGTTGTGAGCATCATATTCTCCATCAGCATCATATTCTTCATCATCATCATCTTCATGACCATCATCGTCATCATCAACATCTTCATCATCATCACCATCATCATCATCATCATCATATTCCTCATCAAATCAAAATCTCCATCATCATTATCATCATCATGATCATCATCTAAACATCACCATCACCATCATCATCAACATCTTCATCATCATCACCATCACCATCATCATCAAAATATTCATCGTCATCACCATCACCATCACCATCACCATATTCATCATCATTGTCATCTCTAGGTTCCCCATCAACATCAACATCTCCATCATCATCATCTTCTTCATCATCATCATCTTCATCACCATCATCATCATCATCAACATCTTCATCATCATCACCATCATCATCATCATCATTATCTTCCTTGAATCAGATCAACATATCCATCATGTCACCATCATCTTCTGAACATCATCATCTAAACATCACCATCACCATCACCATCATCATCATCATCTTCATCATCATTACCATCACCATCATCATCAACATCTTCATTGTCATCACCATCATCATCATCATCATCATTGGCATTTGTAGGTTCCTCATCAACATCTCCATCATTATCATCTTCTCCATCATCATCATCTTCATCACCATCATCATCAGCATCAACATCTTCATCATCATCACCATAATCATCATCTTCATCGTCATCAGGTCAACATCTCCATCATCATCATCTTCTTCATCATCTTCACCATCATCATCATCATCATCATCTTCATCGCCATCTCCATCATCTCCATCATCTCCATCATCATCACCATCACCATCATCATCATCTTCATGACCATAAACATCTTCATCATCATTGTCATCTCCCCCTTCCTCATCAACATCTCCATCATCATCATCATCATCATCATCATCACCATCTGAACATCACCATCACCATCATCGTCAACATCTTCATCATCATCATCATCATCATCAGCATCATCATCAGCATCAGCATCATCATCAAAATCTTCATCGTCATCACCATCACCATCTTCATCATCATTGTCATCTCTAGGTTCCCCATCAACACATGTCCATCATCGTCATCTTCTTCATCATCATCATCTTCATCACCATCATCATCGTCATCTTCTTCATCATCATCATCTTCATCACCATCATCATCGTCATCAACATCTTCATCATCATCACCACCATCATCATCATCATCTTCCTCATCAGATCAACATCTCCATCATGTCACCATCATCTTCATCTTCATCATCATCATCATCATCATCATCATCATTACCAACACCATCATCATCAACATCTTCATCGTCATCACCATCATCATTGGCATCTGTAGGTTCCTCATCAACATCTCCATCATCGTCATCAATGGCATCTGCAGGTTCCTCATCAACATATCCATCATCGTCATTTTCTCCATCATCATCACCATCATCACCATCATGATCTTCTGAACATCATCATGATCATCATCTAAACATCACCATCACCATCATCGTCAACATCTTCATCATCATCGCCATCAGCATCATCATCAAAATCTTCATCGTCATCACCGTCACCATCTTCATCATCATTGTCATCTCTAGGTTCCCCATCAACACATCTCCATCATCATCATCTTCTTCATCATCATCATCTTCATCACCATCATCATCGTCATCAACATCTTCATCATCATCACCATCATCATCATCATCATCTTCCTCATCAGATCAACATCTCCATCATGTCACCATCATCTTCGTCATCATCATCATCATCATCATTACCAGCACCATCATCATCAACATCTTCATCGTCATCACCATCATCATTGGCATCTGTAGGTTCCTCATCAACATCTCCATCATCATCATCATTGGCATCTGCAGGTTCCTCATCAACATATCCATCATTGTCATTTTCTCCATCATCATCACCATCATCACCATCATGATCTTCTGAACATCATCATGATCATCATCTCAACATCACCATCACCATCATCGTCAACATCTTCATCATCATCGCCATCAGCATCATCATCAAAATCTTCATCGTCATCACCATCACCATCACCATCACCATCACCATCTTCATCATCATTGTCATCTCTAGGTTCCCCATCAACACAACATCTCCATCATTATCATCTTCTTCATCATCATCATCTTCATCTCCATCATCGTCCTCATCAACATGATCTTCATCATCATCACCATCATCACCATCATCATCATCATCTTCCTCATCAGATCAACATCTCCATCATGTCACCATCATCTTCATCACCATCATCATCACCATCATCATCAACATCAACATCTTCATCATCATCACCATCATCTTCATCAACATTATCATCTTTATCATCTTCATCTGCATCATGATCATCTTCATTGTCATCACCCTCCTCCTCCTCATCATCTTTATCATCTTCATCTACATCATGATCATCTTCATTGTCATCACCCTCCTCCTCCTCATCATCTTGTGCACTTATGCACTTAGGGATTAATATTTAGAAGAGGGTCTAAAGGCCTTTATGGGGGAGGGGCTCTAGGAACAAGGTAAGACAGAGAGGGCAGGGGGGAGGGATAAAGGCGTAGAGGGTTAGTGATTAAGGGAGAAGAAGGGAGAGAGTGCTATAGGGAGGGATAATGACGAAGATAAAGAGAAGGTGGAGAGATGGAGAGTGGGGTGGTAGAGACATGGCTGAAGGGAGAGAAAGAAACATGAAAGAAACATGTAGGGAGAATGAGGGACACATATTTAGAAAGAGATAGGGGGTATCTAGGGATTATTGGGAGAGAGCTAGGGGGTATTAAACCATACAAAACATTTGTTTTGTATGCAATCATATAAATTATTAGTTTTCTTTGATTTTGTTCGTTGCCCTAGCCGTGCACCTAACCTATTTATTGTGCTTGACTATATCGCGTTCGCGTTTTTTAACTACATATCGCGCACGCGTTTTATATTTATAAAACGCGTACGCGTTTTGGAACTCCAGAAATAATGGACTGTTGCTGTCCGAGAGCAACTTCACTCTGTCCGAACGAAAGCAACAATCCCGCGATTTTTCAAACAGCACGAGCCCGCGTCTGAAAATTTTCACATTCTACACCAACTCCATCATTTTTTTTTATGCAGGTGCAGCATTGAGGACATCTTTCATGGTTGCTCACTGTGGTGTTGGGTTATATGGCCATATTTGAAGAAAATAATTAGCAAGCTTGAAGAATCTCCAATTGAAGAACACCAAAGATAAGGCCTTTGAAAGATTCATTTTGCCTATATTTGAGGAGCACACAAGGTAAGATATCAAGCTTCAAGACCAACAAGGAAGAACTTCCATTTGCTTATTATTGAAGAGCTTGTAATTGAGGAGCAACAAAAACAAACTATATTGAATTGATCATTGTGGTGATGGGGAATGCACGTAACCGAGTAAACAAATCCACAAGGAAGAAGAGACCTCAAGAAGTCATTGAAGAAGAGAAAGAAAAGAAAAGAATATACATGATGAATCGGAGGCTTTCTTTGGAAACTAATCCAAATCCAATTGTAGAGGATACCATGGTTCATCCTATTAATCCACGACAAGAGGGACCTTCAATTTCCACAATAGTTGTTGAACAAGCACCCCATGGAAGTAATCAAGAAGCAAAACGTAGGTGCTCATTAGGGGATGTTTCAATTCCCACTTCAAGTCAAAGTGATAAGTTACCATCTCAAGATGAAGCTCACTAAGAAACACACAATTTGCTATCCGGATGTGGTTATACAAGCGATGAAGTCAGAGAGGCGTTGGACATTTTGCCTACTGTTGAAGAAGAGAATGTTATCCACACCATCGATGAGGATGTTGGACTTCCACAAGGGGATGTTGGACTTCCACAGACCATGGATGAGGATGTTGGACTTCCACCATCCAACTACCAGGAAGAGAATGAAGGACACCAAGCTACTACTGAAACGCCAGAGCGTCTTGGTGATGCGCTACATGGTACAATTCCAACCCCCTTACCTCCATTAGCAAGCACACGTCGAAGAACTCCGAAGCGTATACAAGTTGATGAAAGACTTATGAATTCCATTGAAGGTACGCTATCTAAACGTAGTATTGCTTATCAAACTCAACAGATACTTGATAAATATTTTGTTTCTAAATGTGATGGAGATAAATGTAGATTATTTTTATCATTGTTAAAATCTAGGAGCATGAATGTTGTTAGGAAAAAGTTAGGGATAAAGATGATAAAGAATTCTGAACCAAGTTCTCATATAGTTAAAAGCCTAGTAGATGCATTTGGTAAAATTGGTAAGAACACACGTTCAAAGGACCGCAATGCTGCTCGTCGTGTGTTGTCACAATCAATTGCAGATAAGAACACCAGGGCCCTTCGTATTCTCAGGCCTACATCGAAACTAGTTAATTTGAATGTAAAAACCCTTCGTAGGTATTCTATTAGAAGAGAACATCTTGACACAACCGATCAGACAGATTTTTGGGCCTTTGTTGGTCGGTTGCCACGTCGTGACATGAAGCTAGTTGATGCAGTAAAGGGACTAGTGCATAGTTTTTGGCATGATCACACAAGGCCTTCTTCAAACCGAAAGGATGTACTAAAACTAAGAAGGGGTTCAAAGGATCGTGAGCCACATACTAAGCATCTTCTTGATATAACACAGACAGAGCTTTACGAAAAATTTAAGATTGAGCATAGACAATTGAACTTGGGGCAAAGATCTTTTGAGAAATGTAAGCCATGGTATGTTAGAATAAATACTCTTCGTAACACTTGTTGTTGTAGATACCATGTAGAATATGAATATTACTATGAAACATTTTTGTACATTCGTCGTGTGTTGCATACTAACATTGTGCAGGATTGCTCCATGACAATACCACCGACTTCATCAAGAGAATTCATTCATAGCATCATGTGCAATAGGCCCGAGGGGCAAACATACTATGCAAAATCTTGTTTGGATGGAACATGCTCCAACTGTGCTGGAATGGCATTATTGAGCCAATGTATGCACGAGAATGGAGACAGTGAATTTGGGAAAATGGTTACAGACATGAAAAGTTTCAAATATATCAACTATGAAATAGTCCCAGGGAAAGAAAGCAAAAAAATACAATTGGTGACATCTCAGGTATGCATTTATATCTATAAAATTATGTTGTAACGGTTACATTTCAATCCTTACTTACAACAAAAAACTGACATTGAGATCATTTTGTGTCACCAGGTACAAGTTAGTGACTTCATCAAGGAATTTATTGAAAAGACACATCAATATGTTCAGCATGTCCACGTGGCACGATGGCAGGATGAGAAGTTTAGAATATGCAGAGATACATTTCCCCTTGGTACTATACTTTCAGTTGTTGATTTTGCCGAGAACTACACTCTGCAACCTCAAAATGAGATCCAAAGTCAGTATTATCACTCTGAGCAGGTTTCCTTGATGGTCCATATCACATACAGGCATGGCCCAAATAGCACTGAAGAGCAAAGAGAAATTCTGAAGGAATATCACTTCTACATAAGTGATGATAGGTGCCACGACTTCCACTATGTACGTCATTGCTTCATCATGTTCTATGATCACTTGAAGGGAAGGAACATACAGATGGACCGACACTGGATTTGGTCTGATGGGTGTGCTGGTCAGTTCAAAAATGCACGCATATTTCAGTGGTTGTGTTCATTGCATAAAAACTACAAAGTGCCACATATGTGGAACTATTTTGAGACTGGGCATGGTAAAGGAGAGCATGATGGAGCCGGAGCATGTGTCAAAACATCCCTACGAAGAGAGGAATTGAAAGTATCTACAGAATCTACTATTCTAAATGCTCAATCTATAGTCAGGTGGTGCACGTCAGTAATGGGAGAGGAATCAACTATGCGAGTAGAATCCACAAGAAAGAGACATGTGGAGAGATTTTTTTGGGAGGTGGTAGACATAGATCGTTCACATGCATGGGAATGCAAGACTGTGCCTGGGACTCGTGGCTTTCATTCGGTTCGAAGCTCTGATAACCCAGTATTTGAAATTTGGACCAGAAAACTTGCTTGTTTTTGCCCGCCTTGTTGTGATGGTGACTGGGATGGGTGTGAATCATTGGATTGGGTTGATGGATGGGATCGCATATCACTTCCACTTGATCAGCGTGCAATTGTTGAGTTAACTCCGTTGGAAGAAGACCAATCATCTATTTCTGCAGATTTTGATCATGTATCAGACCTTGTACAACCCGGTATGATGCATTTCCTTAACATTTTTTGTTTGTTTACGTAGTCTTCAAATGCACATTAATGGACTTGTATCGCACTCTAAATATTTTGATCATATACCTACAATCATATAATGCAGGGCACATATACGCAGTGGTTGCCTCAAAAGATACTGAATGGGGTGATGAATACTGGTTGGCACGCTGTATAGATGGAAAGCAAACCCTCATTGTGTCCATGACTGACGATGAAAACAACCACTTTCCAACTGGTTCTATGGTTGTTAAAGGTGAATACTTGACACGGGACAACAATGGAAGAAAGAAGGGTGGATATGTTTACAGGGATTACAAACCAGGTGCAAGTGTATATCACTTTACCAACTTAATCATTGGCACAAACCTTCAGGTACGAACAATGCCTAGTCGAAATACATCGAAGGTACGCTACTTCTTACCGGATACAGAGCACGAGAGACTAATGGAGACCATCAGTATAAGAGATGATCCGGAGGGCTTGGTTGTATGATAATAGGTGGGATCTAGCATGATGAGGTACGTTACATACTTTTAATACTATACTATTTTCACTATTTGTAATTGAATATTGATATATGTTCAATTTTCACATGTATGTTTCATATGAATATGTCAATTTTGCGTTCTTGATATGCCAAATTTACAAGAGATGGATTAAAATTATATTATGTTCATATGATCAGTAAACCATATATTAATCATGTTTGAGAGGTTGCTTAGCTAACTTTAAGGGCATTTAAGCTCTATGTTAAGCCCAACTAAATCCTTATGAATCACTAGACAATCGAATTGGTTCCTTGAGTAATTCAACTATGAAAGTCTCTCTTAATCTAGCGACAACCACCTTTTACCCATTTCTATAGAATTTATCTTCTTTAATAATTTTCTAATCCAAATTTTAATAGCTATTACATTTTCACTATACAACTATGAAAGTCTCTAGTGACAACCACCTTTTACCCATTTTTATTATACATCTCTAAGTTATCCACACAAAAACACACACATATATATATAATAATTATTGTGTATTCATAGTCAAAACTAAAAAATATATGGATTAAAGTGGATAAACATTAAACTAAACTAAAATTAAACTAAAATTAAACTAAATTAAATTAAACTAAAAAATATATGGATTAAAGTGGATAAACATTAAACTAAAATTATAATAATTGTGTTTTTTAATCCATTTTTTACATATGATCAGTAAACCCTAAAATTATATTATGTTCATCATGTTGGTTATTGGCTTCACCCAACAAAATTAATTCAATTCATGCTCACTATATTAAACAATACACTTATATTAAATTTAATTCATGTCTTGTTAAATATTTCATAATGAATTAGCTAGTTGAGAGCACCACCTTAGACCAAGCCATCATCATCATGGACCTGCAAAACCCTAGTTTCCAAAGTGTCTAGGCAGGTTCGGGCTAGGAACACTAGCCATACCCGCCCGGTGGATGATTTTCCAAAGTTGACCCCCGTGTGCAAAAATTGCACACTCCCACACTGAGCAAAACCCTAGTTTCAAAGATGGACCTGCAAGGTGACACATGGGCCACCGGGTAGGAGGGGAGGGGCACCCCTGGCACTATCCCGGTGTGCTGAATCCAACGGAGTCGACGGTTCGTCGATCCGAGCCACGGTCTTCATTCTATGGCTCGTCCCGTCTCACTACCAGAAGGCCTTCAGTGACACCTGCTGGATACCTACCGGGGGCATAGAACTCCAACCATGCAACAAAACCGGGTTCCGGGGAGACCTGCAGGTGTGTCTAGACAGGTTCTGGCTAGGAACACTAGCCATACTTGCCCGGTGGATGATTTTCCAAAGTTGACCCCCGTGTGCAAAAATTGCACACTCCCACACTGAGCAAAACCCTAGTTTCCAAGATGGACCTGCAAGGTGACACATGGGCCACCGGGTAGGAGGGGAGGGGCATCCCTGGCACTATCCCGGTGTGCTGAATCCAACGGAGTCGACGGTTCGTCGATCCGAGCCACGGTCTTCATTCTATGGCTCGTCCCGTCTCACTACCAGAAGGCCTTCAGGGACACCTGCTGGATACCTACCGGGGGCATAGAACTCCAACCATGCAACAAAACCGGGTTCTGGGGAGTCCTGCAGGTGTGTCTAGACAGGTTCGGGCTAGGAACACTAGCCATACTTGCCCGGTGGATGATTTTCCAAAGTTGACCCCTGTGTGCAAAAATTGCACACTCCCACACTGAGCAAAACCCTAGTTTACGAAATGAATGCACAATGAAGCCACTGGGCCATGGGGAGACGAGGGAGAGGGCCCCCTAGAGGTAATCGCACGCTAGGAGACCAACGGAGTCGACGGTTCGTCTGTCCGACGTCCGGTTTCCGAGTTATGTCGAGTTGCAAGTCGCATGAAAATGCCGTTCAGGGACACTTGGTGAATTTCCGTCCGGGAGCCAAAAAGCAAACGAAGCAGGAAGATTGCGTGCCGTTGGCTCCTGCAAGTGTGTGTGGGCAATGCCGACGTGGGAACACTGCCGGGAGCCATAAATCCATGATAGTAAATTAATTCATGACAAAAAAAACTGAATTATTCCTTTCAATGGATGTGGTTTTCAATTTCCTATATTGTTAGGTCAATTTGGCACATTCATTGAAAGAAATTGTAGACTTTAATGATGATCACAACAAGTGTGTTTGTTAAAACCTTGTGAAATAGAGCATCAAAAGACCTACATTGTAGGCCATATAATTGTGTTTGTTTACCTTTTGTTTGATGGACCATGCACAATAAGTAATAAAATAATTTTTGAAGTAGGTCATTTCATTTTTCTGATTTTTTCTGTGGTGGTGTTGAAAAAGACCATTGTTCTTATTGATGGGATTTCATGTGCTTATGATTCTTTGGATAATTTGGACACATACAAGGACACCATTATTAGACTAATTCATTATAAACAATTTAATATGAGTAATCTACATAAATGAATTGAAAAATTAACAAAAATAACAAACAACCCATATACCTTGGAATATAACACAAGAGTGACCATGTTAGGCAATCTTACTTATCTACTTACCTATGGTCATCTAAGTAGACCATTTGGATCATGTCTATTACTAATGATCTCCATTAACTTTTCATGTTCACAATGAGGCTTGAAGTATCATACCTTTGATGGGTGCTTCCTTGGCATTGTTTGTAGTTTGAGGTTTGTATCGAAAACTAAGTTTGTAAAGTGGTATATAGATTCACCTAGTCTAATCTTGAAATACATAACCAACCTTCTTCCATGTTTGGTCATCCAGTGTTAGATATTATCCTTTAATAACCATCAAACTGATTACAAGTTGATCACCATTGTCATCTATTAGTGAGACATGAGGGTTTGGTTCGCCTTTAAGGAACATGCCAACAAATAGTGAGTGCCCCATTAATTATCTTTCAGGGAAACCATTGCATATATGTTCATTTTATTCTCAAAAATGAGATTGATGGTGTTTATTCTCATGCAATGTATACAGTTAGGATTAAGACAACTGTATAAATCTATGGAATTATAAATGGAGATATTAATCCAAAAGGAAGCCAATGTTGGCCTTGCCAATCTTTTCTTCCGAATGCAAACGAAATATTAGATTCCATTTTGCTATGTTTCCATGTAAAATATATTTGAAAAAAAACATATATTTGGATTATATGGAAATCCTTCTTACCTTTGACATTGTTTGGGATCTGCAGGATGGGAATGAAGTATTTTTTAGGGATTAAGAGGAGTATTCAATTACGCAAACTTATGAATTCCTATTTTGACAAGCAATCCATTGATTTCAACTCCATCAAATTTCTGTTTGATGGATGATGTTTGCAAGGTGAGCAAGTTTAACCCACCAATGCGAGATTGCATGCAATTACACTGAGCAAAACCCTAGTTTACGAAATGAATGCACAATGAAGCCACTGGGCCATGGGGAGACGAGGGAGAGGGCCCCCTAGAGGTAATCGCACGCCAGGAGACCAACGGAGTCGACGGTTCGTCGGTCCGACGTCCGGTTTCCGAGTTATGTCGAGTTGCAAGTCGCATGAAAATGCCGTTCAGGGACACTTGGTGAATTTCCGTCCGGGAGCCAAAAAGCAAACGGAGCAGGAAGATTGCGTGCCGTTGGCTCCCGCAAGTGTGTGTGGGCAATGCCGACGTGGGAACACTGCCAACACTGGCTCGGGGGAGGTTTTTGCAGAGTTTACCGACCAATGCGAGATTGCATGCAATTACACTGAGCAAAACCCTAGTTTACGAAATGAATGCACAATGAAGCCACTGGGCCATGGGGAGACGAGGGAGAGGGCCCCCTAGAGGTAATCGCACGCCAGGAGACCAACGGAGTCGACGGTTCGTCGGTGCGACGTCCGGTTTCCGAGTTATGTCGAGTTGCAAGTCGCATGAAAATGTCGTTCAGGGACACTTGGTGAATTTCCGTCCGGGAGCCAAAAAGCAAACGGAGCAAGAAGATTGCGTGCCGTTGGCTCCCGCAAGTGTGTGTGGGCAATGCCGACGTGGGAACACTGCCAACACTGGCTCGGGGGAGGTTTTTGCAGAGTTGACCCACCAATGCGAGATTGCATGCAATTACACTGAGCAAAACCCTAGTTTACGAAATGAATGCACAATGAAGCCACTGGGCCATGGGGAGACGAGGGAGAGGGTCCCCTAGAGGTAATCGCACGCCAGGAGACCAACGGAGTCGACGGTTCGTCGGTCCGACGTCCGGTTTCCGAGTTATGTCGAGTTGCAAGTCGCATGAAAATGCCGTTCAGGGACACTTGGTGAATTTCCGTCCGGGAGCCAAAAAGAAAACGGAGCAGGAAGATTGCGTGCCGTTGGCTCCCGCAAGTGTGTGTGGGCAATGCCGACGTGGGAACACTGCCAACACTGGCTCGGGGGAGGTTTTTGCAGAGTTTACCTACCAATGCGAGATTGCATGCAATTACACTGAGCAAAACCCTAGTTTACGAAATGAATGCACAATGAAGCCACTGGGCCATGGGGAGACGAGGGAGAGGGCCCCCTAGAGGTAATCGCACGCCAGGAGACCAACGGAGTCGACGGTTCGTCGGTTCGACGTCCGGTTTCCGAGTTATGTCGAGTTGCAAGTCGCATGAAAATGCCGTTCAGGGACACTTGGTGAATTTCCGTCCGGGAGCCAAAAAGCAAACGGAGCAAGAAGATTGCGTGCCGTTGGCTCCCGCAAGTGTGTGTGGGCAATGCCGACGTGGGAACACTGCCAACACTGGCTCGGGGGAGGTTTTTGCAGAGTTGACCCACCAATGCGAGATTGCATGCAATTACACTGAGCAAAACCCTAGTTTACGAAATGAATGCACAATGAAGCCACTGGGCCATGGGGAGACGAGGGAGAGGGTCCCCTAGAGGTAATCGCACGCCAGGAGACCAACGGAGTCGACGGTTCGTCGGTCCGACGTCCGGTTTCCGAGTTATGTCGAGTTGCAAGTCGCATGAAAATGTCGTTCAGGGACACTTGGTGAATTTCCGTCCGGGAGCCAAAAAGCAAATGGAGCAAGAAGATTGCGTGCCGTTGGCTCCCGCAAGTGTGTGTGGGAAATGCCGACGTGGGAACACTGCCAACACTGGCTCGGGGGAGGTTTTTGCAGAGTTGACCCACCAATGCGAGATTGCATGCAATTACACTGAGCAAAACCCTAGTTTACGAAATGAATGCACAATGAAGCCACTGGGCCATGGGGAGACGAGGGAGAGGGCCCCCTAGAGGTAATCGCACGCCAGGAGACCAACGGAGTCGACGGTTCGTCGGTCCGACGTCCGGTTTCCGAGTTATGTCGAGTTGCAAGTCGCATGAAAATGCCGTTCAGGGACACTTGGTGAATTTCCGCCCATTTTATAATTTAAGCCACTTTTAAATATTTGAACTTCCATATTATTTTTGAAAGAGTATAATATTTCAAAACTCCTAAAGAGACAAAAACACATGATCAAAACTCCTAAGGCTGTAATTTAGAGTAGTAATAATGGGGGGTGATGGAGTTGAATTTGATCCTATGGAAGATAATGATACTAATATTATTGAGAATAAAGGGATAATAGGTTGATCCATGACACCTTTGTTTGCATGGATGAGGATGCACCTATGTATGAGACCTATGATAATATTCATGATGTACATCTTATTGATAAGGCACACAAAGGCCTATACAAGAGATCAAAGATGGGTCACTTTGTCTACTAATTTGATGTTGATAAAATTGAAGGTATTGAATGACATTTCAAACAATGGTATGACAAAGATCCTAATGTATACACAAGGTTAATATATAAGGTGCCCCATAAGGTTCTTTGTCATATCCCTATAATTCTAGGTTTTTGATGATTGTTTAGGTTAAAAAACATAGCACATTATATGGATTATCATGTACAAAGATAAGTGAAGATGGTATTATATGAGTGGCTACAAATGGTTCTCAATTTACGATCATCAAGGAAATATTACCCATTTTTTAAGAAGAACCTCATAATGTTAGACTTTCATTGGTAGTTGATGGCAATGGGTGTGCATGAGTGAGTTCATTGAAACCTTGAAAACATTGTATTGCATTTAGTTTGATTAAATTACACGAGCAAGAACTTTGACATAACTTGTAATGATCATCCAAAATCACAAATTTTAATTAGATACCAATTAGTGCATGCATGTAGTGAATTCGTTGAAACCTTTGAATATAATAGTTTGTTCTTTTGACATAGTGCATTCATGAGTAAAAGATAATCCACACAAATCAACACATTAGAATGACACAAGTACATGTATCCAAAAGTACATATATATCCAAAAGTGCATGTCTCCAAAAGTACATGTATATCCAAAAGTCTCCAAAAGTGCATGTCTCCAAAAGTACATGTATATCCAAAAGTATCGAAAAGTACATGTATCCAATGAAGTCAATGTACATGTCTCCAAAAGTACATGCACAATAAAGTCAATGTACATGTCTCCAAAACTGAATGTATCGAAAAGTACATATATATACAAAAGTATCCAAAAGCACATGTGTCCAAAACTATCCAAAAGTATCAAAACTCAAGCTTTCTCTTGTTCTTTCCCGACGTTGATCCTCTAGGCACATCCCTAGGATCAATGTGCATCCCTGGATCCTGCAAATTAAATATCAATTGTTAAATTCAACTAACTATGTACACTAATACATTATCTCAACAATTATCAACTGGTGCATGGAAAGTGCATGAAACACTTGGTCACTGAAGGACATCTCACCTCAACTGACAAAGGAGATTGTGTTGCTTGTGTAGCAGATGGAGCCGTCGGTTGAACATCCAGGATGGTTGAACCAGGGGGGCCAGGCACTGCTCCTGCTGGTGGTGGCTACAATGAAAAAATGTTGAAATAGTTAGAAATGCATGAATAAACAATAGGTCCAACAATAATAAACTATGTAAAGATAATGTTGAAATAGTTACATACCTGTGTGTGATCAGTGGCCACTGCAGATGCGGCACTAACTGCTGCATCAACCATCGATGCAAGGTTCTCAGCAGACAACTCGGGTTCCTGTTGCAGTAAACATGCAATTCAAACATTAACAAAAACGATTTATGCACTGGATTTCAAGTTAAACAACAAATATCATCGAAGGATATACATTACCGTGGTGTGAGTAAGCCCATGGTCGTGGGCAGCTGGAGTCTTTCTCGGAGTAGAACGCCTCACATACACACGACCCTTGTTCACGAATGGCCTGGAGGGAGATGCAAATACAGGCAATGGGCCAGATGTGTCGGATGGTGCCTACAGTCAGCAAGTGTTCATGTAGTTAGACATGCATGATTCAACAAACAAACATGTATTTAAAAAATGTCATTTTTAATTGTTTACCTGGAGCCCAGACGTTTCAGGGGACGGTATGACCATGGGCACTACCTCCACATTACCTTGCCCCTGTGAAGGATCTGCCATCTGCAAGTTTAATAATTGTAAATATTAGACCGTATATAGCATTAATGAACTAAAATGTAAAGTATGTGGAAATTAACAAATTAACAAGTATTAAAAAACTGAAATTTTAAAATGTTTACCTCGGTGTGAGATACGGCAATAGGTGGTATATAAGATGGGCCTGCCGAATGGGTAGCATCATGCCCCCCTGTCGAGTCTGGAACATCCGGCTCTGGGGCGTCACTGCCGGTAATCATCATCAACTGCAAGTTCACAAAATTAATATATTAGCTCAAACTATATATATGTGTACAAAGACGAAAATAAATGAAGAATTTATTACAATTAACCATCAAGATACCTCTCTCAAAAAGCCACTGAAGGCAACATCTGATGCAATACCATAGCAGGGACGACCACATGACGTGCACTCGTGAGGATCAGTACTAGGATGGGGAATAGCTGATGGTCCTCCACTAGTGGATGGTCCTGATGGTCCTGCAGAAGTGGATGGTCCTGATGGTCCTGCAGTAGCTGATGGTCCTACATGGTGACGAGCTGGTGTATGTACCACACCAGGGACAGATGTCCCTTCCTCACCCATATGTTGAACCATCCTGCCATGGCGAAGAACCGTCCGTGCCAAACTCAAAAATGCATCCCGTGTCTGCGGAATAATGCGATGTGCTGGTGGGACATCTGGCCCAGGCAACTGCCTGCGAGGTGCAGGGATAGGGCGATCCTGGTCTCGAAGCCTGGCATTGGGTCGGTTTTGGGGCATCCCCCCACCGATCCCCTGGAACTGTAAGATGTCAAAATAGTTAACGTGTTTATGCAACACGAACTCTGCATACATCTTTCGAAGGAAATATAAGGGAATTTCCCTGTTGTTGTGTGGTGGCATATCAAAAACCATGTACCATCTGTCCATCCAGTTATCAACAAATGGTTGAAACGTGCACCACTCAATGGAGATATGCGGCTTGCTTGCATTAGGGATTTCCCCCGTCCGAGGGTCCCTAAACAATGCAAATACAACCTCTTTGGATATTTTTAGCTTTTTTACTGCATTGTAATCTAGTCCATCAGCATATTGTTGTCTTTTTCTTTCTCTGTAAGATGCAATATCATACAGGACATTTGTAGATTGTGTAATTGTGTCCACAATTGCATCCAAGGTTGATGCAAGTGAACGGCGAATCCTGTCGCCACCACTAAAAGCTTCACTTATGCCCCTCAATTGGGCAAGCTCAATCAATATTTCGGCATTGGCATCCATAGCCGCAACTGCAATAAAGACATTAATACGAAAATCATTAGAAACATATACATGGTATATAATGACGTCTCTTCAAAATTGAACATGTATTAAATCAAACTCACATAAGCAATTTAATGGCATTTACTTACATACATTTAAAACTTAAAATTAAACATTTGACAATTAAAAAGTAAGTTAGTCAGATTGGCAGAGACGAGGAGGAGGAGGATCAAGGCAGTGATGAGTTTGTTGATTCAGGCATGGAGGAGGAGGATCAAGGCAGTGATGAGTTTGCATCTATGTGTCTCAATGTCTCATTGTGTTTTGTGATTGTGAATGACAAATGTGTTGTGATTTGTGAATGATCTAATTTCTATTGAATATTTCATATTTGTAATTGTAAATGTAATTTCTATTGAATATTTGTAATTGTAAATGTTAAATTTTATTGGATGATCTATATGTCTATATTTTTAAATTTTAATATATTTTAAAAATATATTAATTCCGGGGGTCACCGTGTCCTACGTGTCATAATTCCGGGGGTCACCGTGTCTAGTGGGGACCAGGGATCAAATTTGAAGGGTGGGGTCCCATTTCACTATGAAGGGCTATGAGATATTGAACACTATTGAAGGGCTATGAGAAATTTATTAATATTTATTCTATGTGTATATATGGATGTGTTCATGTTGTATGGATTGGATTCTAGGTTAACCGAGGCCTTTTTAGAGCAAAGAATGGGGTAATTACTATTTGGGAACAAGTTTTTTATCAAATGTAAATTGCGGTGATGGAAGATATTGAGGGTGCCACATGTTGTGGAGAAAGTAGTATTGATTCCTATGACGTAATAGGGAGTTCAAAAAGTCTGGTTTCAAGTATTGTCATGCGTAGCTCGATTGATTTTTCTCGCGCTAGGGTTGTAGCAACTGTTATGGCCATTACTGTTAAAAGGATTGATGGGGTGGAATCCCGTGAAACGATGAGTTCTTTTGTTAAGACGTAGATTCAGTGAAATTTGGTGGGAGTCTTATGTTCATTTTATGCACAAAATTCGATTACTTGATTTTGTTGCATTGTTAACTCTCCTCCTAGTCATAGCTACAATCTCTTATATAATTGTGAAGGTTATCAATCCACTCAATATATTAAAGTTGTAGTAGGCCAAAATCATCCACATATTTATTGTACTCACAAATGTTGACATTCCAATTTCTATGTAGAGCGCCCATTAACATTAGATTTTAATAATTTTGTTGATGCCATTAAATGTGTTAAACACGTAAGCGCTCGCTACAAACACGAGAACTTCGAAGCGTTCAAGCCATGGGCTACTCAGTGTAAGCCCGTCCACGTAAGTTGCTCAATGATATTATTAGAGGCACAATGGTCCATGATCCATGGATGATCGAACACGTGGATATTGGAGAGTAAGCGAGTCCCACTCCCAAGTCACCTAGCTAGTAGCCGCATTCCCAATTTCCCACTAAAAATTGTTGATGGGTGAAATTTGAAGCTACCCTTCTGTTGCAATTTTAAACAGTAGTGGTTAATTTAATTATTGAAGGGCTTACCATGAAATTAAATTTTTTTTGCATGGTAAAATTTGAAGTGGCCTTCTATGACGTGTGGGTAAAATTTGAAGTGGCCTGAAGGCTTCAAATTTGAAGCCTGGTGGGGACACTCGTGTCCCGTGTCCTCGTGTCGGGTGACTTAGAAAGGGGGGAGTTTTAATTTTTTCAATTTTTGGTTTGATTATGAAGTTTTGAGTTTTGTGAAAAGGGTTTCATTTTGAGGTGTGAATTTAATTACAAATTGGGTTATTCCCAATTTGATCAATATTACAAAACTAGGTTAAACAATCAAAAAAATAGTAATTTGGATTAAAAAATCACAAAAAAATGATTTGGGTGAATAAATTACCTGACTAGATGAGAATGCACCGGTGAATTTGTCTCCTCTCCAGCTGAATCGAGCAACACGGATAGTTGAGTGGGCCACAAAGCGTCCTCGTCTAGGGTCAATTTCGCCTCTATTCGCGTTTCTGATGCGTGAGTGTCACGGGTGGTCGGCAATCGGCCGACTGTGTTTTTAAATTCATTTTTAGTTTTACATATCGCGTACGCGATTTGTAAATACATAACGCGTACGCGTTTTTTAACTACATAACGCGTACGCGATATTGTTACCTAGCCTACATGTCCAATGACATGTTAGGCTCGGGTCTTACCATGGCAGGGGGTAAATATCATAAACGCGTTATGTTTTAGGTATCAGGAACGAGATTTGAAAAAAGTAGCATTGCATCTAAAGTGACCCTCATCTTCTTGCACACACCCATAATGGAGATCATATAAATATTCTATTGCTGATAGTTATAGTATTCAGTAGATATTTGAAACTATAAATATCTTTTTCCTCTTTTGTTTCGTATTGCAAACTTATTACTCACAAACTTAGGATCAAACCTAAGTTACTTGAAAGCTCTTTTTCAAAAACATACTTCACATAACTTATAACTAAATAGGTTCACAAACCCTAGTTTAGAAACACAACGAAATCACTTGACATTCTACTGCAATATATTTGCTAACTTAGACGATTCTTACAATAGAAAGACATTACATTCTACATAGACATCACTTTCCACATTGTACACAAACCCTAGTTTGTAACATTACGATTACAATCTATAGTATCAAATTGTTTATTGCAGACCCATTGATACATTGTTTGGATGAAGTTTTTAGCTTGATATTTTGATTCCACAAACTAAAAATCATTTCGACATTTTATTCTACAGACTCCTCAACCACAACGAAATGCTTAAACCCTAATGTAGCTTGAAAATCATTTTAGTAACCTACAGCAATAAGTCGATTTACATAAACGATTACACAGATTAAATAGTAGGCATTCTTTGATTGCCGAAAGGGTTAAACATTGTTTACACAGAAACGAGCCCTCGACTCTATTTTCTTATTTCATAACTTAAACCTATGAAGTCGTGGATTCTCATAATGAGATGTACAAAACATTTTTGCAACAAAATTATGCAATATTTATATCAAATGTCCAACAATTTGAAGGAACCCATTTTTCTCAAGCATCGACGAGTCACAGCTCTAGTCGGCATTATCAAAATTTAAATTATAGAAACCAAGAACATACAACCGGACAAGAGTCTTATCACGGAATAGAAAGCATGCTTCAGAAGTTTCTTCAACTATCAACAATGACAAGTCATGGCAAGACCTGTTACTCTTTTCTTGAATTAACCTCAATCACAGTTGGAGAGTACTATGAGGGTTTTTGGAAGACCCGAAGCTTACCGGAGAGGAAGTGCGATGTTACCCTTGCCAAAACCTTACTCAAACATTCTTTAGAACCCTGCAACTGACAAACGATAAGCTCGAAGTTAGTAATCTGTTACATTGTAAACCAAAAATCGAAGTGTAGCAAAAGAAATACCCATTCCTTAGAGGAATGATTACCTTCATAACCTTGACGAGAACGATGCCATGAATGACACCAGGATGCTTTCATCCTCTTGCAGCTCTGTGTATTTCTTTTCACTCTTTTTCTCAAAAATATAAATCTTAAAACTATGATTTCGATAATCCTTCGAACCAGTGATCGAATCTCTTAAACTACATCGACATTACAGTGAGAAAACCCTATAGTTTCAACCTTTTTAGAAGGTCTCGAGATCGAACCTCTCCCAAAACCCTTTGACAAATTTTTCGGCAGCCTATCGGCCACACAGGCCGTAACAATAGCACAATGAATGACTTCTCAAGTTCAAAAACCAAAACACACGATAGAGGTTAGGGTAACAATCCGACGGCCTAGACTCATCATCATCGACAGTCACAGTATTGCCATCTATGTTAACATTGGTATCAACGACGTCGACATTTATTGCAATCCTTCATCATAGGTTGACAATGCCACCATGGCAAATGTTTAAGCCAACAACAGCCAGTGCAAAGGCGTAATATTATTTCACAACAGCGAGCAAGGAGACAATCACATCTACGTGGATCGTTGGATATCCAACTCGGCAAGGATAGGGTACCAAACTTTTAATGCATGATCGTTGCGTAATCTCTATCACAGCTCGATCCAGATGCCAATTTATTGAATCAACGACCTGTCCAGTATCAAAATAAATGCTTGTCAGCGATTTGAACATGACAGTAATCCTTGAAATTTCATGTTAATATAACCATTTTAAATTCATCATAGTATTATCAACATCTATGTAAAAATTTCATTATAATGTTGCACTACATTGTTATCGATCCGACACATTACAATGTGATAAGGATTTGCAACATGTAGTATAGTTTGTTATAATTCCAATGTTTGCATTATATTGCAATAGTTTAGTCATATGTTTTAATATTGATATTAAACCCAGAATCGATATAGTCACACCACTATATTCATAAGACCTTGAATATGTCATGTTATAGGATGATAGTTAAATAGTTCAAGTCTTGTTTTGCACCATAGTCAACCTATGGCTTGTATTTGTTTATTTATCTAATTGCTACAAATGTCTAGTCTCTAGAAAAGACTACATTTGCTTACATAAGACCTAAATAATCATAGTGGTAGATATGAATGGTGAACCATCAAATTTATATAGTTAAATCATTTCTATTCATAGGAACTAATAGTGTTGTATAAGCTCGCAAGTATATATATGATATCATATATAGTTTAGTAATTTGGAACAATAAGTTTCTCCAATTTCCTATCCAATTTTATTCATGTGATACAATGGTATTGTACCATCTTGGTACTACCATACAAATGATGACAACAAGACAACTATTATCACGACAATGACAACAACAGGACCAGATAGTACAAAGACGACTACAGTGACGATGTTGCTAACTAGATGTTTGTTTCAACAGCTAACTTGGGTTGATTTTACTCAGATACAAGACGAACCTTGGAAAGCAGAAGTGTAAGCATGCGAAACGTACCTGTATGCTTTTATAATTGCAACAGTCTCTAATTATTCTATTTTTATTTACGACGATGAATTTGAACTTACACGAACTGGAATTTATTGAAATCATGAAACTTATTACTTATCATCTGCACATAGAACAGGTTCAATGCTTTAGCATTGCAGCTAAGTAAGCTTCGAGGTCCCTCATAGGACTCCCTTGGTCAGCAAAGAAGCAAACTATCAGTATCATCTCAAAAGAAAAAGTATCATATCACATTTCTAACCTGGCATTTCATTCATTATATTAGTCATGCTTATCATTGCAAAAGAAAAATGCCACTCCATAATGCTGAATTATTAATTCATAATTAGAGTTGTTATGAATGTGTTTAAGTTGTCATTGTCATATTGTTTATAACAGAATTTTATTATATTAGGCACAAACAGCTATTTAGTTAATGATGTTACGATCAACAAATATTATTTTCCGTAAGTTACAAATTATCTCAATCTAAGCTATTATTGCTATTATCAAAAATTTTAATTTTTTATGAAATTATAGGATGTTACTTGTGGTATCAAAGCACAGATTCAAACTCTAGGCCTGAATGAGGTCCAAAACACGCAATAGAAAATTTTTATATACAGCAGAAAAATCTTTTTGCAGCAGAAAATTATACTAACTTGAAAATTTTATTATTATGTTACCAGAAATTATTTTCAGTTACAAGTATGGAGAACTCAATTGAACATTTAAGTGACATATTTTAGCTAAATAGTCACAGTTCGGGACAGCACTTTGTAGAAGAAGGTCACGGGGAATTAAATAACAGTTCAACGGAACTGTTACATGCCTTTCAAGAATTAAAAGCAGAAATCAAATCTGTGAAACAAGATAATGAAAGGATTCTGCAAGAATAAGAACAACTCAATCAAGTGTTGTTTGAACACAACCAAACAGAGGAACAAGAGAAAAACAATGAAGATATTTCCAAAGCTAAGGACATGCCTCACACTGATAAAAATCAGAACATAAAAATCAGCGAAGTAAAAGACAACTCAACCTCATCGGGAGATGCTATCGAAGTACACAAAAGGAAGCGTAACTATACTAGTGACAGCAGTGAAGGAGACTCCAAACCAAGAAGGAAAAATCATAAGAAATATGAGCAAATTTTTGAAGAATTCAGGAAGATAAGACCTCCAACTTTCAATGGAGAAACGGAGAAAGGTGAGACAGCTGAAGCTTGGCTGTCAGGGATGAAGAAATACTTCCAGATCTACAACTATTCAGAGTTCTTAAAGGAAAATATGGTGTAATGTCCCATGCTATGAATTTCATTAAAATGGCAATTTTCCACTTTTTTTTTCCCTAGTTCGACCTTTGACTAGTTTTGATCTCTAGGTCCCAAATTTGCCCCAAATGATCCCAAATATTCTGCGAAGGTATATGAATTATATTAGAACATAAATATGTGTTTCAGGGATGCTTTGGACCTTTAAAATACTTCTACAAATCCTCTTTCAATTTTGGTCAATGTAGGTAACTTTACTAGTGATTTCCCTTTGACTAGTATTGGTCTCTAGGTCTCAAATTGACTCCAAATGCCTTCAAATATTCAAGGAAGGTGTATGAATTATATTAGGAACTGAATATGATTTTCATGGATGAAATATGGCCACCAAAATTCCTCTGCAAACTCTCTTAATATTCTGGACCAAGTATGCAATTTTACGTAATTTGGGGTTCAAATCCCCCTGGGGTAAGTACTGAAAATGGCTTCCCAAATGCCTCCAAACCCACTCAAATTTCTGAACAGAGGTAGGGAATGTATTAAATATGTTATTAAGGTCTCATGTGCACCATTAATTTATTATTATATATGTTCCAATCCTCTCCCATTTAACTGTAAAAATCACCAATTCGACCCTTGGGGAAATGGCACTATTTCTTCTCCCAATGCAATTAAACTGAGTAAAAATACTTCAAATGCTCAAGTACAGTACATGAAACTTGTAAAATACATCCATGGCAGTCCATTAATCACAAATTCATCATAGAATCATCCATTCATTCGAAATCATTATCATTACATTTATTCACAACAAGGTAGTGTGGAAATGGCACTGTCGTTTCATTAAAATTGAGATTTATACATTTCTACTTGGAATTTCGACCTGAAACTTTTTGGAGATGAAGAAAAGAGTATTTAATTCATATTAAAAAATAAATTTGGCATTAGAATCTCCCCCAAATAGTACAATATCTCACCAAAAACGCCCTCCCTCAAGGATCAAAAATATGCCATCAAAACTGGAAATGGTTGAAGGAGTGAGCTACAATAGAAGACCCCATGAGCTGCCCTATAGCTTACACCTGCAAATAAAGACTCCATTAAAGCTACAAATGAAAGTTCTGAATGGACTTTCCAATTACCAACTTGGATGGGAATCTTTCACCCTCGAAATTGGCTAAGGCAAGCAACTAGTCATCCACTAGCTCTTCCTCTTCACAAATGAATTTGGAAATTCTACAAATGATCAAAAGCTGGTTTAATTATTTGTTATTGACATTTATAAATTTCTAATGTCCTCCATGGGTCGAATTCCTTCCAAGAGACTCACGCCAACTCAAATTGGGAAGAGATTCCAAAGAACGCCACTTGTACAACAATTCCTAGTTTCCCACTTCCACCAAATCACATGTGGAAGCATCTTAGCTGCCCTAACACCCTTGAGCGCCCTCTTGGAGTCTATTTTTATCCCTTACATGTCATATATGTCATATGTCATCCTTCAGGTCTGATTTGTGTCATAGGTGTCATAGCATCTTCATCATTGTTGTCATAGAGCTAGGGAATCTAGCCCAAGTGTCTCATTAGCTCCAAATTGCCTCTTCCTCTTCCATGGGAGTTACTCTTCCTCTATATTTTGACCTTGGATGAGTCATGCCATGAATAATACCTTTTGTACTCCCCCAAGTATGTTACCATTCACCTTGAATTCGAATTGGTGAGAGAATGATGCCAAGTGTAGTGGGGAAATCTAGCCATATGTGGGTCCCACTTCCTCCATGTGTCTTCATGACCAAATGCCACTTTGATTTTCACTTGTATATATTTATGTAGCTCCTTTATTAAATATTTATGCCACTCTAATGTTCAAACATCATTTATTATCCCCATTATTCCAAATCCCAAAGCTTCCACCCCAAACCTAGGAAACTAGTAATTTTCCTCATTTGCAATTATTTGACCTTTAACATGAATTTTACAAACTCTAATGAATATGGCCACTGTGATTAGGCCATTGTGAACCAATTCCAAATTTGGGACATGACAAATGGCCATATATAACTTGACCGGAAAAGTGGATATCTGGTGGCAGGACATCAAAAGGGTAAAGGGCATCAAAGATAAATATGTAAGCTGTAGTGATTTCAAACGATATTTCAAAATGAAGTATTTATCTGAGCAGTACTACGAAGAAAAATCTAAAGAATTCTATGATTTGAAGTTGGGAGGTATGAATATGAAGGAAATGAACAGTAAGTTTCTGAACTTACTGAGATATGTACCATACCTCATAGAAGAGAAACCAAAAATTCAAAGCTACTTAAGTTGTTTACCTTTCAGCATTAAAAACAAAATTGAGTACGACAGTCCTAAAACATTGGAGGAGGCTATGAGAAAGGTAGTTTTCTGTTATGATACCAATCAGAAAAGAGAAGGAATGTCAAACTGAAAAAATCATAAGCCCAACAATTTTGAGCAGAAAAAGAAAAATTTCAGATTTAGTGGAAATTCCAGATTTCAAAAGAAAATTTCTCAGAACCAAAATTATCAAGGGAACAATTCCGGAAATAATTCACAGCAGAATTCTACAGCACCCAAAAATGCACCTAATACTGCCAAGACCAATGAGCCAAAGACACATATTAAATGTTTTGAATGTCAAGTCCCCCATTACGCATCAGAATGTCCCTTAAGGAAGCAGAAGGCAAATAAAATCAACTCTATACAAACTGAACCTACTGTTGGAGATGTAGCAAGGGAGATGCCAAGAATTAATGTAGCACTTGACAACAGGCAAGCAGATCAACAAATATCCATGATAGAGATTGAAGGTATGATACATGACCATCCTGTTACTGTTTTAATTGACCCAGGTTCTAGTTTAAGTTATGTATCACCATATATTGTGGAAAGTCTTAAACTGAAAACTGAAAAGTTTAGTAAATCATGGCTAGTTAGACTAGCAGCTGGAACAAAGAGGAAAGTATCAAATTTTATAGAAAACTGTGTGTTGTCCATGAATCATTTACAAACACAAATCAAGTTGAATATTTTACCTTTAGGTTCTTATGATATTATAGTTGGGATGGACTGGTTAGAAGCCCATCATGTCATCCTGGACTGTTATGGAAAAAGTTTTACATGCTTAAATGATGAAGGGAAAACTGTAGAAATAAAAGGCATTCTAAGGAAGGTAACCCTTAAACAGATTTCAACCATGCAAGTTAAGAGGGCAGTTAGGAAGGGATGCCAAATGTTTGCAATAAACGTGGTAAATGATGAGTTTATGGATAAACAAGACAAACTGAAATTAGAGGACATACATGTCCTAAAGGATTTTAAAAATGTATTTCCTAAGGAGATTCCAGGATTACCACCCAAAAGAGATTTAGATTTTACCATAGAGTTGATACCATAAGCAATACCAAACTCTAAAGCTCCGTACAGAATGAACATACTGGAGTTAAATGAATTAAAATCACAGTTGAAGGAGCTTATTGACAAGAAGTATATTCAACCGAGTGTGTCTCCTTGGGGAGCACCTGTCATTTTTGTTAAGAAGAAAGATGGAACCTTAAGATTATGCATAGATTATCACCAGCTTAATAAGATGACGATCAAGAATAGGTACCCATTGCCCCGCATAGATAATCTATTTGATCAGCTGTGTGGAGCAACAGTATTTTCGAAGATCGATCTAAGATCGAGGTATCATCAAGTAAGGGTTAAGGACGAAGATATTTTCAAGACAACGTTTCAAACTCGGTATGGACATTATGAGTTCGTAGTCATGCCGTTTGGCTTGACTAATGCCCCAGCAGTATTTATGTGTTTAATGAATAATATTTTGCATAAATACTTCGACAAGTTTGGTGTTGTGTTTATAGACGATATTTTAGTGTACTCAAAAAGCAAAGAAGAGCATGATGAACATTTAAGGATTATCTTACAAGTATTAAGAGATCACCAACTATACGCCAAATTTAGTAAGTGTGACTTCCATAAAGACAAAATTCAGTATCTAGGACACATAATTTTAGCAGAAGGAATCTCGGTTGACCCCGACAAGATAAGGGCCATTAATGACTGGCCGGTTCCTAAAGCTGTGTCGGATGTAAGATCATTTATGGGCATTGGGGTATTACAGAAAATTTATAAAGAATTTTTCAAAAATTTCCAACCCCATAACTTCCTTGCAGAAGAAAGGGAAGAAATTTTTCTAGGATCAGAAGTGTGCTGACAACTTTAAGAAATTAAAAGAACTATTGACGAGAGCACCTATCTTGAGGATAGCTGACCCCAACAAGGATTTTGTAGTTTGTACAAACGCATGCAATGACGGAATCGATAGATTCTTGACACAAGAAGGACATGCGGTGGCATATGAATCTAGAAAGCTGAAAGTACATGAAAAGAACTACTCTACCTATGATTTGGAATTACTGGCAGTTATTCATGCCTTAAAAATGTGGCATCACCACCTTATTGGCAGGAAATTTACATTATTAACAGATAACATGGGTCTGAAATATTTATTGGATCAGACAAACCTGGATGCTAGACAAGCTAGATGGTCAACGTTCTTAAGTGAGTATGATTTCAAAATTCAGCATATTAAAGGGAAGGAGAACAAGGTTGCAAATGCCTTGAGTCGCAAGGAAGAACTAAATTTCATTTCAGCAATTAGTACTTATTCAACTGATTTGGAAAATTAGATTATGGAAAAAGGTGAAACGGATGAAGAATACAGAAAAATGAAGGAAAAGACAGCCAACAACAATTCTGAAAATTGTATGGTAGATTACAGAATGAAGGAAAATGGTTTATTACTGTTTAAAAACAGATTGTATGTACCAGATATACCAGAAATAAAATTTCTGATATTAAATGAGATGCATAAAAGTCACTATTCTGGTCATCCATGTTATCAAAAGACCATTACTATGCTAAGAAAAGAATACTATTGGCCCAGAATGAAAGATGAAGTAGCAAAGTACATAGCTAAATGTTTGGATTGTCAAAAAGTGAAGGTTGAACACCAGCATCTTGCTAGATAGTTACAACCATTACCAATACCAAGTTGGAAATGGGAAGTGATCAACATAGATTTTATTACTGGATTACCTAAAAATGAGAAACAACATGATTCTATCATTGTGGTGGTGGACAAACTCAGCAAGGGAGCACATTTCATAACAGTGAAGACTACTCATAAATCTCCAGATATCGTAGAGATCTTTATGAAACAGATTTTTAGACTACATGGAATACTGAAGGTAATAATTTCAGATCATGACTCGAAGTTTACAAGAAACTTCTGGAGGTCACTGTTTAAGGGATTGAATACAACTCTAAATTTTAGTACAGCATTTCATCCACAGACGGATGGACAGACAGAAAGGGTAAATCAAGTGTTAAAAGATTTATTAAGAATGAATGTTAAGGATCAGCCTGGTAAGTGGGAAGATTATCTGCACTTAGCAGAATTTGCTTATAATAATCATTATCATGCTTCAGCTAGACTTAGTCCTTTTGAAATTCTTTATGGTAGGAAATGTGATACACCTGTTTCATGGAATGATCTAGTAAATAGAGTTGTTTTAGGACCTGAATTATTGCAAGCATTAGAACTAATTGTGAAACAGGTGCAAGGACATTTAAAAGCTACCCAAGATAGGAAGAAAAGTCAAGCAGATTCAAAAAGAACTCATAAAGAGTTCCAGGTGGGTGAACATGTGTTTCTCAAGGTAAGACCGAAAAAGAGTTCACTGAAATTGGAGAGCTGTGCCAAGTTGGCACCCAAGTATTGCGGTCCTTTTGAAATATTATCTAAGGTTGGAGCAGTGGCATACCAACTGGCTTTGCCACCTAACCTGAAAATACATAATGTTTTTCATATATTGTTTTTAAAGAAATATGTGCACGATACTACTCATGTTGTAAACTGGAATGATGTACAGGTGGTGTTGGCTTGGTTTTGCAACCAAGGTTTGTGCAATGGACACCTATCAACAATGTGATAGCAGTTTCAATATTGAAAGCAAAAACAATTATAAATTAAATCTAAATCTAAACTAGCATGTGCATATAACAAATAATTTTTTTTTTAAACGATTCAAGAACAAGAAATAAAAGAATAGGTGTTTTGTATTAAGATACCTCAAATGGTGAGGATTTGTGTTGAGCAACTCCCAAGGTGAGTAGCTCCAAGCTCCAAAGGTCTCTTCTCCAAGATGCTGAAAATGGCCAAAAGTCTCATGAGAGATTTTGACAGCGTGAGGATAGGATGATGGATGGATGGAAAGTGAGGAGCCCCTACCACCTTTTTATAGTTTTTGGTGGTGGGGAATACCATTATGGTTTTGAGGAAACCAATGGTATTGACCAACATGGTTTAGGTACTTTTTCCCTCCTTTTTTCTTTTTTAATATTTTTAATATTTTTATTCCCTTTTGAATATTTTTGGGAATTCTGGACCCTTTTTGAGGGTTTTTTATGCTTTTTGAGGAAAAATATTCATTTTGAGGGGAAAAAGGAGTGTATTATGGTCTTTTGGTGACCTTTTGATGGCTTTAGAGGCTCAAATGGTGGAAAAGTGGACAAATGGGTCATGTGAATAAGGAAATGAGCTAGTGAGCACTTTTTGGGTTTTAACAGATTGCCCCCTGATGTGTGAGGGCAGGAGCTCATCGTATGGCCAATAGACATCATAGTTCTCTTGTCTTTTTTCTGGGGTTTGGGGAAGAGAAGAGATCGGTTGGAGACTAGATCCACGGCCTTTGGAAGCTACAGAAACAAAAAATATTTCATGGCCTGAATATGAATGAGGAATAATCTTTGATAATGGACGAGGAGGGCATACCCATGCTCATATCAAGACATATACATAACAATTAGTCCCAAGAAGGGGGACCTAAAATAAAAAATTTGCTGGTACATCATAATGGTCCAAAGGGGACACTATTTTTGGATGTACTCATGATCATGACATGATTGATCTCAATAAATGATACACTGGAATAAAGCGACAACCGTTCTGAACAAGGTCTCAGAAGGGTTGATGAACTGCTGAATCTAAAGGTGTCCAACATCTGTAGGGACTAAATGACTCTGAGTCAACTCTGAGGAGTATATGTAACTGTATACTCGAGGGAGTGTAAAACTGGGGTACATCTGAATACTGTCGCCATGCGCAACCCGGATATCTATAGAAAAAATGTAACTGGTTGTTTCCATAGGTAGACTCTCAAATGTGGAAGAGTCAAGTGGTATCCGAGTCTCAACGATGCGATCAAGGTGTTGAAATCAAGCATGTGAGAAACAATCATTTGGAGAGGTACTGAGGACTCTTCTCGAAATGATTCGTAGGCACTCATCATAAATGGTGATGAGTCCAAGACAAAGGGACCTCTAGGTCTATCCTCTGGAATAAATTTGGTTGTTGTCGACAGAGGGAGACCAACAATTGACAAGGCAATGATGTTTCCTTGATAGGAGCATGAGGTGTAGAACTGAAGTGTGGTAGTACTAATGGTAGGACTAACATACTTGTGGGGATGGGAAGTAACTGGGGTCATAGACTGGGTAGACTCAAACTTCCTTTGTTCAGATCATGATGACATGGTTGACCTAGAAGCGTAGGGAACTGATTTGTAGGTGTGGGGATCATACATTTTAGGGACTGAAGGGTATGTATTGACTCTGGGGGGTCAAGCTGATGGGTGTTGTCAAGGGATTCTCAGGGTGACATACTACAGAATACTCTGAACAAAGGCGACCAAAATGGGGAAGCTTCCATATGAGTAGACGTGATCTGTTGTGGCGCTGAGAAGCACCATTGGGTCCTTCTTCGTAGTTTTAATGAGCTCCAAGAAGGGATAAAAGTGTGCTCTGAAATGGTACTGTCTAGTGGATTTTGTGAGCCCAGGACTATTCGTGCTCATGGGTGCTTTCATTTTTAAGGAGTCTAAAAACGATAAGAAGACTCTACAGTGGTTGTGAGTACCGTCCTATGGGTTTTTACGAGCCCAGGATGGTGATTGCTCGTGGTCGCTTTCATGTTTAGAGAGTCTAAAAGTGGTAAGTGGAATCCATTGGTGTTCTTTTTCGTAAGTTAGTCTCCAAGGCCAGAAAAAGCATAAAATGATGCAAATTGAGAACTCTTCTAGCTGATGTGACTAGAGTATTCCTTTTTCGTAATTAGTCTACAAGGTCCGGAAAAGGGGTAAACTTATACCAGGTAGACGCCCTTTCAGATATGTTTAGCGAGCATGAAAGGAAGCAAGGTTGCTCGGTGATCTTTTCATTTTTTTAGGAGTCAGAAAAGAGCTTAACAGAAACCCTCTAAGTGCCTTTTTTGTAAAAGAGATTGCTTGACCCGAAAAAGGGGTAAAACTATATCGAACAAAAAGGGATTGATGAGAGCGAGAAAAGGTCTCAAGCCTCGTCATGAGTGCGGAATACTGAATCTGGTGACATAAAGATTGTCAAAAAGAGGCAACGGCCAATGTGGTACGCAAACCGAGGTGATGAGTGGCATTTTGAAAAAATGCCCGAAAAGTATGGGGTGAGAGCGAGAAATGATCTCAAGCATCATCACGAGCGTAGAAAACTGAATCTGACGATATCAAACTTGTAAAAAATGGACGACGGCCTATGTGGCACGCAAATCGAGGCAATGAGGGGGCATGGGAAAAATGCCCAAAAAATATGGAGGTGAGAATGAGAAATGATCTCAAGCGTCATCACAAGCGCGGAAAACTGAATCCGGCGATATAAGAGTTGTTAAAAACGGAGAACGATCGATGTGGCACGCAAACCGAGGCAACGAGGGGCATGGGAAAAATGCCCAAAAAATCTGGGCACGAGAGCGAGAAATGATCTCAAGCGTCATCATGAGAGTGGAAAACTGAATCTAGACATATAAGACTCATCAAAAATGGAGAACGGCCGATGTGGCACGCAAACCGAGGCAACGAGGGGGCATGGGAAAAATGCTCGAAAAATCTGGGTGTGAGAGCGAGAAATGATCTCAAGCGTCATCACGAACGTGGAAAACTGAATCCGGTGATATAAGACTTGTAAAAAATGGAGAATGGTCGATGTGGCACGCAAACTAAGGCGACGAGGGGGCATGGGAAAAATGCCCAAAATATCTAGGCGTGAGAGTGAGAAATGATCTTAGGCGTCATCACGAGCGCGAAAAACCGAATCCGACGATATAAGACTCGTCAAAAATGGACGACGGTCACTGTGGCACACAAACCGAGGCAACGAGGGCATGAAAAATGGTCAAAAAATGGACCTGGTGAAAACAGGAAAAGGAAAGGATTATCGTGAAGTTCTCGCTATGCTGATTCCAACGGTTTGAGGAATGGACGTCATATGATACCACAATGGTTGTTTGAAAAATGGTGAAATTTCTATAAATAGGGTGTGGGGCCCATATGACGTGTCATTGTTACGTGTGAGTTTGACAGAGCAATTAGAACTCTTTCTTGATTTCTAGGAGATTTGACCGTTGGTTTTCGATTCCGCGAGTTTCAGGTAACCCTATTCACCTTAGCCTTTTTCATTATGTCTTTTTTGGTTAGTGGCGGGCCCCTGAAGGCCACGAAATTCCATGTTGGCCTTCCAACGTGGAATATCGTGGGTTTCGCATCCTTTTCCGCAATGAACATCTTGGGTTTGGGGGTGACAGTCGCGATGTTTATCGCGGTTGTCGGGATGAAAGTCGCAATGTTCATCGCGACTATGGGGTTGATAGTCGCGATGTTCATTGCGACTGTGTGGTCAATACTCGCAATGTTTATCTCGGGTTCTTGGATGAAAGCCGCGATGATCATCACGGCTTTTGATGGAAAAGCCGCAATGGAATTTTTTGAAATTTTTTTATTTTTTTATTTTTTTATTTTTATTTTTTATTTTTTTTTTTTTTTTTTTTTAATTTTTTTTTTTTTCTGGTTCTAAAAAATTTTATTTGTTTTTTGGCAGGATGTTGAGGAGACTATTGGTGTCATGGCGAGAGCGGGAAATGGAGGAGGACTTGATGATTCAGATTCCGACCGATCAGGGGGTCCGACAAGCTCTGGCTATGAGTGGGCTCCTGAAGTTCTCTCAGATTCCACCGATGCGTTCAGTAGAACCACTACTGAACAAATTGGTGAGTCTTTGGGTCCCTGCAGAGGGTGCATTCATTGTTGGGGGTGAGAGGTTAGAGATCACCCTTACTGATGTATACTTTCTTACTGGGTTGCCTCGCTTAGGGGAGGTAGGGAATCTTTTGATGAAGATCCCGGTAGGTTTGGATATCGAGGATCTCCTGGAGACCTTTTGTGTTGCTGGGGCGATTGTGCAGAACAGCGCTTTGAGCCTGAGATCTTTGTGGGAGTGGGACATGAGGGTTGTTGGGGCTTCTGTTCTACGGGTGTTGGGTGTCGCGGTGCCACATCATTTGTCAGGGGGACAAATGATGATGGTGGATTCTATGCTGAGGTGGACCTACTACGCGTGGGGTCAGATGTTTTGGCTAGTGTCCGGAGAGACCTGGACAAGGTCAGTTGGGAGGGGGGAGAGTTTTGCTATGCCTCCTTCCTGTGTTGTTTCTTCTTTGAGCGGGTACGGACTTTGCGGCCACGGGTGCCAGTTCGAGACGGGTTGGTGAGTGAGCCGCGCATGGTGCAGTGGGGGAAGATGATGCCTCGCCGTGGTGGTGGTATCCATGGGTTGTTTTCACAGGATATGTATGAGCAATGGGAGCAAATCCCCTTGCTGATTGATGACTATCCATATGCCGGTATGGATTATCAAGGAGATCCAGAGATGCCTTGAGCCCAGGGACAGGCCTGGGGTTTAGATGGTATGTTTTTGTGTTTTGTTCTCTACTATATCATGTGTTTTAGATGTTTTTGTTATGATTATAGTTAGATATTTATATGATGGTTCACATGCGTGATTGTGCAGATGTTGGTCCTGTACCACTGGCCGACCATGTGGTTCGTAGGGGACGGGCGATGGTGGTCATTCCACCTCCTCTAGCGGTACCGCCTCCTCATGCTTGAGGAGTTGGGCCTTGCGGTCGAGGAGATGGGCCTCGAGATGATGCCGTGGAGGGTGTCTGAGAGACACTAGACATGATCCTGGTAGGATTGCCAGAGGATGGGTGGAGGGATTTGGATCGGGACATTGTCGAGCGTTGTTTCGATGTGCATCGTGAGTGGCGCTCGATCTTTCTCAGAGCAACATTGTTGGCGGCTGAGTGGAGGGATGGGGCTCGGCATGATCCAATGGGGCCAGTGGAGAGGAGAGTTTGGGCTCGGCATGATCCGGCGGGGCCAGCGGAGGTGGCACCAGAGGAGCCTGGAGACCATGATGATTAGATGATCTTGTATCTACCCTCAAATGCTGATGAGCATATGGAGAAGTACCTTTTTTTACAGCTTATGTATTTTTTTATATTGGGTGCTGAGGACACCTATGATATGTTTGACTATATTATGATGTATATATATATATGATTTGGTATATAGTCGTGTATGCACATGGATGCATTTATTGTTTATTTGCTTTCCCGTGGAGGCATGTTTGATTTTATGTATGCCCGTGGAGGCACATGTTATGCACATGGATGAAACATTTTGATTTTTGTATATGCCCGTGGAGGCAAATGTTATGCACGTGGATGCATTTTTGTTTAAGCCCGTGGAGATACATTTTGTGTTTACTATATGGTTTGATTGGTGTGCCAGTCAAGAATGTTGCTGGCCATATGGTCTGCTACACTGTTGAGATTCCTTGGGACATGTGTGAATGAAATGGATTCAAACTATCAAACCATTTGTTTAGTGCGCAAGAATTTTTTGAAAAGACAGGGATCGCATACCTGGTAATCATTGTTGAGCTGGGAAACAAGGAGTTATGAGTCCAAGAAAAAATGAAGGTGACTTATGCTCATTTGGAGAGCTGCGGCCAGGAGACCGGTCACGGCATCGTATTCAGCTTGGTTGTTGGTGGCGGCACCTACGCACACTCCGTCGATGTGTATCATCTCATGTGAAGGGGAATATATTACCCAAGCTGCGGAGTCTAGATTGGGGGACCAACGGCTTGCACCATCAGTGAAACCGACGTAGCAGAGTGGAATAGGATCCATCTGTGATCATGCAGAAAAAACAAATATTTAGGTTTTTTGAATTTTTTGTGAAAAACAAAATAAGACTATACAATAATGGACGGTGGTGTCCATTAGATTTTCTATGGGTAAAATTGCTTGAGGTACAATCCGTTGCGTGGGTTTTGTAGGGGGTTGCCTTCTGAATCGGTTAGAATGTATGCCCCCTATCCGAGGCAAGTGTGTATAATGTATGGGCCTTGCCACATGGACACAAACTTTCCTTTTCCGGTTTTGTCATGAGCTTGATCATAGGCGAGGACAAGGTCCCCTTCAGTAAAAGTTCTTGGGTGGACATGTTTGTCGTAACTCAGTTTGGATCAGTTCTTGGATGCTTCCATGGTTTGGAGGGCTGTGCGCCGATCTTCATCGGCTTGCTCCAGGAGTAGTAAGCATTGCTCAATTGGGGAAGTGTCCGGTAGCAGTTCAATGGCCATATGTAGGGTTGGAATCTGGCACTCGATGGGGAGGATGGATTTGACATCGTGAACTAGATGGAAAGGGGTAAAACCGATGGAGGTTTTGGTTGATGTGCGGTATGCCCATAGTGCCGGGAAGAGCATGTGGTGCCAATTTGATTTGTGTTTTTCCATAGTGCGCTGGAGGATGGTCTTCAAAATTTTATTAATCGCTTTGACTTGGCCATTTCCTTGGGGGTAGTAGGAGGAGGACAAATGGTGTTCAAATTTCAGTAAGGTTGATAATTCCCTCCAAACGACATCTTCGAAGTGAGAGTCGTGGTCTGAGACTAGTTGCTTTGGCACTTCAAAACGAGCGATAACATGGTTGAGGAAAAAATGTGTTGCGGTGTCGGCTTTGCAATTGTAAGTTGGCATGGCTTCCGCCCACTTGGTGAAATAATCTACGGCCACAATGATGTGTTTATGACCGTCGGCTGACGTGGGATTGCAATCTAGGAAGTCGATGGCCCATTTGTAGAATGGTCCGACAGTGATGACTGGATGAAGGGGCGCGGGTGGGGTTCTTGCCTTGGGGGCAAAAATTTGGCAGTTTTGACAATGTTTGACTGCGGTGATGCAATCAATAAATAATGAAGGCCAAAAGTAACCTGCGCGGATGATCTTTTGGGCAGTGGCCATGCCGAAGAAGTGGCCTCTGCAGGCACCGCTATGGCAGTCATAAAGGACTTGTTCTGCCTCGTTATGAGATAGGCAGCA
Organism: Larix kaempferi; assembly: GCA_027924585.1. Taxonomy (NCBI): domain Eukaryota; kingdom Viridiplantae; phylum Streptophyta; class Pinopsida; order Pinales; family Pinaceae; genus Larix; species Larix kaempferi. Next base: position 162,222 of record BSBM01002463.1, on the reverse strand, counting down.
TCGTAAGATGGTATCGACGCCGTCTCAATAAAGTACATCGCCTAATAGGAGATATCGGGGGGCGTGGTGTCGTATACGACGGCGTCCGTCACAATCGATGTGGGGTCAAAATTTTTGTGTGCGGAGGTAGATTAAGATGTCGCCATACTATGGGTTGTCAGAAGAAATGATGAAAATGTGATCGTCAATGAGATCCGTTTGGATAGCGGGTGATGACAAAGAGGATGGGAGATCTGTGATGAGTTGAGCGAGTGCTAGGGCCTTGGTGCTCTTTGGGGTTTTGAAAGTTAGGTCGTATGCTTGCAGGATAATCACCCATTTAGCTACACAGCCTTGAAGGAGGCGACATGTCAAGAGGTAAACCATTGGATTGGAATTGGCTACAACCGTGGTGTGGCTCAGGAGAATGTAATGTTGCAGCTTTTGTACTGAAAAGACGACGGCGAGGACCATCTTTACTTCATGTGGGTAGCGGAGGGGTGGGCCTGACAAGGTCTGGCTCACATAGTAGATGACATGCTCTTGGCGAGCAGTATCTTCTTGCACAAGAACTCCAAATACGGCATATTCGGATGCTAAAACATAGAGGGTGAAGTCTTATGTGAAATCTGGAGGAGAGATCAACGGGGCATTCGTGAGTGCTTTCTTTAAGTCGATGAAAATTGTTTCTGCTTGTTGGTCCCATATGAAACGAGTATGTAGACGTAGTAGTCATAGAAAACCGTGGACCATTGTGGCATAGTCAGGGACAAAGCGGCGGAGGAAGTTGGACCTTCCTTGAAGGCTTTGAAGTTGTCTTAATGTACGGGGTGACTGTAAGTCTACAATGGCTTGGACTTTCAAGGGGTCTACAGTGATGCCTTTTTCTGAAATAATGAACCCTAGCAGGCGACCTGATGTAACGTAAAAGACACACTTGAGAGGGTTCAAGCGGATGTTGTATTTTCGACAACGCAAGAAAACTTGTCGAACGTCGTCTAAATGGTCAGATCGTTTCTTGGATCGAGTGATGAGGTCGTCCAGATAAACTTTTATGATTTTGTGTAGATCATGGAAGCAATAAGTCATGGCGCGTTGGAAAGTGGCTGCAGCATTCTTGAGACCGAAAGGCATGATGCGATAGGCGAAGGTGCCCCATGGGGTAGTGAAAGCTGTCTTGTATTGATCTTCTTTATGGATTTTGATTTGGTTATATCCGGAGAAACCATCCATAAAAGAAAGGAACTCATTTGCCGCACATTCATCGATTAGTTGGTCAATGAAAGGTGTGGGGAAGTTGTCTTTGGGACAAGCGAGGTTGAGGTATCGGAAATCAGTACAAACGCATATGGTGCCCACTTTTTTGTTTACTGGCACTGGGTTTGAAACCCAGGTGGTGTAGGCAATAGGATATATGAATCCTACTTTTTGGAGTTTCTTAATCTCAGCCTTAACAGCTAGGAGCTTGGACGGGTGAATTGGTCGTTGTTTCTATTGGACAGGAGGCACATTGGGCCAAGTGTTGATGTGATGTTCCACAATTTTGGGATTGAGACCAGGAATCTTGGTGTAAGACCAAGTGAAGACATCACGAAACTCTTGGAAGAGTTCCTTATATGCCTGAGTTTCTACTTGAGTGCATGATGCGCCTAGCGAGATGAGCTCAAGTTTTCCAGGTGTGGTGGAAATGTTGATTTGTATAATAGGGAAATGTTGGACATGTTCCCCTCTTCGAAGGCATCTGGTGCTGGGATGGAGTCTTTGAACCAATCAACCTTAGTTGGTAGGAAATCTTTTGATTCGACTGATAGTTGGTTTTCTGCGGTGGATGTAGATGCCTTAGGGAGGAAATATGAGCGATGATGCATATCATCCCAAGGGTAGTCTGGTGCAGTGAGTGTTTCTAGAATTTGCTCATCAGTACGAAAGTAATCAGACCATAAATCAACGGGTTCTGGTTTGTGTGTGGTTGAAATCATATAGATGGTATTGATTTCTTCCGAAGAAGATGATTTCGGAGGGTAGATCTCCTCGATGAGGGGAGGAGATATCTCTAAGTTGGCATTGTTCATATCGTATAAGGCTGCTCTATAATCTGGGAGATCAGGGCAGTGGTGTGAATAATGGCCATAAATGTTGCATATCGCACAAGGGTGGTTAGTGCGGAGCGTTTTGTCGTGAGGTTGAGGAGGTGGCTCAAGTCTTACCACTGGAATTCTGGTGTCATCATCCAACATATTCATGTGTTCTTGGAGTGTAGGTAATTGTGGACATTGATGAGTGGCATGGCCTATGTCATCACACAACGAGCACTTAGGGGGAATGCGAATAGTTGGGGGGTTTTTAGCTACCTTGGGGGTTGCTGGGGGGGTGCGAGTTATGGGTCTAGTGTTATAATTTGGTGGGCCTCTGCCCCCTGTGTTCCGTAATGGAGGTGGGGCGTTTCTGGACATTGATGCCATAGTCACTATTGGGGGTGTTCTATTTTGCAGATGAGCGACAGGAGGGGGTGGGTGGTTGGTAGTAGGGATAGGTTGTACCGGTTGTAAAATAACAGTAGGAGTCGGCGAGGGGTGTGGAGCAGGTAATTACCATACAAGTATCCCTAATGTTAAACCAGGAAGGTTGAGTGTAACCATTACTGGCGAACTGACAACTCCAAAAAATGGGAACAAGAACGGGATAGTATGAATTGGCGTTGTGCCAATATGAGTAGGCACTGTGGGTGTTTGTGGTAGTGACGAAGGCTGCTGTGTGGTGTGCGACAGGGTGCACAAATCCGATGTTTTTGTTATCGGTAAAGGTGGTGAGATCGAAGGAAATGTGGAGGTCATAGGTGACTCATTGTAGATTCCAGGACCAATTGACGACACAAATGATGTTGGTGCGGTTTGAATGGTTTGTTCAATCATTGGTAGCACATTTTGAGGGGCTGCGGGGGCGGTAGGATCATAATATGTGAGTTGATCAATCTTGATAACATGTCCTTCATGTGGGAATATCATGAGGCAAAAAACAGATGAAGCCACTACTTTCATTTTGTACATATAGCTATGTCCAAGACGGAGGTTGTAGTCAAGCTGGGCATTGATCACTTCGATGTCGATAAGAACTAATTTGTTGCCTAGTTCTATGGGTACGTTCGCTAAGAGGCCTTGTGGTTGAGTTGAGCGTCCGTCATAAGCTCTTAATGCCGTGGTGGATGGTTGTAAAGCAGGGGAGCCAAGTTTCTGCCACACAAGGGTGGACATAACGTAGGTTGAAGCTCCTTCATCGATGATGCATCGATGCACAACAAGGTTTCGAATGTTTACTAATACCTGGAAAGCCAAATTTGATGGCAATCGAGGTTCGGCTTGGTCTAAGTCAAAAGCCATCATGTGTGTGTCGTCAGGGTCTACTCCTCCGATGGCGGATAGTAGTAGTTTTCGTTGTGCAGGGCATGTTTTCAGTACCTCTAAAGCAGACATAGCAGTGGGGGATTGTGCTAGGTCTTCCACGACGTTATAATTGGATGTTGCGCAACCATTAGGATTGTTGGTAATCCTTTACAAAGGGATGCGAGGGATTTTAGGTCCTCCATCGAACGGCATATTTGGTATGCGTAGTGGTTGATCTGGTGGAAGGGAGGTGGATGCGTCAGTGGGAGGAGTTTCTGGGGGTGGGCCGTACTGATTCCTGCAAGTTTGGAGGTTAATGTCATTAGATGAAATCATTAATAAATGGTGTGTGCCTGGATCTGTATGCTGATAATAAGTTGCGACATAGGTGATTTGCTGTTGGGGTGCAGCAGATCCTTGTGGGGGATCCATAGGGCGAGTATTTACTACTCCCTGGTTTGGCAATGGGTTTTGTAATATCATGGGTTGCGGTTGATTAAGTGGAGCTAGCTGTCCAGCATGGCCCTGGCATTGGGCATCGTCAACCCAAAGCTTACGTGCTTTCTCTAAATAGGGGCAGTTGTGAGTGTAGTGTCCATAGACTCCACATATAGAGCATGGATGGTTTGTTCTCAGGTTTTTTTTTTTTGGTTGCTTGGGATGATGATCAGGATTCTGGTTGGGAGGAGCAGCATTGTTATTATTTGGAGGATTGGGAGGTGGTGGACCTTGATTATGTTGTTGGTTGATGCCGCGGTTACGTCCTCTTCCACGGTTTTGTTTTCCACCCTGGTTGCGTTGGTTGTTTTGATGTTGGGGCTGATTGTGTTGTGTGTAAACTTGCCCTTGAGTAGTGGGAGGATTTTGGGGTGTTGCAGTGTTGATGTATATGTAACTTCAGAATGTATTTCATATATTTATGTTGTATGTACTCCTATAGAGATGGTATTATTCCTCTATACGGAAGTGTCATCATTTATATTGTAAATGTCGTAACTTATACTTGATGGGTTATTAGACCACCTTGTTGGGGTCGGCCATGTATAAGTCATGTGGGTCAAAGGGTTATTAGACCACCCTATTGGGGGTCGGCCCAGTCAGCATTATGTTATGTGGCTAAGTTGAGGCCGACCTAGTTGAGTAAAGGTCAAGTCAAGTTAGTGTATAAATAGAAAGTGTGTCTCTCTCATTTTACACATTCTATTCTATCACTCACTTCTCACTCATGCACTCAAGGAGGAGTGGTGCACTTACGGAGGAGGAGGATCTGCTGCTAGGATATGTCTATCTCTTGGTTGTATCATTGCTCTATCTATCTCTGAGGAAGTTATTGGGGTTTTTCACCTTTATGGTTTTCCCCAAGTAAATCTTGTGTCTCTTGTGTGCTTGCATTATTGTCTCCATGATTGATATGCTATAGATATGTTGTACATGTTGTTCTCTCAGTTAAGATCCTAGATCAGATTGAATTAAATTCTGAAAATTTAACATGGTATCAGTGCTAGCCTGAAAGAAGGCATGATATGGCATGTATGGCACTTGTTGCACTTACGATGCTAGGGCTTGATATAGCAAAAACCTATCGTCGTAGCACTTTCTCTATAAATCCGTTTTGGTGAAGGTTTCAGATCTTAAACCTTTACAAGTTGAAGATCATATCTCCATGTACCTTGCATCCAAAGGAAAACCTCTAATTCGTTGTACTTTGTGATTTATGATCTGTACAATATAGTGTTTCTGCCTCTTCTATATCTTAGTCAAAATCAGGTGACCTTGGGAAAAAGGTCATAACTTGGGCTAGGAAGATCCAAATGAAATTTTGTAAAAAGTGACAGGTAGTACACAGATTGTGCTATCACAGAAAAATGTTTCACAGGCCGAAGTTGAACCAGTGACACGTGGCACACCGTACAAATTCGCTCTCCTATATTATCCCATAAACAAGTCACGTTGCGACACTTGGAATAACTCTCTCTCAGAGAGTCTAGTTGAGGTTAGACCTGTCCGGATGGAAAGATAACAGGGTGAGCTATCTCAAGAAACATTTTCAGAGGCTAAAGTTGAAACAGTGACACGTGGCATGTCGTACAAGTTCGCTCTCCTATATTATCCTATAAACAGGTCACGTTGAGACACTTGGCATAAATATCTCTCAGAGAATCCAATTGAGGTCAGACTTGTTGGGATGGAAATATAACAGGGAAGGCTATCTCAGGAAACATTTTCAGACCTTGTGGATCGAAAAGTTCAGAGTTACACCAGAAACAATCAGGTACATATTTTTGTCAAAACAAAATTATTTTTGAGTACCTTCATTCATGGCTTCCGGAATTTAGGGCTTCGGAGAAAGTTGGAATTTTTGTAATCAGAGACCACGGCTGGATGCTACTCATCAAAATATAAATTTAGAGACCAAGATCAGAATTTTTGGTTGGGCATAAGGCCAGGCTTGATCAGACCCTAGTTCGGGACTTTGATCAGAAAAGTGGAAAATTAGGGCTTCTGTAAAAATGGGAATTTTTGAAGTCTGTGACCACGGCTGGAAGCTCCTCAGAAAAATAGAAGCTTAGAGCTTTGGATAAAACCTTTTGATTGGGAAAAAGAGTGCACTTCATCAAACCCCAGTTTAGGGTCACGTCCAGTGAATCTGGAAGTTTCAAAGACAAAATTGAGGAGTGAAACTTTACAGTTTTCAAATTCTAAATATACCATCTTGATCAGCTCATCAAGGCGCATATTTCTAGCCTTTCGGAAGTTTGAAATTCAAAGTTTGAATTTTTGGGGTTTCTCTAACAAACCCATATCCAGCTCCAAGTCCAATTCTTGCAAATCAAGTGGATTGGGTTAATCCTAGAAGAAGATGGATTGGTCACCTGCATAAGTGAAGAAGTTCCTATTTCAGAGGGAGATGAGGCTAAGGCCTTACATAAGAATATTACAAGCGATCTCGACAGATATGACTCATCGAGGTATGTTTCGATAATTGTTCATGATTAAGTTTATGGTATGTTTGTCTTCATGTTATTACGATTAGTACAATCTTGATTTTAGATTTGTCGTATCACCTTAACAAAATTATGAATGCATGATAGAAGATATGCATTGGTTAGGGTGTTGACACTTATGATTGTACTAATGCATTATGGTGTTGTATGAGGTTTATGTTGTCTGCTAACATAAAAGGTACACCAAGAAAGACAAATCATGTTCTACTTCAAGAACGTATGATCATGGTGACATGAAGACAAGGATTCATCCATTGTCATGGATCACATAGGAGATCTACTTCGAGGTATGTATAACTTGTTTCTACAATGGTTAACTTATGAGACATGCAGGTTACTAGCACAAGTCACTGAAGAGAACCAGAAGACATTATGTGGGTATGTTAGACATAACTATCTAGCATGCTAATCCAGGTATGTTTTTCCTATATCAAGCTAGAATCCTACCTTGTGTTAGGATCTTATACTATTGTGTTGTTGATAATGATTATTCATGAAGTTTTAGGTTTGAATAATCATGGTTGTATGCATATTATGTTTCTTACCATAATTGATGATATGACTAACCAGAAGAATCATGAAGGTATAGGTTTCAATAATCACAGGTTTTATGCATTTTATATCTCTTATCTTGATTGATGATTCAACTAACCAGAAGAGTCCTATGATCAAATAAGAATATGTATGAATAAAAGAAGACTTCCTTGAAACCTTGATTACCAATGTTTATTATCTGTGTTTGAATTGATCCTGACTATACATGCTTGAGATTATTGTGTTTTGATAATATTAAGATTATACTAATGAATGTTTGATTATGTATGAGACCTAGAGGATAACACAATGATGATACTAACAAGCATGCATAGGGATAGAGAATGTATATAAGTTAAAGGACAGGTAATCCAGGAAGCAAAGATCAAGAGGGAGCACACTCCAGTAGTTTCTACAAGGATGTAGATATTCAGAGGGAGTTGACCACTTCTCACAATCCACATCAGAATGGAGTTGCAAAGATTCAGAGGGAGTCCACCCAACAAACAAACAAAGATAAGTATTTGAATTGTCATTACTTGCATATTAGAATAGTTGCATTGATGAACAGTATACTACTAATATGCATGGGTAAATGGCCTATGGAACTATACAACATTCCATTGCTACTTATCTAGAATGAAACCTCTTTGCTGACATGTTGGGAGTTGTGCACACTGTTAACAATGTTCTGATAGAGATTGGAAGGCATCTAGAAAGTTACGGGATATGGATAAATGTTGTATTGAAGCATTGGCTAAGATAATTGCATGACTGTATGACATATTTCCTTATGTGTAAGAATTTTTTCTGAAAAACTATGAGATGTTTTCTAATCATGCAATTTAACTTGTTGTGTAGGAAAGATCGTATGCCATCACCTACAAAAGAAGAACTACAACATTTGTTCAGCAACAAAATTATCTATTGAAGATATTGAAGTTTACAGGATATGGGAAGAATGCCATGATCCGTCGATCATGAAGAATGATGTTTGGGATGTAGTCCCAAGACTTGAAGGGAAGTTTATTATGACTTTCGTATGGATCTATGAAGATCAAGCATGTTGCAGACGGCAGCATAGAGAAATATAAAAGTGATGAAATAGAAGATGCACCAGATGGATTTCAAGACAGCATGGTGTAGTCATATATGTGTGCAGAACTTGGTATGGTAGGATAGACAACTTTCTATCCAGTTTGGGCTTTACCAAGAATAAAGCGGATTCCAACCTTTTCTACAAGGTTGAGGAAGGAAATCCAGTGATACTACTTTTGTATGCGGATAACCTATTTGTTACAGGTGAAGATAGATTGATTGCCGACACGTAGTGGAAGCTTGCTGCCGAGTTCGAGTTGAGGAACTTGGGGATGATGCACTATTTTTTTTTGGCATGAAGGTGTGGCAGAGTGATGGAATCTTCCTTGGACAAGGGAAGTATGAAGTAGATATCCTGAAGAGGTTCGGGATGATGGACTGCAAGGCTATGGCCACACCTATGGCATCGAACCTGAAGCGTCTGTGTGATGCTTCCTCTAAGCCGGTTGATATCACTATGTATCGTCAGATGATTGGGTCCTTGATGTACCTGACGAACACGAGACCAGATATTTGCTTTGCGGTGAACACATTGAGCTAGTTCTTGACGGATCCGAGGAGTGTTCACCTGGTTGTTGTAAAGCATGTTCTGAGGTACCTGAAGGGTACAGTGGATTATGGGCTCAAGTATGAAGCGAATCAAAGTTTAACCTACAGGATTATGTTGATTCAGATTGGGCAGGTAGTGCTGCAGATAGGAAGAGCACATCTGGGTGATGCTTCAATATGGGATCAGGTGTGATCTCTTGGTTTAGCAGGAAGCAGTCCTGCATAGCACTGAGTACAGCTGAGGCAGAGTATGTTGCAGCCTGTTCAGCTAGTTGTGAGGCAGTATGGCTACGGAAGCTACTGTCTAAGTTATTTGATCTCCCGTTGGATGCTACTAGTATCTTCTTTGATAACCAGAGTTGTGTGAAGCTATCCTAGAATCCATTGTTTCATGACAGGTCGAAACATATAGAGATCAAATATCACTATATCAGGGATATGGTGTAGAGAGGAGCTATGAAGCTCCTGTATGTTGCGACGGACGAGCAGATTGCAGATGTGCTGACGAAGCCACTAGCCAGGGTGAAGTTCAAGTACTTCAGAGAGAGGCTTGGCATTCTTCAGATCGAGAACACTTCGAGGAAGAAGTGATGGACACATTTGCTGAAGCTATTCCAATCATATTGGAAGGAGGATCCTTCACATGGCTGTGGATGTAAGCGCTGGATGATGAACATCGGGATGATGTTCTAGTTTTTGCTTTGTATGATCAGTTGGATCATTTTTATATGTATGCATCATGTTGGATGTTGGATATGATCAGTTGAATCATTTATATGTATATGTATGTACGCATCATGTTGGATGCTGGATATGATCACTAGGATCATTTGTATGTATTTTGTATGCATCATATTGGATGCTTGGACCATGTATCTGTATATGTATCAGGTGGATACATTGTATGATCAAGTGGATCATGTATGGTGATATGTATCATGTATTTGTATCAAGTGGATACATTGTATGATCAGGTGGATCATGTATGATGATATGTATCAGGTAGATACTTGGTATGCATTAGGTAGATGCATTATATGATCAGGATGATCGTGGATGATGAGCTTCAGGATGTTGCTCCAAGTGACATGCAGCAGGATGTTGCAGTGATGATGATCAAGATGATCATGTGTACATCAGGATGATGTATGGTGAGTATCAGGTTGATACTCTATGGCCGTGGATCAGGTTGTGCAGATGAGCATATAATTTGTTGCCCTCGGAGATTTGTAGATAGTCTTTCGAGGTTTTGCCTACGGCATGTAATTCGGTGCCCTGGGATATCTGGCAAATGCTCTTTCAAGATTTTGCTCTGGGAGGACATATAATTCATTGCCCTGGGAGATCTGTAGATAGTCTTACGAGGTTTTGCCTATGGCATGTAATTCGTTGCCTTGGGATATCTGGCAGATGCTCTTTCAAGTTTTTGTCCTATGGCATATAATCTGTCCCTGGGAGATCCGATAGGTTGGGCTGTGTGCCCGTAATAAGTCCTGGGATGCTCTTGCGAGGTTTTTCCATGACCACATGTAATTCATGCCCTGGGAGATCCTATAGGTAGAGCTGTGTGCTCGTAACAGCCTGGGATGCTCTTGCGAGGTTTTGTGGTGACCACATGTAATTCGTGCCCTGGGAGATCCTATAGTTAGAGCTGTGTGCTCGTAACAGCCTGGGATGCTCTTGCGAGGTTTTGTGGTGAGGTCACATATAATATGGCCCTGGGAGATCTGCAGATAGTCTTTCGAGGTTTTGCCTATGGCATGTAATTTGTGCCCTGGGATATCTGGCAGATGCTCTTTCGAGGTTTTGTGACGCACATAATAAGTCCTGAGGATTCCACAGTATGGCCCGTGATGACGAAGACCTGCAGGTGGTGGGCCTACATTCAGTATGAAAAAGGACTGGCTCTGTAGAAATTCCTATGACGAGTAGATTCAGAGATTGATTGAGATAGAAGCAGCAGTGACGATGATGATGTCTCGATGACGATTATCCAGTGACAATGATCCAGAGAAGAAGACTTGTGCTAGAAGACCTGTGCTGAGAAATACCTTCCTAGTTAAGAGGGAGTGTTGATGTATATGTAACTTTGGAATGTATTTCATATATGTATGTTGTATGTACTCCTATAGATATGGTATTATTCCTCCATACGGAAGTGTCATCATTTATATTGTAAATGTCGTAACTTATACTTGATGGGTTATTAGACCACCTTGTTGGGGTCGGCCTTGTATAAGTCATGCGGGTCAAAGGGCTATTAGACCACCCTATTGGGGGTCGGCCATGTGGGTCGAAGGGTTATTAGACCACCCTATTGGAGGTCGGCCCAATCAGCTTTATGTTATGTGGTTAAGTTGAGGCCGACCTAGTTGAGTAAAGGTCAAGTCAAGTTAGTGTATAAATAGAAAGTGTGTCTCTCTCATTTTACACATTCTATTCTATCACTCACTTCTCACTCATGCACTCAAGGAGGAGTGGCGCACTTATGGAGGAGGAGGATCTACTGCTAGTATATGTCTATCTCTTGGTTTTATCATTGCTCTATCTATCTCTGAGGAAGTTATTGGGGTTTTTCACCTTTATGGTTTTCCCCAAGTAAATCTTGTGTCTCTTGTGTGCTTGCATTATTGTCTCCATGATTGATATTTTGTAGATATGTTGTACATGTTGTTCTCTCAGTTAAGATCCTAGATCAGATTGAATTAAATTCTGAAAATTTAACACGCAGGTGCAGGAGCAGGTTGCGGTGGATAATAAGCTGGTGGGGCTGGAGGTGGTCCAGTTGCCTGCTGGGGTTGTTGGTAACCCTAACCTATTGGAAGTGATGGGTTAGCTGGTGTAGCTTGTTGTGGGTAATACATTGGTTAGGCCAGTAAATGAATTGGGTTCTGGGTGGCCAGTTGGTTATAGTATGTGGGTGGCACATATGTCAATGGTGCTTTCCCATAGCAATGTTGTGGACAAGAGGGTCCATGAGTGTGATGAGTCTGATTCGTTGGAGCATACGAAGTTGTTGCTCCAGAATTAGATGTAGCCCTAGAGAGGTCTGGGGTATTTATGGTGCTCACCATGCTAAAAGGTTTATTTTGTGCTATGACTTGGCTGATAATACCATCAGCGGCATGTGATGCCCCCGAAGCGTCACCGCGTGAAGAATCGCCTCATGGGGCATCTGGGATGATGGTGTAGAGATAGCCTGACTAGGCATAAATCAGGTCGAATTACTGAGCTTTTAAGATAGCTTCTTCCTCTGACTGGGGTCGCTCGGAAGCTATGTCTTTGTCTATGAGGGGTAGGAGTGATTTAAGAAACTAGTCCAAAAATATGCGGTCATCCAATTTTATCTTACAGAGGCTACGACGCTTGCGCCACTCATGGATATGGTCAATGATGTGGGTAGCTGTGTTTTGTCTGCAAGACAACAGTATTTCAACTTTTGCATCATAGCGTATAGGTAGTTGAAAAAATTGAAGGAAAGTGGAGGTGAGAGACGTAAATGTATGGTGGGTCCCATGTGGTTCTTCGATGTACCACTTGGCTGCAGAGCCAGTGAACATTCGTTGCAACAGTCTTAGTCTAATGGAGTCATCCACTGTGCAGTTAGATGAACACCATAGGTGAAATGACATTATGTGGTTTTGGAGATCCTCCCCAGGTTTTCCTTCAAACTTGGGGATGTCCAAGGGGAGCTTTGTAGGCATGGGTGGCCATGTAGGGTTGTGCCTGATAGGATCGTTGGTTAGCCTGGCTAGGTCTGGTAAGTTCAGACTAGCCATGTAAGGTAAACTAGTAGATGGGTGTGGCATAGTGACTGGGACTGTTAACACCCAAAAAGTGCTCACTACCTCATCTACCCCATTACATAACTCATTTGTCCATATTTCCTACCATATTTGCCTCCAAAACCATAAAATCCCATTAAAAAGCCTCAAAAATGCCACAAAACCATTAAAAAGGCCTCCAAAAGGCCAGAAAACTCCTTTTCCCCCCAAAATAATCCAAAATTCCTCCAAAATAGCAAAAACCCTCAAAAAAGAGAATAAAAAAAATACAAAAAAGAGGAAAAAGAGGGAAAAAGGAAGCAAAAACCCTATACAGCTGACCTAAACCATATGGTGCCCAAAACCATGGGCCAGCACTCCACCACTAAAAACCTATAAATAGGTGATGGAGGCCCCACATTTCATATCCACAGTCAACCACACCCTTACTCTGCCAAAATCACTCCTGAAACCCTAGCTCACCCTTGAGCTACTTTCACATTTGAGTGCCCCTTTGGCCCATTTCCAAAACCCTTTGGAGAAAGAGAAAGGAGCAAAACTGGAAGATTGGAAGTAACTCTCTTGGACTGCTGCAAAGGCTTCACCAACCTTCACATTGGAGGTATAATCAATGCAAAAAACCCTTTTGAATATCTTGTCTTTTCTGTTTTATGCACATGTTTAGAATAGTTATTATTTTACTGTACTGTCTTTCATTTACTGTTTTTCTGAACTGCGACTAAGGAGTCCCTTCTCCTTAGTAGGTGCTCATTTGCACAAGCTAGGGTGAAAACCCTAGCTATAGTTTTGGTGACTCCCCTTGTGTTCCTTTGAATTTATGGTTATAGTTTTAAATGTTTTTAATTTTCTGCAATAGTTTTCTGTTTTTTTCCTTTCGGCTGCCGTAAACCACGTCTTTTGCCCCCCGCAATTGCGTTCTGACCACGTCTTTTAGGAATTTACCTCCAATCCAACCGCGGCTTTCAGACTGTTTCTGGCGATCTACCGGTGGTTTATAGTCTGTTACCTGCGATCTGACCGCGGCTATTAGCTTGTTTCGTGCGGTCCAACCGCGGCTGTTAACCCATTTTTACGCGGGCCACTTGCGGCTTTCAGCCATTTTTCTGCAACCCACCTACGTCTTTCGGCCCTTTTCCCACGTCCCGCTTGCGACTTTCAGCCATTTTTCTGCAACCCGCCTGCGTCTTTTGGCCCTTTTTCCCGCATCCCGCTTGCGGCTTTCAGCCATTTTTCTGCAACCTTCCTGTGTCTTTCAGCCCTTTTCCTGTGTCCCGCTTGCGGCTTTCAGCGATTTTTCTACAACCCACTTGCAACTTTTAGCCCTTTTCCCACGTTCCGCCTGCGTCTTTCAGCCAAAATCCTGCAACCCGTCCGTGACTGTTGAGTTGTTTCCCGCAGTCCGACCACACAGATTTTCCATAGACCTGCAATTTGTTTCCTGCACTTTTTTCACTATTTTGAACCCACCACTTTGCTGCAATATTTTATGCACCTACACAGCCATCTGTCCTATCTGCAGCCATACTTCCCTACAGCCTTTTTCTACAGTATTATTTCTGTTCCATTTACGGAATATTTTAAAAAAAAAAATTCAGCATTTTAATTGAAAAGAGAAAATTTTGCATTTCAAAGTTTAAATTTTGTATTGTTATTTTTAGTTAGAAAGTTTCCCACCCCGTGGCACTTTTACCTGGGTTCATCATCTCACACGCACACACTCTGTCACCTAATTCAAGTGAGCCCTAAAATACTACTTAACACAACCAACATTCTAACCCCACTTGGGGAACACATAAAAAATTTTGTAGTTAGGTAGGATCGGGGGGATAGGAATCCAAATAACACCCCTCAGTTACTTACACTTGAGACATAGATGCTGTCCATTAGGGAACCAAAATCCCCTAGTATTTTTTGAGACGGTTTAAAACCAATTTATCGGGAAGGCCTCTCCCCTAAGAGGGTTGAAGTCGCTAGAATGGTTACAGAAGCCTGAGTGGAATACCGCAATCCATTCAATAACTGAAGGATACCTTTCGCAGTCCTCAGTGTATCACCCATATGGGGATACAGCGGCGATAGAACCAAACGGCAGATTCACCCAACTAAATGTGTCATGAACGGGGTATCTTAGTTGCTTTTCTTCTAGGATTAACTACCCGGTGTCCCTCCCGGTAGGGGGATATCCTTAGCCACTTGGCTCTACTATCCATATTGTCTGACTTGGATTTCATCACCTTGCAAAGGATATGTCTAGTTGAGTCAGAATACTATTTAGCCAGGTGTTTGCATGCTCCCTTACCTCCTTTTACTCTGGCGAGTCCACAATTTTTATTTTTTAGGAAACCTGCTACTTGTTGGTATTCTGACCATTTCTATTGATACTCCACTTATTGTAGCACAACTATTACAGTAAGTGTTTTGAGTTGGTTGTTGGCCTGAGTGCCATATTTTTTGAGCTCTCCTTCTGTACACTTGGTTGCATTAGGGTTTTTGAGCTATTTTTCACTCAACACAACCCCTAGATACTTGACACCATCTGTCACCATTGAGTCCCCGAGACATTCTCGGCGCCTCCGGGGAAAGCCCCCACAGCACGGTTCACTTGACATCACCCGTCATAGACATATATCTTCATCACTTAATACCACTCATCATAGATCTCGAGCTTTGTCACTTGACTCCACTCATCAACGGCAAAGAACTCCATCACCTGATCTTGATGCCCCTTATTTTACCTCTGATTCTGAGGCAAAGTCCAAGAACCCCCACTTACACTGCACCAACCAGCCCCATGGCTGGCGTGACTTCCACCCCTTTCTTTGTAAGGACCATTGGTGGAGTATCCACCACCACACCAGCTACCACACCTGCTTTGGGTATGCCCTCGATGGGGCCCATATCTACCATTCCGATCATTTTACCCATTCCAGTAGCTGGCATACTTATCCCCACTCCATTAGTGACTCACACTACCCTTGGCGGTGCAGGACCGTCCCATACCACTTTCGTTCCTCCACTTGGGGGCAACATCCCAAACCCAACCCCTCCACTTGGGGGCATTGGCCCCAACATGGTCACAACTGCTAGTATGTCACATCCTTCTACTAGTTTGCCAATCATGGCTAGTCTCAACCTTCCTGACCTAGCTAGACTGACTAACGATCCCATCAGACACAACCCTGCATGGCCTCACATGCCCACCAAGCTCCCCTCCGACATCCCTAAGTTTGAGGGTAAGGTAGGTGAGGACCCCCAGAACCATATTATGTCCTTCCATTTATGGTGTTCCTCCAACTCCATAGTGGATGACTCTATCTTCCTCCATCTGTTACAATGCACCCTCACTAGCTCTGCAACTAAGTGGTGCATCGAGCAGCCCCATGGGACCCATGCCACCTTTACTTCCCTTGCCTCGACTTTCCTGCAGTTCTTCCAGTTACCTGTCCATTATGACGCGGGAGTTGAGATCCTACTGTCTTGCAGACAGAACACGGCTACCCACATCACTGACCACATTCATGAGTGGCATCGACGCCGCAGCCTCTGCAAAATCAAGTTAGACGACCGTATCTTCTTAGATTGGTTTCTAAAATCTCTCCTTCCTTTCATTGCCAAGGACGTGGCATCCGAACGACCCCAATCTGAAGAAGAGGCCATCCTCAAATCCCAACAATTTGACCTTATTTACGCCCAGTCGGGTTATTTGTATACCATCATACCTGACGCCCCTCGCGGCAATTCCTCCCGACACGATGAGCCGGGGGAATCCCATGCCACAGATGGCATCATTGGCCGTATTGCGTCGCATCCCCAACCCTTTTCCATAGCACGTCCTAGCCATGGTCTCGACCTTTCGCGGGCTACATCTCAATCCGGAGCAACCAATTCGTATGCTCCCATGGCACATCACCACCATTCCCACAGACCCTCCTATCCACCTCAGTGCTTTGGTCATGCATCCCCCGCTTACGCCCCCCTGGTCACACCTCAGCCATATAACCACCCACAGGCTGCACCCACTCCTGTGTCCTCTCAAGCCCCACCTGTTTATTACCCACCATAGGCACCCCCTACAGTAAACCCACAACCCATTCCGCAGATGTATCAGCAACCCCCACAAGGTTTAGCACTTGCGTAGCCTCCACCTACTTATTATCCACCGTAGACTGCTCCCACACCTACACAACCCTAGAACCCACCTGCTGCCCAAGCGCAAGTGTACGCCCAACAAAATCCGCAGCAGAACCAAAATAGATAGCGCCAACAGGGCCAGCAAAACAACGGCAAAGGCCGTAACTGTGGGAACAACCCCCCTCCAAACCAAGGCGGTCAACCTCCCAACCCCCAAACAACAATAACGCGGCACCTGCCAACCAGAACCCTGATCGGCCACCCAAACAGGCGAAAATCCTAATTTGCAAACAAACCATCCTTGTTCTATTTGCGAGGTCTATGGCCACTACACACATGCTTGCCCACATTTCGAGCGAGCTCAGCAACTATGGACTGATGATGCCCATCGCTAAGGGCACATGGCTCCTCAAGCGCCACCCAACCCCCCACCACCTCAGCATCAACCTTTGGTGCTGCAAAACCCCTTACCAACACAAGGCGTAGTAAACACTCAGTCGTTCGCTCCCCCTCAAGGCAATGCGCCACCACAACAACAGATTACTTATGCCACTCCTAATCAACCCATGTTAGACTCAGGTATCCATCACTTGTTAATGATGTCATCCACCGATGTCAACCTCCAAACCCGTTGGAACCAATATGGCTCCACCCCTGAAGCCCCTCCCACCGACAAAAACACTAACATTCATCCCACTGATCAGACGTTCTGTATACCTCCGGCTCCACTAGATGGCGCCTCCAAAGCTCCTCGCTTCCTACTTCATCGCATCAACAATAATCCCAATGCTCGCGCTACGTCAAATTACAACATTGTAGATGACTTAGCCAAGTCTCCCGCAGCCAATGTCTATGCCAGAAGTTTTAAAAAATTGTCCTTAACAACGCAAGACTTTGCTCTCCGCCATTGGTGCTATTGACCCAAATGATTCACGACTGATGGCCTTCGATTTGGACCAGTCCGAACCACGCCTGCCTTCCACTTTAGCATTCCAAGTTTCTGTTTCCATTCGAATCTTGTCATCCATCGGTGCATTATCGATGAAGGTGCCTCTACATGCATTATGTCCACATTCGTTTGGCAGAAGTTGGGATCCCCTACTCTCCAGCAGTCCTCCACTGCGTTGCGAGCCTACGACGGCCGTTCGGCTCAACCCCAAGGTCTCTTAGCTAATGTCCCCATCCAGTTGGCTGGTAAAACAGTGCTCATTAACATAGAGGTCATCAATTCCCAACTTGATTATAACCTCTTACTTGGCCGCAACTACATGTATGCCATGCGGGCGGTTGCCTCATCCGTTTTTCGTACCATGATCTTCCCCCATGACGGACGCGTGGTCAAGGTCGACCAACTCACCTATTACGATCCCAATGCCCTCGCTGCACCCGAAAATGTTCTTCCCATGGTTGAACAACCTGTTTTTCTTGCAACTACCTCGTTTGTTTCCTCCGTGGGACCCAGAGTTTACTCAGATACGCCGATGACCTCAACATTCCAATCCATTCTACCCCTATCACCCGCGACCAACGTATCTGACCTATGTACCCTTTCCCACAATACATAAACACCCAACAATCAACCGCCCTCGTTACCCAAACCACCATTGGTACCTAGTCACATTGGTGTCACACCCATCCACACAATCCCCTTCCTATTCCCTCCCTCGGGAGTAGTAAGCACCCCGGTTATGGCTACTCTCAGCCTCCCCGAGTTAACCTTAGGATTACCCGTGTGGTATATTTCGCCTCCCGTTCCCCCACCGACACCAAATGTCATCCTACAACCAGTGCAACCCATTGCCACTACTAGTCAACCACCTCCTGGTGTCACTATCCCTTAGTCATCTACGAACCCCCCCCTCTTATCAGGCACACTGGGGGCAGAGGCCCACAACCATACACTGCTGTACCCCCGCCCAAAATAGTTAAACGCCCCCCCCCCTGTGGTTCATGCTCCTCCCAAATGCTCGTTGTGTGATGAGTTAGGCCATCCGACTCATCAATGTCCACAATTACCTGCATTACAGGAACACATGCAAATGCTTGACAACGACCCCAACATCTCGGTTGTCGAACTCGATCCAACCCCTAAGCCTCGTGATAAATCACTGCATACCAACCACCCTTGTGCAATATGTGGTATTTATGGCCATTACTCACATCACTGTCTTGATCTCCCAGATTACAGAGCAGCTCTCTACGAGATGAATAATTTGGACCTTGAGACAGCACCCCCCACAATTGAGGAGATCCACCCCCCCGTATCACCCTCACCCAGAGAGATTAAAACCATTTATATGATCTCTTCGACTACCACTCCCTCGTCAACCGATTTGACAACTCAAAGTTTCTGCAATGATGAGGAGATTCTAGAGGCTCTCACTGCCTCGGATTATCCCTGGGAAGACATGCACCATCGTTCCTATTCCTCCCAGAAGAGTCCTCCTCCACCACAGCTACCCAATTTGTGGTTGAGTCCAAAGATTTCCTTCCCACCAAAGTCGATTGGTTTAAGGATCTCATTCCTACTCCTGATTCCTTTCAGGAAGGTAACATAGCCAACATCTCACCTATCATCCACATAGATATCTCTGACCCACCTGGTGCTCTTGAAATCATTACATTAGGAGCCTCCTATAATGAGTATGAGATTGGAGAGTACAAATTTTTTTTCCAAGAGTTCCGTGATGTCTTTGCCTAGTCCTATGCCGAGATGCCTGGTCTCGACCCCGCTATTATAGAACACCACATTGACACATGGCCAGATGTACCCCCCGTTCGCCAGAAACAGTGCCCCATTCATCCCTCAAATCTCCTCGCTGTTAAAGCAGAGATTGAGAAACTTCACAAGGAAAGATTCATTTATCCTATTGCATATACCACTTGGGTTTCAAACCCCATCCCTGTTAACAAGAAACAAGGCACCATTAGAGTATGTACTGACTTCCGTGATTTAAACCGAGCCTGTCCCAAAGACAACTTCCCCACGCCATTTATTAACCAACTCATCGATGCGTGTGCATGGCATGAAGTCCTATCTTTCATGTATGGGTTTTTTGGATACAACCAGATTCAGATCCGTAAGGAGGATCAGTACAAGACTGCCTTTACCACCCCATGGGGCACCTTTTCCTATCACGTCATGCCTTTCGGCCTCAAAAATGCTGGTGTCACCTTCCAGCGGGCCATGACCTATTGTTTTCACGACTTGGTCAATATCCTGCTAGTCTATCTTGACGACCTTACAGCTCGTTCCCAGAAACTATCAGACCACCTTAACGACCTCCAGCAAGTCTTTCTGCATTGTCGCAAATATCAAATCCGCTTGAACCCACACAAGTGTGTCTTTTGCGTTCCGACAGGCTGGTTGTTGGGTTTCATTGTTTCCAAAAAAGGAATTTTTTTGGACCCCCTAAAAGTCCAAGCCATCATAGACCTTCCCTCTCCTCGCATGCTCCGGCAGCTCTAGACTCTGCAGGTGCGATCCAATTTCCTCTGTCACTTCATTCCTGATTATGCCACCACCGTTCACGGCTTCTTACGCCTGCTGCATACCCACATACCCTTTGTTTGGGATGAGCAAGCAGAAGCTGCATTCGAAGCCCTCAAAAAATATCTCACACAAGCCCCTTTGATCTCCCCTCTGGATTTCTCTCAGGACTTCATCCTTTACGTCTCGGCATCTGATTATGCCGTGTCCGGAGTCCTTGTTCAAGAAGACGCTGCTCTCCAGCAGCATGTCATTTATTATGTCAGCCAAACCTTGTCTAGACCACCCCTACTTACCCATATGAGGAAAGACTAGCCCTTGCTGTGGTCTTTTCCATCCAAAAATTGCGACACTACCTTTTACTCAGTCATACCACCGTTGTCGCCGACTCCAACCCCATGGTCTATCTCTTAAACCGACACCTCCTGCAAGGTCGCATTGCTAAATGGGTAATTATCCTACAAGAATATGACCTCACTTTCAAAACCCCTAAGAGCATTAAATCCCTTGCGCTTGCCCAGCTCAATACCGATCTCCCCTCCCTTCTACCGTCCCCACAAATCTTCGATGAGTTACCCGACAATCACTTGTTCATCATCTCGTCTGATGACCCATGGTATGGTGATATTTTGCTATACCTTAGCACGTAGAAGTTCCGACCCAACATCAGTTGTGATGGACATCGTCGTATCTGTCACCAGGCCTCTCGATATCTCCTCTTAGGCAATGTCCTTTACCGGCGAGGGGTTGACACAATTCTCCATCGTTGCCTTACACATGAGGAAGCTGAACACGTCCTCAATGACTATCATAGCGGTGCCTGCGGTGGATATTTCTCTGGGATGGCCACTGCCCAAAAGGTCATCCACGTCGAATACTTCTGGCCCACACTCTTCACCGATTGCATCACAGCGATCAAACATTGCCATAATTGCCAACTTTTTTCCCCCAAGGCCCCGACACCACCTGCTCCGTTACACCCAGTCATCACCATTGGCCCCTTTTGTAAGTGGGCCATCGAATTCATGAAATGTAAACCCTCATCTTCCAATGGCCATAAGTACATCATTGTCACCGTCGATTACTTCACCAAATGGGCTGAATCCATGCCCACCTTCAATTGTAAAGCTGGCACCACTGCCCGTTTCTTTTTTAACCATGTTATCACTCGATTCAGGGTCCCCAAACAATTGGTCTTGGACCATGGTTCACACTTCAAATATTCCCTTTGGTGCGAGTTATCCACCCTATTGAAGTTCGCACATAAATATTCCTCTGCTTACTACCCCCAAGGGAACGTCCAAGTAGAGGCCATTAACAAAATTTTAAAAACCATCCTCCAATGCACTGTTAACCGGCATAAGTCCAATTGGCACCACACGTTATTCCCTGCATTATGGGCTTACCGTACATCCACCAAAACTGCCACCGGTTTTACCCCGTTTCATTTAGTGCATGGTGTAGAGTCTGTCCTCCCCATCGAGTGTCAGATACCTTCCTTACACATCACCGTCGAGCTTCTCCCAGACACCTCCCCACTCGAGCAATGTCTGCTATCACTAGAACAAGCTGATGAAGACCATCGTGCCACTCTACAGACCATTGAAGCCGCCAAGAACCGCTCCAAAGCTGGTTACGACAAA
This sequence comes from Larix kaempferi, assembly GCA_027924585.1. Classification (NCBI taxonomy): domain Eukaryota; kingdom Viridiplantae; phylum Streptophyta; class Pinopsida; order Pinales; family Pinaceae; genus Larix; species Larix kaempferi. The sequence continues at coordinate 140,628 of BSBM01002463.1, read as the reverse complement.
CATGTCCACCCTTGAACTTTCCGTGAAGGGGACCTCGTCCTCGCCTATGACCAAGCTCACGACAAGACTGGTAAAGGAAAGTTTGAATCCATGTGGCAAAGCCCTTACATCGTACAGACCTACCTCGGCAATGGGGCATACATTTTAACTGACTCAGAAGGTCACCCTTTGCGCAACCCCCGTAATGGGTTGTATCTTAAACGCTTTTATCCCTAAAGAAACCCGCAGCCCCCATTGGTCTGTATTGTACAGTTTGCTCTCTTTTTGTTTTTCACCTTTTTTACCGCAATCTTACATTCATCATTTTTTCATGATCACAGATGAACCATCTTCCACCTCATTACATTGGCTTCGCTGATGGAGCAAGCTGCTGGTCTCCAAACCTGGCTTCTGCAGCATGGGTCTTATATTCCCCTTCACATGAATTGATTCACCTTGACGGAATATGTATAGGCGCTGCTACCAATAACCAGGCAGAGTATGATTCTGTGACCGGCCTCCTGACTGCTGCCCTCCAGATGGGCATATGTCACCTTCATGTGTTCCTTGACTCCCAGCTACTTGTCTCCCAGCTCAACAACTGCTATCAGGTGCGTGATCCCTACCTCTTTAGAAAATTCATGCGCACAAAACAACTCAACCGACAATTTAAATCCATAACATTCACCCATGTCCCAATAGCTCAGAATAGTGTCACAGATCAAATAGCTTACAACATCCTAGATTGGCACATCAATCACACCATGTAAACCCTCCATCATGCATCATCATCCCATAACATCTCATGAAAAATATATAAAAATCGAAAAAGATTGCCAGGGGCATCCACGTGCCTATCATCACATAAACATTTGCATCCATGTGCAATAACAATAAAAACACATTACGATACAAGGGCATCCACGTGCCTAATCCTACATACATAATGTTGCACAACATAAAATACACAAGGGGCATCCATGTGCCCATCACCCTATACTACTTGCATCCACGTGCAGTACAAACATATAACAAACCATAAGCGCATCCACATGCATACACTAAATCATCATCGCAAAAAGGTGCATCCATGTGCATATATATATATATCAAAAAATAAACGTCAATATGCTACACATGTCCTGAGTACCCCCGTACTCAGCTATACAAACAATATCTATACATCAATATGCCTCATAGAATACATGTCGTAGCTACCAAATCAGGGGGAGTCCCCTGCACTCCCTAATGAGAGTCATACCCTCTGTCACTTCCTGTATCAGCTGCCTCCGAGTCTTCACCCCGCTCCTCCTTCGGCAGCTCCTCATCCCCTACGGGCTCCTATGCCCGACCCCTGTCCTCCAAAATAGCCACCCAGATCACGATCGATCGCAACTCCCGTGGCACCCTCAGACAGTCCTGAATCACCTCTGGATCCACGTCCCGCCACCCATCATCAGTCACTCCAACCAGCAACTGATCCAAAAGCATCCGTACGGACTCCAGAGTCCCCTCAGTGTCCCGTCAACACACCTCCCCTCGACTTGGTAGGGCTGGTACCGCCACATGCCCCCTGCGCGCTACATGTCCTGGTGGAGGTCTCGGGCCAACATCTGTAGATCATACATCAGTCAGTAACAGCATATCAACATCTTAAACCTTTCATACACAAAACTTGACATCCACAGTAATCAAACAAAACAATACATACCATCTAGTCCCCATGCCTGCCTTGGTGGTCGTGGTGACTCCGGATCCCCGGTGTAGTCCATATCTCTGTGTGGATAATCCTCCAGTGTCAACGACATCTGCAACCACTGAAGGTAGAACTCCTGAGTAAAGTATCTCCCAACCTCACCACCACCCCAGCGGCGCATCATCTCACCCCACCACACCAGGCACGACTCCCTCAGTCCTCCTGCCCTGACCGGCACCCGCAGCCGTAGTGTAGGTACCCGCTCCATGAAGAAGGCACACAGAAAGGATCCATAACAGAATCCCTTGCCAGACTCCTTCACCGATTTCAGCTGTCGCTGAACACAAGTGAGGAACATATGACCCCAAGCATAATATACACCATCCAGCACCCGCACCACCAGCTGCATCTGGCCCCCGACCACCTTCTCAGGTGATTGGGACCCCAAAACTTGAACCACGCATGCCGCAATCACTTATACTGCTGGCTCCTACAGGTCCACCACCCGAAGTGCATTCCTCTGCACCCTAGCCTCTGGAACGCAATACCACTCCAACATATCCTCCATATCCACATCTACGGATACTCATGGCTACGTATCAGCCACCCTACCCAGATAGGGCAACCCCGTCAAGAAGTATACATCTGTGAGGGTGAGATCCACTCTCTCTCCCTGCACCCTGAATGCCTAAATGTCCGGCTCCCAAACGCTCACTAATCGGTTTAGCAGCAGCGCTGCTGAACGCATCATAGGCACCTGTGCGAACTTCAGTAGTCCGCACAACCCCAACGTAGACCACACGTGCTGATCCCTCCAGAAGACATCCACTATGTCATCCGGGACATCCCGCTCTCGCCAAAGCACCAACGGCATCCTGTCAATCACACAAGGCAAACTCATCAGACTCATGTCAAAGAAGTAAACCTTCAACCCCCCCCGAGAAAACCCTAACAGCTCGATCCCAATCGCGGCTTTAGGGCCCCTTGCCGTGATTTCCGACCGCGGCTGTCAGGGCTACAGTCGCAGTCCGGGACCGCGCCTGTAGGAGCCGAACTCGCGGTCCTGAACCACGTGTCCATCCTCGGAACTCGCGGTACTGGACCGCGTATTCCGACCCAAACCTCGCGGTCCCCGTCCGCGTGATCCACCCTAGAACCCGTGGTCCTCGACCGCGGTTTCCACCCCACAAACCCGCGGTCCACCCCACGTGGACTATACAAAAACTCCCCTGTGACCCAATACCCCCCCCCCCGAACCTAATGAAAATGCAGGTATGAGTTTATCGGAATACCTGTAACTCCCGGATCTGAAAACGGCCAGTCGAATCGTCCAGAAACACCAACTCAACTCTGGTCCACTATGATCACTAGTCAAAGTCAACAAGTCCAAATGACACTTGTCATGTTGGACCCACTTACTATTTATAGTCCGTTGACTTTTTTGTGTTTTGGCCATTCTGAACCCATACGGAGTCCATTTTTTGAACCATTTCCACCACTGGAATCAGCATGACGAGACCGTCAGGATGGTCAACTTGTTTTCTTATTTTTTCCACATCATTTTTTGAGCATTTTTTAGACACCACTAGTCACCTCGGTTTGCATGCCACTTTGGCTGCTCTCCATTTTTGATATATTTTATATCATCAGATTCATTTTTTCGAGCTCGTGATGATGCTTGAGATCATTTCTCGCTCTCACCCCCAGATTTTTCAGGTATTTTTTCCAAAACACCCCCCGTCACTTCAGTTTGCATGCCACTTCGGCCGTTCTCCGTCTTTGACACTTTTTATATCGTCGGATCCAGTTTTCCGAGCTTGTGATGATGCTTGAGGTCATTCCTTGCTCTCACCAAGTACAATTTCAACATTGTGTCCCAAAACCTTGATGCCTCGATTTGCGCACCACATCGGCCGCCATCGAATTGTTCCACATTTTTACATGAGCCCTTCACTCCTTTCATACTGCAATTATTTCATTATTTTGCCGCCATTCATTATCCCACAAGGAGGCCCACTAGTGTTCCCCCCCTCCCTCGTTCTTGGTCATCATCAATGTTCTTCGATTGAGCACTTCCTCCTTGCCTGGCCATTCCATTTGTTCGGTATAATTTTATCCCTTTTTCAGGCTGGACAAGTCCTTTACGAAAAAGACACTTGGGGAGTTTCTGTTAAGCTCTTTTCTGACTCCTAAAACAATGAAAAGATCGTCGAGCAATCTTGCTTCCTTTCATGCTCGTTAAAGTACCTGAAAGGGTGTCTATCTGGTATAAGTTTAACCCTTTTTCGGACCTGGTAAACTAATTACAAAAAAGGAATTCTCTAGTCACACTGGCTAGAAGAGTTCTTCATTGCATCCTTTTATGCTTCTTCGGGCCTTGGAGACTAACACACGAAAAAGCAACCCCTTGGAGTCTTCTTATTGCTTTCAGACTCTCTAAAATTGAAAGCAACCACGAGCATGAACTAACTTGGGCTCGTACAAATCCACACGATGGTACCATTCCATTATTTCAGAGTCTTCTTATTGCTTTCAGACTCCTTAAAATTGAAAGCAATCATAAGCATGAACTGTCTTGGGCTCGTATCAATCCACATGACAGTGCCATTTTAAACACACTTCTTCTAGTTCCTTAACCCATGAAGAAGTCCCCCCATGCCTCTTGGCACTGTGATCGATCATCTCGGCAGCACCCCCAATCTGGTCGCCTTTGTTCAAAGTATTCTACAGTCTCCTGCCATTTTACACCAACTTGAGTATCACTCACCCCAGTCACTATCCTTGATCCATTACAGTTATGATCCCTTTCCCACCAGTCAGTTTCATATGCTGCCCGATCATCCCCGCCATCATACTCTGAGCAAAGGAAGTTTGAGTCCACCCACTCTACTTGCCCATTTATCCCCCATAGTCTGACAGTCCTACCATCAGTACTCTCACACTTTGGTTCTCCACCTCGCGCTCCTATCAAGGAAACATCATTGCCTTGCTAGTTGCAGGTCTCCCTCTGTCGACGACATCCCCTCTATTCCAGAGGATAGACCCAAAGGTCCCTACACCTTGGACCCATCACCATCTGTGGTGAGTGCCTACGGACCATTTTGAGAGGAGTCATCATTGCCTCTCCGAGTGGTTGTTTCTCACATGCTCAACTTCAACACCTTGATCGCATCATTGAGAATCACGCAAGGTTTATATCCCTTCATTTCTTGGTCGAAGATCTCGGATTTCCCCCGACTCTAGCACATTGGTGAGTCACTTCGAAACACCAAGTTTTATGTTCCCGTGGATGTCCGGGTTGCGTTGTTGATTGTATTCGGAAACCATCCAGTTATATGCTTCCTTGAGTACCCAGTTCAGTTCCAGTTCAGTGTACCATTGAGGATATGACTCCCCATCACTATGCTCCAGCAGCTCATCAGTTCCTCTGGTACCCCACTCAGCAGCCCTGTTGTTATTCCAGTGTATCAATTCTTCAGCTTAGACATGGTCAGCCCAGCAGTCTGTCCCAGATTGGTGTCCCCTCTGGACCCTTATGATGTACACAGTGGTTCTCTATGTATCTTATAGGTCCCCCTTCTTCGGGCCTCACAGTTATTTATGTATCTTGATACGAGCATGGGTATGCTCGCCTCGTCCATATATTGAGATTCTTCCTCATTCATTACTTGAGGCCATGTATATGTCAGGTCCCCATATTTTGGACCCCATTTTTATTGTTGTTCTATATCTTGATACAAGCATGGGAATGCCCACCTCGTCCATCTGTTCAGATTATTCCTCATTCATTATTGAGGTCATGTACTTTCAGTTTTTGCAGTTTGTTCGAGACCTTTGTTTCGGGCTCTAGTTCGTTTCTTCTCTTCTCCACACCCCCGGAAAACCATACAAGACTTATGATGTATATTAGCCATATGATGAGCTCCTGCCCTCAGACATCAGGGGGCAATCTGTTAACACCCAAAAAGTGCTCACTACCTCATCTACCCTATTACATGACTCATTTGTCCATATTTCCTACCATATTTGCCTCCAAAACCTTAAAATCCCATTAAAAAGCCTCCAAAAGGCCAAAAAAACCCCTTTTTCCTCCAAAATAATCCAAAATTCCTCCAAAATAGCAAAAACCCTCTAAAAAGGGAATAAAAAAATACAAAAAAGAGGAAAAAGAGGGAAAAAAGGAAGCAAAAACCCTATACAGCTGACCTAAACCATATGGTGCCCAAAACCATGACCCAGCACTCCACCACTAAAAACCTATAAATAGGTGATGGAAGCCCCTCATTTCATATCCAAAGTAAACCACACCCTTACTCTACCAAAATCATTCCTGAAACCCTAGCTCACCCTTGAGCTACTTTCACATTTGAGTGCCCATTTGGCCCATTTCCAAAACCCTTTAGAGAAAGAGAAAGGAGCAAAACTGGAAGCTTGGAAGCAACCCTCTTGGACTGCTGCAAAGGCTTCACCAATCTTCACATTGGAGGTATAATCAATACAAAAAACCCTTTTGAATATCTTGTCTTTTCTGTTTTATGCACATGTTTAGAATAGTTATTATTTTACTGTACTGTCTTTTATTTACTATTTTTCTGAACTGCTACTAAGGAGTCCCTTCTCCTTAGTAGATGCTCATTTACACAAGCTAAGGTGAAAACCCTAGCTACAGGGACATAACTATTAATGGTGGCATTATGTAGTGGTCCAGTAGCCCCTAAGGGTATGTTAGGTATTGAAGGTATGTGTCCTCCAACTGTTGTGGTTTGGGATGGGCCAGCACTCCCAAGTGCAACATGGGTTGTAGAGGGGTTAGGAATAGTGCCAGGAATTCCTGGGATCTGGGTTGTGGTAATGAGAGGTGGTGTGATTCCTATGTTGGGCATACCCATAATAGGAGGTAGTCTTGTGTTGGGAATACCTAAAGGTGGAGTGGCCCCTATATTAGGCATGCCTAAAGGGGTTGTTGTTACCATGGGTGGCATAGTAGTAGAAGGGTTTGTGGATGTATCTCCAATAGTACTAGATAAAAGTGGGTCATATTGTGATCCAGCCATGAGGTTGGTTGGTGATATTTCAGTAGGTTTTTCGGATTCAGCCTCAGAATCAGATGTGAAGTGAGACGTGTCAAAATCGGATGACTTTTTGTTTGGCCAATGACGTGTCGAGTCAAGGGATAAGGCTCTATGTCGATGATGTGTAGAGCTAAGTATACCGAACTGAGGGGGTTCACCCTGAAGAAAACGAGATCATCTTCAATTCTCAATGTTGAGAAATATTTTAAAAATTTCAGTGTAAGGTGGTGATATAAAAAACTTGAAACCCTAATGCAACAATGAGTGCAAGAGGGGAGTGAAAAAATAAAGGCTCTCAGGCCAACAACCAACCTCAAAAAGCACTTATTATAGTAGCTGTGCTATAATAAGTGGAGGGATGTAACAAAATTGGTCAGAATACCAAAAGTCAAACAGTTCCTAGAAAAAAGGGGTGTTACTAGACCAAAGGTGGGCAATGTATCATGCAAAAACCTAACTAGAAGTATTGTGAGTCAACAAACGATATCCTCTGCAAGGTGATGAAATCCAAGTCAGACAATATAGAGTGTTGAATCAACGGCTAGATATCCCCCTACCGGGAGGGATACCGGGTAGACAATCCTAAAGAGTGGCAACTAGGATACCCCGTTCATGACACGTTTGGTTGGGTGAATCTGCAGTTTGGTTCTATCGCCGCTGTACACCCTCTTGGGTGTACACCAAGAACTTCGAAAGGTATCCTTCGGTTACTGAATTGATTGTGGTATTCCACTCAGACTTCCGGAACCAGTCTGACTACTTCAACCCTCTTAAGGGAGAGGCCTTCCCGATAAATTGGTTGATAACCGTGTCAAAATTATAAGGGATTTTTGGACCCTAAAGACAACCACTATGTCTCAAATGTAAATAATTGCGAGGTGTTATTGGTACACCTATCCTCTCAAATCTACCTAACTACAACATTCATTTAAGTGCTCCCCAAGTGGGGTTAAAAGTTTGTTGAGTTAAGGTAAATTTTAAGGCTCAGTTTAAATTATGTGGCAGAGTGGGTGCAAGTGTGGTATTTAAAATGAAATTGATTTACCTCGCTAGGGCGATTGATTACAAATGAAAAAAAAGACGCTTCCAGTTTTGCAAAAAATAAAGACGTTTTTGAAATGTAAATGCTTGAAAAAACTATTCAAAAATAATGGATCTTTGAAATAATTTGAAGGAAAGCAAATAACATAAATATTTCAAGAAATAAATGGATCTCTTAAAAATTGCTTGGGCAAAGTATTGAGGAAATAAACAGTAAAACCTTGATCTAAATAAAATGCAGAAAATCTTTCTTTCAATTGCTGAAAATTTTTAAAAAGACTTTTAATGGAGCATATATAAATAGTAAAAGATTTAGTAGGGCTATAAAAATGCAGAAAAATTAATGCTGTAAAATATGTTAAATGGGCAAAAAATACAGCAAAAAATATTTTTAAAAAATTGACCGAATTCAAAATAATTGCATCGCGGGTTTTGGGAAAACAACCACAATGTGCAGCACGGGTTTTGGCCGCGCAGTCGCGATGTGCAGCGTGGGTTTCAGCCGCGAAGCCGCGATGTGCAGCGTGGATTTCGGTCACACAGTCGCGATGTGCAGCGCAGCAAATGGTCGCGAAGCCGCGATGTGCAGCGCGTAAAATGGCCGCGAAGCCGCGGTGTGATGCACGGAAAAAAGCCGCGAGGTCGTGATCAGCCACGCGACTGTTGGGAGAAAAGCCGCGAGGCGAAAGCCGTAAAACAAACGCCGAAAAACGAACCCAAAAATGGTAATTTCAGGCTATTAATGGCAATAGAAAGGGCCAAGATCTAGAACAGCAATGGATCTGCTGTCTAGGATGGCAGATCTATGAATTAAAATGATTAAAACTAACAAAAACTAAGATATAAAGTAAAAAACTGAGATCTAAGAATTTGAAGCCAGCAGAGTCACCAAAAACTGTTGGCTTGGTTTTGCAACCAAGCTTTGTGCAATGGGCACCTATCAACAATGTGATAGCAGTTTCAATATTGAAAGTAAAAACAATTATAAATTAAATCTAAATCTAAACTAGCATGTGCATATAACAAATAATTTTTTTTAAACGATTCAAGAATAAGAAATAAAAGAATAGGTTTTTTGTATTAAGATACCTCAAATGGTGAGGATTTGTGTTGAACAACTCCCAAGGTGAGTAGCTCCAAGCTCCAAAGGTCTCTTCTCCAAGATGCTGAAAATGGCCAAAAGTCTCATGAGAGATTTTGACAGCGTGAGGATAGGATGATGGATGGATGGAAAGTGAGGAGCCCCTACCACCTTTTTATAGTTTTTGGTGGTGGGGAATACCATTATGGTTTTGAGGAAACCAATGGTATTGACCAACATGGTTTAGGTACATTTTCCCTCCTTTTTCCTTTTTTGAATATTTTTAATATTTTTATTCCCTTTTTAATATTTTTGGGAATTCTAGACTCTTTTTTAGGGTTTTTTATGCTTTTTGAGGAAAAATATTCATTTTGAGGGGAAAAAGGGGTGTATTATGGTCTTTTGGTGACCTTTTGATGGCTTTAGAGGCTCAAATGGTGGAAAAGTGGACAAATGGGTCATGTGAATAAGGAAATGAGCTAGTGAGCACTTTTTGGGTGTTAACAGGTGGGACAAGACGGAGATTTTCTGGTCAAGCCGGATTGTATCCTCGCAAGGAGGGAAACTATTCTCCAGAATCACAACATTGGGCAATTGAAGGTGCAATGGAAGCACCTTGGCCCAGAAGAGACAACCTGGGATTTGGAGAGTAGTATGCGGGAAGCATACCCAACTCTGTTTCAGGAACACTCAAGGAGTGATTAGCCAACATAGAGGATAGTGTTGAGACTTAAGGAGGGGTGTATGTCACCTACCCAAATTTCTGAGAATTATTATTTTATTTGCAAAATACTTTATGTTAAATTTAATTACAAAGATTTGTAATTATGATCAGTTTTGATCATGGATGAATGTAATTACTGAATATTATTATTTAAATAAATTAATTAGGATACAAACACCCAAGAGGACTGTTGAATGAGTGTTCATTGACCCACTAGGAGGAATGGAAGCTGTTGGAAGGTATGGGACACATGGCAGCAATTGCATCACACCACTAACTTTTGGTTATGGGAAAAATACCCCTAAAAATAGGGCATTATCCCCCAGGAGGAGGGAATGAGCAGGCAGCTCATTTAATGACCCAGTAACATCTGAAAAGGCCTAGGCAGCCTATAAAGGAAAATTTGAATTGGGCAGGCAGCCCTTAAGCAATATTTCTGCAGAATATTTTCCTCTTGTGAATCAGGTGATCACAAGAGAGATTCGAATAGGGAGGTTAGTGGTGACTGTAATCTTACGTCTGCATCATTGCTGATAAGAACCAGAGATGCTGGTGCAGATCTATTGGACTGCTAACTATTGAGGATTCTGAAGTTATTGCTACAGCAAGAAGAAGTCCTCATTCCTGAGTTTCTTCCTCCTAGTGGTTCAGTGAATAGGCTCGGGGGTCATAAGACAGTACTTGACTGTTTTCAGGAGTTGGTTGGGTGGAACAGTCTTCTTGGGATGTTTGTTGCCCTACAGATTTTCTCAGGTTCTACAGATTTTCTAACTTATTCTCAGTAAATAATTCTGTTCTGTTTCACTGGTATTTTTTGTTTTCTATTTTTGAAAAAGAATCTAATTCTAGAATTGTTTTAAGTCTGAATGTTTAAGTTTAATGTTCAAGTTGAATTGATAAACCAATACCTCTATTTTTCCACATGCTGTTTTGAAGCATCGTACTCTAGTAGAGATATGCAAATTAAAAATAGATTAGAGGATAGGCAATTGCCATGGATTCGAATAGATAGAACAGTGATCGAATTATGTTTTACTATTCTGCCCTATATTTTTTCAGTAGTAAAAGTTATTGTATATAATAGTCCTGAACTACAACATTGTTTCATAAAATATAAAGTATTGTTCTCTTCTCTGTGTATATATAATATAGTTTGCTCATTCTTTTAGTTTGTGTAGTATTCATATAAAAATCGACAAACCATGTTTATACCATAGCTTCAAATTAAAAAGTATTATCATCATTATTTACATGCTGTAATTATAAGCATTACACAGTCATTCTATATTTCCCTGTTTTCACATTACACATACACATACACTGTTTTCATTTCTTATTCTATCATTTTTATAAATTTATCTAGTCAAATAGATAATGGAGATCATATAAATATTCTATTGCTGATAGTTATAGTATTCAGTAGATATTTGAAACTATAAGTATATTTTTCCTCTTTTGTTTCATTTTGCAAACTCATTACTCACAAACTTAGGATCAAACCTAAGTTACTTGAAAGTTCTTTTTCAAAAACATACTTCACATAACTTATAACTAAATAGGTTCACAAACCCTAGTTTAGAAACACAACGAAATTACTTGACATTCTACTGCAATATATTTGCTAACTTAGACGATTCTTACAATAGAAAAACATTACATTCTACACAGACATCACTTTCCACATTGTAAACAAACCCTAGTTTGTAACATTACGATTACAATCTATAGTATCAAATTGTTTATTGCAGACCCATTGATACATCATTTGGATGAAGTTTTTAGCTTGATATTTTGATTCTACAAACTAAAAATCGTTTCGACATTTTATTCTACAGACTCCTCAACCACGATGAAATGCTTAAACCCTAATCTAGCTTGAAAATCATTTTAGTAACCTACAGCAATAAGTCGATTTACATAAACGATTACACAGATTAAATAGTAGGCATTCTTTTATTGCCGAAAGGGTTAAACATTGTTTACACAGAAATGAGCCCTCGGCTCTATTTTCTTATTTCATAACTTAAACCTATGAAGTTGTGGATTCTCAGAACGAGATTTACAACACATTTTTGCAACAAAATTATACAAGATTTATACCAAATGTCTAGCAGTTTGAAGGAACACATTTTTCTGAAGCATCAACGAGTCACAGCTCCAGTCGGCATTATCAAAATTTAAAGTATAGAAACGAAGAACATACAACTGAACCAGAGTCTTATCACAGAATAGAAAACATGCTTCAGAAGTTTCTTCAACTATCAACAACGACAGAACAATGACAAGTCGTGGCAAGACCTATTACTCTTTTCTTGAATTAACCTCAATCACAATCGGAGAGTACTATGAGGTTTTTTGGAAGACCCGAAGCTTACCGGAGAGGAAGCACGCTGTTACCCTTCCCAAAACCTTACTCAAACATTCTTTAGAACCCTGCAACTGACAAACGATAAGCTCGAAGTTAGTAATCTGTTACATTGTAAACCAAAAATCAAAGTGCAGCAAAAGAAATACCCATTCCTTAGAGGAATGCTTACCTTCATAACCTTGACGAGAACGATGCCACGAACGACACCAGGATGCTTTCATCCTCTTGCAGCTCTGTGTATTTCTTTTCACTCTTTTTCTCTAAAATATAAAGCTTAAAACTATGATTTCGATAACCCTTCGAACGAGAGACCTAATCTCTTAAACTGCATCGACATTACAGTGAGAAAACCCTGCAATTTCAACCTTTTTGGAAGGTCTCAAGATCGAACCTCTCCCAAAACCCTTTGACAAATTTTTAAGCATCTTGTCGGCCACACAGGCTGTAACAATAGCACAATGAACAACTTCTCAAGTTCAAAAACAAAAACACACGATAGAGGTTAGGGTTACAATCTGATGGCCTAGACTCATCATCATCGATGATCACAGTATTTCCATCTATGTTAACATTGGTATCAACGACATCGACATTTATTGCCATCCTTCATCACAGTTTGACAATGCCACCATGGAAAACGTTTAAGCCAGCAACAACCAGTGCGAAGGCGTAAGATTCTTTCACAACAACGAGCAAGGAGACAATCACATCTACATGGATCGTTGGATATCCAACTTAGCAGGGATAGGGTACCAAACTTCTAATGTAGGATCGTTGCGTAATCTCTATCACAGCTCGAGCTAGATGTCAATTTATTGAATCAATGACCTGTCCAGTATCAAAATAAATGCTTGTGAGCGATTTCGACGTAACAGTAATCCTTGCAATTTCATGTTAATATAACCATTTTAAATTCGTCATAGTATTTTCAACATCTATGTAAAAATTTCATTATAATGTTGCACTACATTGCTATCGATCCGACACATTACAATGTGATAAGGATTTGCAACATATACTATAGTTTGTTATAATTCCAATGTTTGCATTATATTGCAATAGTTTAGTCATATGTTTTAATATTGATATTAAACCCAGAATCAATATAGTCACACCACTATATTCATAAGACCTTGAATATGTCATGTGATAGGATGATAGTTAAATAGTTCAAGTCTTGTTTTGCACCATAGTCAACCTATGGCTTGTATTTGTTTATTTATCTAATTGCTACAAATGTCTAGTCTCTAGAAAAGACTACATTTGCTTACATAAGACCTAAATAATCATAGTGGTAGATACGAATTGTGAACCATAAAATTTATATAGTTAAATCATTTCTATTCATAGGAACTAATAGTGTTGTATAAGCTCGCAAGTATATATATGCTATCATATATAGTTCATTAATTTGGAACAATGAGTTTCTCCAATTTCCTATCCACTTTCATTCATGCGATACAATGGTACTGTACCATCTTGGTACTACCATACAAATGATGACAACAAGACAACTATTATCACGACAATGACGACAACAAGACCAAATAGTACAAAGACGACTATAGTGACGATGCTGCTAACTAGATGTTTGTTTCAACAGCTAACTTGGGTTGATTTTACTCAAGTACAAGACGAACCTTGGAAAGCAAAAGTGTAAGCATGTGAAACATACATGTATGCTTTTATAATCGCAACAGTCTCTAATTATTCTATTTTTATTTACGACAATGAATTTGAACTTACATGAACTGGAATTTATTGAAATCATGAAACTTCTTACCTGTCGTCTGCACATAGAACAGGTTCAATGCTTTAGCATTGCAGCTAAGTAAGCTTCGGGGTCCCTCATAGGACTCCCTTGGTCAGCAAAGAAGCAAACTATCAGTATCATCTCAAAAGAAAAAGTTACATATCACATTTCTAACCTAGCATTTCATTCATTATATTACTCATGCTTATCATTGCAAAAGAAAAATGCCACTTCATAATGCTGAATTATTAATTCATAATTAGAGTTGTTATGAATGTGTTTAAGTTGTCACTGTCATATTGTTTATAATAGAATTTTATTGTATTAAGCACAAACAGCTGTTTAGTTAATGATGTTACGATCAACAAATATTATTTTTCGTAAGTTACAAATTATCGCAATCTAAGCTATTATTGCTATTATAAAAAAATTTAAATTTTTATGAAATTATGGGATGTTACAACCATGGTCAATTGTAGTTAACCATGGCCAATCATCGTCAACCATAGTCAACCATAGTACACCATTGTTAACCATGAACATTCAAAGTCAACCATGGTAAATTATAATGAGCCATGGTCAACCAATGTCAACCATACTCAAGCATCTTCAACAAAAGTTAACCATGCTCAACAAAAATCAACCATGGTAAACCAAGGTCAACCATGGCTAACCATGGTCAACCATCATCAACCATGAACATCAAATGTCAACTAATTTCAACCATAGTGAGCCAAGGTAAACCACAGTCAACTATGGCTAACCATAGTCAAGAATGGTCAACAATAGTCAAATATGGTAAACTAAAGTTAACCATGGTCAATCAAAGTCAACCTTTATAAAAATGTTAACCATGGTCAACGAGAGTCAACCATGTTCAACCATAGTCAATCACAGCCAACCATAGTCAACCATGGTCAACCATCATCACCATGAACATGCAAAGTCAACAATGGTCAAGTATAGTTAGCCATGGTCAACCATAGTCAAGCATGGTAAACTATATTCAATCATAGTCAACCATGGCCAACCATTGCCAACCATGAACATCCAAAGTCAATAATGGTTAAGCATAGTCAACCATGTTCAACGAAAAATCAACCATGGTCAATTATAGTTAAACATGGTTAACCAAAGTCAAACATGATCAACCAGAGTCAACCATAGGTAACCATGGTAAATGATAGTCAACCATGGTTAACCATTATACTTATCATTATTTAATTATTATTATTAACCATTGTTTTTATTATTATTTAATTATATTTAATATTTATTTACGTATGTTTTCTTTTATAAATAGTTATTATCATTTTGATAATAATAATAACTAACCAATCTTTTCCCACAAGTCAGTCGTCAACTAGCAAGCCATATTAATTAATAATATGGCTTGTATACGCCTATTGGTATATATCAATCAATTTTAAATGTGTGGCTATCATTGATATACATCGACGTATATAAGTCATATTATTAATTAATATAGCTTACTAGTTTAAAAATATCATTATAAAAACTTAAAACTACAAAATAAATATATAAATTAAAAAAAAATTACAAATAAAATCTAAAAAATATCATTCTAAAAATTTTTAATTACAAAATAAATATATAAATTTTAAGAGAATACATTACAAAACTAAAACCCGAGTAACTCTTTTTAAAATGTTTTTTTAATTATATATAAAATCTAAAAAATATCATTCTAAAAGTTTTAAATTACAAAATAAATATATCAATTTTAAGAGAAGACATTACAAAACTAAAACCTGGGTAACTCTTTTTAAAATGTTTTTTTAATTATGTATATGTGTGTGTGTGTGTGATTTATAAAAATAATGTGAAGTGTGTATGAAAAAGAAAACTATATGTTTTGAATTTATATAATGAAATTTATGTTACTGCAATTTTTAATAAAATAATAAAGATTTTAAATGTTTTAAGGTTTTTTATTTATTTATTTTTAATTGGTAGCTAATGTATGGATTAATTAGTAATTGTTGCATGGATAATAGAGAGTTTGTGGCATACAATATGTTTGACTAGAAGAAATTATGTGATAACGGGTATCTAAAAAATACATAATTAGGAAACAATTATATATATATGTGGATTAGTTAGTAGCTGCTGCATAGATAACAGGTGGTAGATAATTTGTTTAATTAGAAGAAATCAAGCACACATAACTCATAAATACAAGTACTCATGAAGAACGAGTAACACATCAAAATTAGGTTTTGATTTAAGTTTCAAGGTTTGGTTTAGGTTCTAGGTCTATTTAAAGAAAACCTAGGTATCTAAACCTAGAATCACAAGCTACTCTCAATACTTTGTACATTTTGTCCCTAGCTTAGGCACTTCTATTCCTAATGGAGAAGGCCTGATTGCAATGTTATGGCTTAAGTAACTTAGAGAGCTATGGTTACCTCAAATGGCTCCATTGACAAGCAAAGGTATTCAAGGGGTCCAGAGGCATCATCTCTCGAAGATGAGAGGAGCAAGATAAAGGCCATGAAGGTTTTTACAGGGTCCAAAGGCATGTATTTTTATTAGCACAACCACTTAACTTGGGTTGGTGAACACCGATAGGCCACAAGTTAAGTGCCATGAATAAGTTACATGTTACTTGTTCTCTCATTTTTCTAGTTAAATTCTGCCATGAACTACCTGTTATCCATGTATCACGAACTTAAGGTTATCCATGCATCACGAACTTATGGTTGTCCATGCATCAACTAAGAGTTATCCATGCATGAGCCACCAATTATTTTTATATTCTTGTTTTTTTATAATTGTTTATTTTGAATTTGGAACCACTGCTATAGAGTCAATGTGGATAGTACACTTGTCTCATCCTCATGCTAGTCCACCCCAAATTCTAAAATAAAAACACCTATTCGTGTAATTACTTTTATGGTATAGACAATCAAAACATATTTTAATCATTTGTAACTTAGTTAGGTTGTGATATTAAAATTATATTACTATTTGTTATTATGTATTAGTTTATTAATGCTGAAATTAGTTTATTTTAGTAAACTCTATTACAGTGAACATGAAGGAAGGAACGATAACTGCGGTGGGAGAAGCAAATCATGTGTATCTGGCAAGTAAACTCGGGAAATTGGGATACATAGCAGATCTGTTGAACGTGAGTCCTGTGGAGAAAGAGAAAAAAAATGTTGTCGGAGAGGCTCCTACTGTCATGTATTATGTATTAAAGTTTGTCCTTATTAGCTATTGATATTGTATGACAGGTCTCCAATGAGTTATAAGGGTTGTTATTTGATGAGAATGATAATCCATTTATATTTTTTGGGAGAGTTGAAACACGTGAATATTTTGCAAGCACCTTTACAGTTGCGGGAGTTAAAGGTTTGCGGCTCCTCGGCTCTCAAACATTCCAAAATATACAGGGCAATTGAAGCACCTAGAATGGATTGTATTTGATCGCACTTTCTATAACATAGTCGTTCTCACAAAATTGACAAAAGAATTTTGTCTTCTGCAGTCGTTAAAGGTCTTCGTGTTAAGAAGTTGCCAAGAAATTAAATCATTGTCTTAGTGCTTTGGAGAGGCTGCTAGATTCCTTTGGTTATTTAAGTAACCTCGGACACATCGATTTTTCATACTGCTATAGCTTGGGTATTCTTCCATACTTTGATAAATTAATTAAACTCCAATATCTTAATTTAAAGTATTGCAGTCATTTAACCATGTCAAGCGAAACACTAAGAAATAAAAGGACGCTTGATTATGTAAATCTCAGTTGGTGTACACAAATTAAAGTATTCCCTTAGCAACTGGCACGTAAAAGGTCGCTTAAGCGGTTACATTTTCAAAGAATGTCCAAGTGCAATTGGACAGCAATTGGAAGTCCTGGAACTAGTAGGCCCTTTGCTGGACACGATGCCACCTATACTGTGTGACTTCAAGAACTTAAGGAATTGCAACTCTATGAACACAAGCAATTGAAATGTTTGTCAACTTCTATTGGACAGTCAACTCAGTTGACAAACAGAGATAAAAACTTTATTTATTGCACTAGGTTAACATTGATATCAAAATGAAAAATTTAATTATTTGTATTTAATATCAACCATGCCACGTCCACATAGAAAATATTAAAGACACTTTAGCATGAAAGAATAGTTATTTGCATTGAGATTTGCAATAATAATGATTTAAAGAAGAATATAGATATTAAACACCTTGCCGCCAAACTCACTAGACCTCGAGCTGGAAGAATTTCCATCCTCCAGCAAAGTGTCGATTCCACTTATATAGCTTCCCAGTACACTTAATAAGGCTCTTGTGATGGCTCACACAAGCCCAATCCCTAAACTAGTTGACGTTCAACTGCAGATGTCTGGAGGCAGCTCCTCAAGTTCTCCTTCTACATCTTCAAGCAATAATAATTTGCAAAAAAAAATTATAAGTAGCCATTGTATATCTACTTTCTTCGTTTTGTCTTGCATTTTAGGTTTCATATTTATTTATGTTTGTTAATGCTTCTGCAGGTTGATGAAGGTGGAGAGTGCACTAATGAAAAAAAGAGAAGCAACGATCAAGATGGGCTCTGTGATAGGGCTTTCAAGAAACCTAGAACAAAAGCTTCTGCGGGTGCTCCAATGAAGGTTACAATCTCGATTCCCACACCATGTATTTCTTAACTTTAATTTTGATTGGGAAAGAAGCTTCTTCTTGCGGCTTTCTTTAAAGTTGCAGGTGCGCAAAGAGAAGGTAGGTGAATGCATTACAACATTGCAACAACTCATCTCGCCATTTGGAAAGGTAAAACATGAAACCTATTAGATGCATCAGATCATGAATTCATGCTTTTTTTCATGGGTTCACCATGATTATGAGAATCTTGGGTAAAACCTAAAATCCACTATATGCATGTATATGCATGAGAACCATGAATTCATGCTTTTGTTCTTGGTGAACCTTGGGTAAAACCTGAAACCCACTAGATGTATCTGAATCATGAATTCATGCTTTTCTAAATGGATTCACCATGAATATGAGGTCTTCAAATCTACTATGATTCTAGGTTTTTCAAATCTACTTGGAACCTTAGTGAAACCTGAAAGTCACTGAATCCATGGGAATCGTGATAACGATGGGTTCAAAGAAAGCATGCATAAAAACAATAAAAAGAGTGCAACCCATGGTAGGTTCACAATTCACACAAAGCATAGGGGATCATGCCAACATGGGGTTTGATCAAGTTTCTTTAATGTGGGAATCTAACCAAACAAAATTTTATTATTTCGCTCTTCCTTATGGGAATCTAGCAAAACAAATTTTTTTATTGTTTTGGGTGATGCAATGTGGTTCATTTTTTCTAGGTTCTAAGTTCACTTACAGTCCTTCAAAATCCAATTATGAATAGAACCCTAATCTAGTTGAACCCATTAAGATTATCATCCATACCTTGTGTTAACACCAAAAAAGTGCTCACCAGCTCATCCCTTTGGACATACACCTCTGTTGACCAAATTTCCTACCAACCTAGCCTTCAAAACCCTACAAAACCCAAATGGGTATCAAAAATACCCAAAATTCCCTCAAAAACATACTAAAACTCCAAAAGAGGGTCAAAATCATACTAAAACTCCAAAAGAGGGTCAAAATCAAAATAATAGGGAATAAAACTAAAAAAAAATCAAAAAAAAAGAAGAGAAAATAGGGCAAAAACCCTAAAACCCTAATCCAAGTTTATAAAAGGGGTGGAGGCCCTTCATTTCCATATCCCTCAACTACTCTACCCTTATGCTACTAAAATTTTGTCAAGCCTTAGCCATCCATCTTTGAGCTTTGGCCTCCCTTGAGAAGATAGAAATCTTAGCCACCACCAAAAGCATTGGGGAGGAGAGTACGGAACCAAAGGAGCTCCGGAGCACATTGTCAGAGCTTCAGCAACCTCATTTCTGAGGTAAATCTTTTGCAAGCCCTTGCTTGCCCATAACACAAAAAAAAAGTTAAGGACTCTTTATTTTACTACTTTGAAAATCTATTGTTTACTGCTTTAAGTTATTTTTTAATCTCATGCATATGTTAGATCAGATTGTTTTGTTGTTTATATGATTAGTTTAGTTTTGATTATTTCCCTTTAGCCTGCTACTAAGGGTCATTTCCCTTAGTAGGTTCCCTTTTGCATAAGCAAGGGTGAAAACCCTAGCTACAAATTGGCGACTCCACTGTCTGAACCATTTTTAGCTTTCATTGTTATTTGTTTAAAAATTATGTTTTTTGGTTTTATCTACTTAGTTACAGGCCTGCAAGTTTTTTTGTGCGGGTGCAACCAGTTTGCATCGTTTTTCGTGCAGAAAATCGCCTCTTTTTTCCTCACAGCTGCGGCCTGCACCGTGGCTGTTCACCATTTTTGCGTTGTCTGCAGCTCGGCTCTATAGCCCTTTGCTACGGTCCAAAGCGCAGCTTTCCTGCATCTCTCCGTGATGCACAACGCACCATTCCTCCTTCACGTGCATGTGGTTCTAAACCACATCTTACCTATTTCCCCTTGCAGTCCATATCGCAGTCTACACAAGCCTACCCGTTGTCCAAGCTCTGCACATGGGCAGCACCGCTCACCACCTCGCCACTTGCACGGTTCCCACCACTCCCCACCTTCCCATTTCCGCAACCCCAACCACAGAGAACCCACCGTAGGGCGCACTGCACACTGCGCCATCCGCCCCATATCTCACACTGCACACCACAGATTCCATCCCGGAACCCACGCTGCACACTGCACACTCCGACGCGCTACTGCCACGCTGCACACCGCACAGCCCAATGCGCTACAACCGTGTTGCACACCGCATTGCACAGCGTGCCTACCATGCTACACACCGCACACCCAGGCCCGAGACCTGCACTGCACACCGTAGCTCACAACGCTACCTCCGCACTACACACTGCACATAGCGGCCCGAAACTCACACTGCACACTGCGTAGATCCGGTCGATAGCCACGCCTTGATTTTCAAATTTTCACCTTTCTATTATTGTTTCACCATTTTTGTTATTATTTCCATTTTGTTAAGCATTCATCTTCCAACATTGTTTCCATTTTTCTAGCATTTAAATGCCATATTTTTACTTGCTAGTTAGCTACCAACATCATCATTGTACACATGCTGTCACCTAACTCAAGTGAGCCCTAAAAAACTACCTAACTCAACCAAATTTTAACCCCATTTGGGAACATAGAAGAATTTTGTAACTAGATAGGACAAGGGAGATAGGTATCCAAATAACACCCCTTTGTTTCTTACACTTGAGACATAGTTGTTGTCATCTAAGGTGCCAAAATCCCTTAGTATTTTTTGACACGGTTACGACCAATTTGTCGGAAAGGCCTCTCCCTTAGGAGGGTTGAAGTGGTGAGACTAGTTCCAGAGGCCTGAGTGGAATACCACAACCCATTCAGTCACCGAAGGCTACCTCCTCGTTGTCCCTGTGTGGTGATTCCTTTTAGGCCCACACGGTGATAGGACTGGAGCCGTAGATTCACCTTTCTGGACGTGTCATGAACGGGGTATCTTAGTTTCCTTTCTTATAGAATTGTCTACCTGGTGTCCCTCTCGGTAGGGGGATATCATTGGCCTTTGGTTCTACCTTTCGTATTGTCTGACTGGGATTTCATCACCTTGCAAAGGATACATCTAATTCGAACTAGCATACCTTTTAGTTAGGGGTTTGCATGCTTCCTTACCTACCCTGAGTTTAGTGAGTACACCTTTTTTCACTTTTTAGGAGCCTTTGTCTGTTGGTATTCTGACCATTTTTATTACCGCTCCGTGTGATTGTAGCACAACTATTACAACACATGTTTTGAGCATTGTTGTTGGCCTGAGTGCCGTATTTTGTACGCTCTCCTTGTGCACACTCGGTTGCACTAGGATTTTTTGAACTTTTCACTTACCACACCTCACCCAGAATACTCTCATCGTCATCATTGAATCCCAAAGACAATCCCAGCATCAACAGGGCCAACCCCCGTAACACAGTTCACTTGGCTCTCCTCACCACAGACGTATAGCCTCGTCACCTGACCTGGACGCTCCTTATAGCACATCCAACTTGGAACCAGAGTACAACACATACACCGCTCCACCTAGCCCCTTGGCTGGTATGACGTCCAACACCTTTTTCAGTGGGATGGTCGACGGAGGACCCACCACTCACCCGGCTACCACAACAATGTCTATCCTTGTCATGTCATCTATAGGCCCTACGCCTAACATCCCCGCACCCACATCCATTCCTTTAGGGAGTGGATTTGTCACCAATACAAATCCACTGCTGACTAGTAGCATACCTGGGGGAAGCGGCCCCACCATTGCCGCTATGGCCCATACCATTGCCCCACACATTGGGGGTAGCAGCACCACCATTGCTGTTATGGCCTATGCCGTTTCCCCAAACATTGGGGGCAACGGCCCCACCATTGTCGCTATGGCCCATACCATTTCCCCACACATTGGGGGTAGCAACCCCACCATTGCCGCTACAGCCCATATCGCTGCCCCATACATTGGGGGCAGTGACCCCCACCATTGCTGCCACAACAAACATACCCCCCCCCCCCACATATTCCTGCTATTTTTCCATTCATGGCCAGTCTTAATCTCCCTGACTTGGCTAGGTTGACTAATGATCCTATAAGACATGATCCTACATGGCTTCCTATGCCCACCAAACTCCCCTCGGACATACCCAAATTCGAGGGAAAGGGAGGAGAAGACCCTCAAAATCCTATCATGTCTTTCCACTTATGGTGTTCCTCTAACTCTATCATGGATGACTCCATTCGCGTTCAACTACTACAAAGAACCCTCACTGGAGCTGCAGCTAAGTGGTATAATGACCAACCTCATGGGACCCACCTTACGTTCACATCACTTGCTTCCACTTTCCTGCAATTCTTCTAGTTACCCGTTTGTTATGATGCCGGTGTAGAGATCATCTTGTCTTGTAGACAGAATATAGCCACCCACATCACGGACCACATCCATGAATAGCGTAAACAACGTACTTTATGTAAGATCAAGTTGGATGACCATGTTTTCTTAGACTGGTTTCTAACGTCTCTCATACCAACCATCGTGAAGGATGTGGCCTCTAAGCGACCTCAGTCTGAGGAAGAAGCCATCCTCAAAGCCCAACAATTTGATCTTATCTACGCCCAATCTAGATACCTATACTCTATCTTACCAGACACCCCTTGTGTCGATGCCTCCCGGAGCGATGCCCCCGGAGCATTGGATTTTGCCGACGGCATCATCGGGCATGTAGCATTACGCACCCAACCGTACACGGCTATGCCCACTCCTTCTGGCCCTAATCTTTCACGTGCCACATCCCATTCTAGAGTGACTACATCATATGCCCCTATCATTCGACCTCCTCATACTCATGGACCATCATTCCCACAGCATTGTTATGGCCATGTACACTCACCTTATAATCCTCCTACGGGCCAACCCACCTTTTATCAAAACTTGCCTCAACCAGCACATCCACACCCCCAAGTTCAGTCGGCTTACTACCCTCCGCAAGCCCCACTTACGTAACCACAAGCTCCTCCAGTTTATCATCCACTGCCAACCCCACCTGCACCGGCTCAACCTCAAGCACATCCCGATTACTAATCGCAGCCGACACCTTCACCACTTGCTCAGCCACAAAATCCTCCCAACCCCCAAGGGAAAGTTTATGCCCAACAACACCCATAGCAAAATCAGCTTGCTCAACGCAACCAGGAAGGCCAATAGAACAGGGGGAGAGGATGGAACCATAGGAATAACCAACCTCAGGACCAAGGAGGTCAACAACCAAACCCCCCCAATAACAAAAATGCGGCCCCACCTGACCAAAAACCTGACAAACCACCTCGTAAGGGCAAGAATCCCAATCTATGAATGAATCATCCTTTTTCCATATGTGGGGTCTATGGCCACTATATGCACAATTGTCTACATTTAGATCGTGCCCGTCAACTTTGGATGGATGACGCCCAACACCAAGGACAGGCTGCTCCTCCTGCACAACCCAACCCCCAGCCGCCTCCCATGGTGCTGCAAAATCCCTTGCCCACGCAAGGAGTAGTAAACACCCAACCACTACCTCCTCCTCAAGGAACCACACAACCACCTCAGCAAATCACATATGCTACACAGACAAACCAACCGACGGATTCGAGTACCCACCATCTCCTCGTGATGTCATCGACAGACGTCAATCTTTAAATGCATCGAAATCAATACGGACCTAACTCCGAAACCACCCTTTTCAACACTATCGCTAAAGCTCTTCCCACAGATCAACCCTTACGCATACCCCCGCCACATAGCAATGGGGCCCCTAAATCCCCCCGCTTCCCACTATGACGGATCAACAACAATCCTAACGCTTGTGCCACATCAAATTATAATATTGTAGAAGATCTAGCGCAGTCCCCCACTGTTATGTCAGCCTTGGAAGTCCTAAAGAACTGTCATGCATAGAGGAAATTGTTGTTATCCGCCATCGGTGGATAGACCCTAACGACTCACGATTGATGGCATTTGACTTAGACCAAGCCGAACCACATTTTCCTTCGACACTAGCTTTCTAGTTTTCTGTATCAGTTCAGAACCTTGTCATCCATCGATGCATCATCGATGAAGGAGCCTCCACTTGCGTAATGTCAACATTTGTTTGGCAGAAGCTTGTATCTCCCACTCTACATCCATCAACAACTGCATTAAGAGCTTACGATGGCCGCACAGCTCAACCTCAAGGCCTTTTTTCTAACATTCCCATTCATCTAGGGGGCAAAACGGTCCTAATCAATATAGAGGTTATCAATGCACAACTTGATTACAACCTCTTGCTTGGTCATAGTTACATGTATGCTATGAAGGTCGTCGCTTCGTCCATTTTCCGCATCATGATGTTCCCCCATGAGGGACATGTGGTCAAAATAGACCAAAGAACATACTATGATCCCAATGCCTCCGCTGCTCGTGAGAATGTTCTTCCCATGATTGAACAACCCACGCAAAATGCTCCTACATCGCTAGTCTCCAAAATTGGACCCAGGTTATACTTGGAATCACCCATGACATCCACGTTCCAATCCATTCCGCCCTCTGTAAAGATAATAGATATATCTGACCTCTGCACAATTTCCTCCAACCACACAGCGCCCAACTAGCAACCGCCTTTACTACCACAACCACCGTCGGTGCCAAGTTACATTGGGGCAGCACCCATCCTATGATCCCATTTTTATTCCCACTGTCTGTAGTGATAAGTAGCCCCGTGATGGCCACTTTAAAACTCCCTAGTTTAACCCAAGGTCTACCCGTGTGGTATTTACTCGCCCCTGCTCCTCCACCAACACCACAAGTCGTCCTTCAACCAGTTCAACCTATTAACACTTCCAACTGCCCACCCCCATGAGTTGTGAACATGCCCAATTGTCCTCCTTCTGGCATAGCATCCACATCTGCTACAAACCCTTCCCCACCACCACTTAAAAACGCTAGGGGCATAGGCCCACAAAACTATATCACCCCTCTGAAGAGAAAACCAGTAGCACCCCAACCACCCCCACGAGCACCCCCTAAGTGCTCCTTGTGTGATGATATCGGCCACGCCACCCACAACTGTCCTCAGTTGCCAGATCTCCAAAAACACATGCAAACCTTGGATGATGACCCCAACATCCCTGTAGTCGTACTAAACCCCTTATCCCATCAACGCAACAAGGCATTTCACACTAACCATGCTTGCGCTATTTGTGGCATATATGGTCACTACTCACACCACTGCCCCGACCTCTCGGATTATAGAGCGGCCCTCTACGAACTGAATAACCTCGATCTAGAAACCTCCCCTCCTACCATTGAAGAAATTCATCCCCCAACATCTTCCTCTTCAGAAGAAATCAATACCATATACATGATCTATACGGCCGATAGGCACGACGTGCCTCCAACATCTACCCTTCCCTCGTATGAATTGATAACTCAATACTTCCGTAGCGACGAGGAAATCATCGAATCCATTACGGAACCCAACTACCCATGGGATGATATGCACCATCGATCATATTTCATCCCTAGTGAGTGCACCCCTACCACAGCCAACCAATTGGCGATTAAAACAAAAGACTTTCTCCCTGAGAAGGTCGACTGGTTCAAGAATCCTACTCCCACCCACGACGCCTTGATATTTCCATCACACCTAGTGCACCCGAACTCATCACCTTAAGTGCTGCTTGTATGGAATACGAAATCGGGGAATCTAAAAAGCTCTTTCAGGAGTTTCATGATGTCTTTTCCTGGTCTTATACCGAGATGCCCGGCCTGGACCCTACCATCATTGAACACCATATTGACACATGGCTGGAGGTCCCACCTGTTCGCCAGAAGGAGAGACCAATTCACCCCTCCAAACTTCCTGTAGTCAAAATTGAAATTGAGAAACCACGCAAAGCCGGATTTATCTATCCTATCGCATACACCACCTGGGTGTCCAACCCTGTACCTGTCATTAAAAAACAGGGCACTCTCTGTGTTTGCACAGATTTTTGAGATCTTAATCATGCATGTCCCAAAGACAACTTTCGCACACCTTTCATCGACCAGCTCGTTGATGCTTGTGCCGGACATGAAGTCCTCTCCTTTATGGATGCCTTTTCCAGATATAACCAAATACACATTCGGAAAGAAGACCAATACAAAACTACGTTCACTACCCAATGGGGCACCTTTGCCTGCCGGGTCATGCCATTTGGTCTAAAGAATGCGGGCACCACTTTTCAATGAGCCATGACATGCTGCTTCCAAGATCTAACTCATGTCATCCTGGTTTACCTAGATGACCTTACCGCTCACTCCAAAGAACAATCTAACCACCTAAATGACCTGCATCAAGTCTTCTTTCATTGTCGCAAATACAGAATCCGCTTGAACCCTCTCAAGTGTGTGTTTTTTGTTCCTGCAGAATGGTTGTTAGGATTCATCATTTCATAGAAAGGGATAACTGTCGACCCTTTAAAAGTTCAAGCCATCTTGGACTTACCTCCCCCTCGCACCATACGTAGTTATAGAGTCTACAAGGGAGAGCCAATTTTCTTCGCCGCTTTGTTCCTGAATACACCACGAAAGTTCACGGATTTCTCTGCTTACTCCGCACTCGTAGCCCATTTGTTTGGGATGAGCAAGCTCAAGCAGCCTTTACAACCCTTAAAACAGCCTTAAGTAATGCCCATTTGATCTCTCCCCCGGATTTCTCAAAGGATTTTATCCTGTATGTTTCGGCATCAGAACATGCCATCTTCGGGGTGCTCGTTCAAGAAGATAGTGCACGAAAAGAGCACGTAATCTACTACGTGAGTCAGACCTTGTCTGGCCCACAGTTGTGTTACCCCCCAGAAGAGAAGTTGGCCTTAGCTATCATCTTCTCCATACAAAAGCTCTGTCACTATATATTGTTGAGCCCAACTACTGTTGTGGCCGACTCTAATCCTATGGTTTACCTCTTGATTCGTCACCTCCTACAAGGTCGTGTGGCTAAGTGGGTCATTATTCTCCAAGAGTATGACCTCACGTTTACAACACCAAAGAGAATCAAGGCCCTTGCGTTGGCACAACTAATGGCAGACTTTCCACCATCATCCAGTTCAACTCCCATCAATACTAGTCTCCTCGATGATCATTTATTTATCATCTCCTCAAATGACCCTTGGTATGGCGATATCGTGGTGTACCTTCGCACTTAGAAATTTCAACCTCACCTTGACCACGATGGACGTCGATGCATACGTCACCACACTTCACGTTACCTCCTCTTAGGAGATTTGTTATACCGTCGCAGTGTCGACACCATTCTATGCCATTGCCTCACCCGCGATGAGACCGAATAAGTCCTTAATGATTGCCACAGCGGAGCTTGTGGCAGACACTTTTCAGGGATGGCCATCACCCAAAAAGTAATCCATGCTGGATATTTTTGGCCCTCCCTCTTTACCTACTGCATCAATGCCGTTAAGCATTGCCGCAACTACCAGCTCTTTGCACCCAAGGCAAGCACCCCACCCCCCCCATTCACCCAGTCATCACTGTTGGCCCTTTCTGCAAATGGGCCATTGACTTCATGGAGTGCAACCCTCCATCAGTAGGTGGTCATAAATATATCGTTGTAGCTGTAGATTACTTCACCAAGTGGGTTGAGGCCATGCCCATGTTCAATTGCAAATCTGACATCGCAACTCATTTTTTCTTTAATCATTTCATTACTCGTTTTGGGGTCCCACAACAAGTCGTGTCAGACCACGGGTGACACTTCGAGGACTCCATCTAGAAGGAACTATATATCCTTCTGACATTTAAGCATCAATACACTTTCTCCTATTACCCTCACGGGAATGGCTAGGTAGAGGCCATCAATAAAATACTGAAGACCATTCTTCAGCGTACCGTAGATCGCCATAAGTCCAATAGACATTACATGTTATTTCCAGCACTATGGGCTTATCGCACTTCCACTAAGACCACCACAAGTTTCACCCCTTTTCACTTGGTCCACGGCGTCGAATCGGTCCTCCCCATAGAGTGCCATATTCCCTCCCTCCACATAGATATAGAACTCCTTCTCGATACCTCCCCACTTGAAAAACGCCTAATCCTTTTGGAACAGGCTAACAAGGATCGCCGAACAACCCTCCAAACCATTGAAGCTGCAAAAAACCACTCCAAAGCGAGTTATGATAAACACGTCCACCCACGCAATTTCAGGGAGGGGGGCCTTGTCCTAGTCTATGACCAAGCACATGATAAGACCGGGAAAGGAAAATTCGAATCCATGTGGCAAGGCCCATATATCATACATACCTGTTTGTGACATGGGGCATACATCCTCACTGATTCTGAAGGGACCCCTTTGCGCAACCCTCAAAATGGGTTGTACCTTAAACGTTTCTACCCATAACACCTTTTTGAGGACCCACCAGTCCCTTTTTGTAAAGTTTCATTCCTTCTTGTTTCCCACCTTTTTTATCAATGACCTTACATTTTGGTTACCCTGCATGATCATAGATGGGCGCCCTCCCACAACAATCTATCAGTTTTGCTGATGGCGCAAGTTGCTGGTCCCCGAACCTTGCCTCTGTAGCTTGGGTCTTGTATTCTTCCTCACATGAGCTAATCCACCTCGATGGAGTGTGCATAGGTGCTTCTACCAATAAATAGGCTGAGTACGATGCTGTGGGTGGTCTACTGACCGCCGCCCTCCAAATGGGCATATGTCACCTTCGGGTTTTTCTTGACTCCCAGCTGCTTGTCACTCAACTCAACAACCGCTACCAGGTACAAGATCCCTGCCTTTTTAGAAATTTCCTGCGCACTAAACAAATGATTAGACAGTTTGAATCCATTACATTCACCCATGTCCCATGAAATCAAAATAGTGTAGCAGACCAAATGGTTAACCATATTCTAGACTGGCATACAAATCACCATATGTAGGCCATCAATCATACATAGATAACCATACCACCCGCATGTACATAACAATATCATTTAGGCATTAAAAAACCACAAACATCGCAAAAAGAAATCATCACCACAATTGCATCCACGTGCATAATCATAATTGCATCCACGTGCATAATCATAGCTGCATCCACGTGCATATAATACAACCATCATGATCGATGCATCGACGTGAGTAGAAAATAAAACATCATCACAAAAGGCATCCACGTGCCATAAATAAATAAATAAATAAATATATATATATATATATATATATATATATATATATATCATGAAAATGTCATAAGTACCCACTATACCCAAATATAGATATAAACACAGTGAAGAGCCCCAACAGCATCCTCAATAAATATCATAAGCCGTATATACAAAAATCCCACATGCTCATCACAGTGGGGGCAACCCTGTCAAGCTTCCTAGTCAGACTCCTCTCGGTAGTCCTCATCATAATCATCCCGCTCTGACTCCCCTACCTCGGCGGCAGCCGCTGCAGTTGCCTGTGCTACTAGCTCATCCTCCCCCTGCTCCTCCTTAGGCATCTCCTCCTCAGGGTCCTCCTCTACAAGCTCATCCTCCTCAGGATCATCCCCATCCTCCTCCCCAAGATAGGGTACATCCCCTCGAGCGAAATCTTGCACTGTCTGTGCGGCCATCGCAATGCGCCGCATGATATGCCTCCACTCCTGTGGAGCATTATAACATATGTCTATCAATTCCTGGTCCAGATGCTGCCAGCCATCGCTCTCGATCCCCTCCAGGAGCTGATCAATCCCCTGTCACAAGACATCCAAAGTAATTGCAACACTCCGATGATGCCCCTGTCCGCGACCTACTGGATCAATCCCCTCGACATGGCCTCTCTGCATCCGATGCCCCGACAGTGGTTGAGGTCCCACATCTGCAAAGAGAAACATCAAAACGTCACTAAAATACCAACTGACTACAACATAAATACTGTGTCTAAAACCAAACAAAACAAAAACAAACATACCATCCGGTCCCCAAGCCTGACTAGGAGGCCTCGGCATCTCTGGGTCCCCCCGAAAGTCCATCTGGGCATATGGGTAATCCTCAATGGATACTGGTATCTACATCCACTGTAAAAACAGCTCCTCTATAAAGAAACGACGCACGAGCCCTTCAACCCTACGAGTCATCATCTCTCCCCATCACCGCATCCGCGGCTCTGTCGGTGGTGCCTCTCACACAACTCTGTGAGGCCGCAATGTCTGGACACGCTCAAAGAAAAATGGACATAAAAAGGAAGGGTAACATAACTCCTTCCCAAATGTCGTACCTTACTGAACTCACACCGAACGGCAGTCAAATACATCTATCCCCAAGCATAATACATGCCATTAAGGATGCCATGAGAACCCAAAACTCGTACCACCATCACCACAATCGCTTGGGTGGACGGACTCTCCAAATCACAAAGCATAAGTGAAGAGCCGCTCACCTCCACAACTAACAGACAATGCCGGTCCAATAAATTCTGCATCGAAACATTGCCCGGCCTCCTTGGCTAGGTATCAACAACCATGCCCAACCTGGGCAATCCAGTCAAAAAATATACATCTGTCAGGATAAGGTCTAGTCGCGCACCCTGAATCATAAAAGCCTCGATGTCCGAATCCCAGAACTCAACTAACTTGTTCAGCAACAGAGGTGTTGAATGCATATATGGGATCTCTGCGAACTTCAGGAGCCCACTATCAGCTAGTGCCCCCCAAACCACCATGTCTGTCCGGATACTCCTCCGTATGTTGGGAGGAACCTCCCACTCTCTCCATCTAACCTCTGGCATCCTGCCAATCACAACAGTAAAGCCCATTAGATCCATATCCCAACAAAAAATCTGGGCTTTCAAATGCCCTCTGGAGTGCGCTTTCTCCCTTGAAACATGCACTGCAGAATGCACTTGATCAGCCACTCCCCGCGCTGTACACTGCGCTTTCCTTTTGGAAAGCTGCGCTACACACCGTAACCACACCAGCCCCTAGTTGCACTATGAAGCGCGCTTTCCCCTTTGAAAGTCACGCTTCAAAGCGCAACTAGGCTGAACAAACCCTTATGGCACACTGCATTTTCCAAATGCCCCAACACGCCATGGACTGTTCCCTTTAGCGAGATACCCACACTTTGCAGCACAGCTACCTCCACTATTGTCGTGGTCCAGAGCGCACCAGACCTTCCCAAACCCACGCTATGCCATGTAGGTGCCTATTTTTGACCAGTATGACTCCCCAAAGCCCCAAAATAAAGTAAAAATGATTAAATGATAAAGCTAAGGACATGAGCTCTTACCTGCAACTCCCAAAATGCAAATCCACCGGTGAAATCTCCCACAATCTCAACTTTTACCTTTGGCCTCCACTAATCTCCTGTCAAACTCACAACTCACAAATGACACCTATAATGAGGGACCACTTACTATTTATAGACATTGGCCTTATTCTCCTTTTTCCACTGCGGGATCATCTAATGCCCTTTTCTCAAACCGTTGATACCAATGAACTCAGTGCAACTAGAACTTCGCGGTGGTCTAATCAGTTTCCAGTTTTCACCGGCACCTTTTTCGAGCATTTTTTAGTGCCCCCTATCACCTTGGTTTGCATGCCACATTGGTCGTTATCCATTTTGTACGTTCTTTATATCCCCGGATTTAGTTTTCTGCACTCATGATGATGCTTCAGATCATTTCTCGCTCTCACCTATAAATCTTTCGGACATTTTTACATGCCCCTCATTGCCTCGGTTTACGTGCCACTTCGACCGTTGTCCGTTTCTGATGTTCTTTATATCATCAGATTCTGTTTTCCGCGCTCGTGATGATGCTTGAGATAATTTCTCGCTCTCACCTCTAAATATTTTGGGCATTTTTACATGCCCCTCGTCGTCTCGGTTTGCATGCCACATTGGCCATTGTCCGTTTTGGATGTTCTTTATATCATTGAATTCTGTTTTCCGCACTCATGATGAGGCTTGAGATCATTTCTCGCCCTCACCAGAAAACTTTTTGACATTGTCCCTACACCTTGCCGCTTCGATTTGCGTGCCACATCGGCCGCTGCTGAGTTTTTACAAGTTTGTGCATCACAACTTATACATGAGCCATCCACTCCATCCATACTCCAATTATGGCATTGTTTTGCTATCATTCATCAACCCGCAAGGAGGCCCCATCAGTGTTCCCCCCCTATCACTGTGCTTAATACCCATACTTGTCCCTTGATTAAACACTTCCTCCTTGCCTCACCATTACTTTTGTTCGGTATAAGTTTATCCCTTTTTTGGGCCGCGCAATTCCTTTACGAAAAAGGCACTTAGGGAATTTCTGTTAAGCTCTTTTCTGACTCCTAAAACAATGAAAAGATCGCCGAGCAATCTTGCTTCCTTTCATGCTCGCTAAAAGTATCTGAAAGGGCGTCTACCTGGTATAAGTTTACCCATTTTCTGGACCTTGTAGACTAATTATGAAAAAGGAATACTCTAGTCACATCGGCTAGAAGAGTTCTTCACTCCATCCTTTTACGCTTTTTTGGGCTTTGGAGACTAACACACGAAAAAGAACCCCTTTGGAGTCCTCTTACTACTTTCAGACTCTCTAAAAGTGAAAGCAACCACAAGCAATCACCGTTCTGGGCTTGTACAAATCCACAAGACGGTACCTTTCCACCATTTCAGAGTCTTCTTATCACTTTCAGACTCTTTAAAAGTGAAAGCATTTACGAGCATTAACTGTCCTGGGCTCACACAAATCCACACAACAATACCATTTTGAGCACACTTTTATCCCTTCTTCGAGCTCCTTAAACCATGAAGAAGGCCACAATAGTGCCTCTCGGTGCCACACCAAAGCATATATAATCACACTATTATGGTAGCTTCCCCATTTTGGTCACCTTTGTTCAGAGTATTCTGCAATATGTCACCTTGAGAGTCTCCTGATATGATCCATAAGTTTGTCCCCCTGAGTCTTTCCCACTGCAGTACTTATCCCTGATCCCTTAAGCTATGATCCCCGTACCCAAAGTTAGTTTCATATGTTTCCAGGTCATCCATATCATCATGCTCTGAACAAAGAAAGTTTGAGTCCATCCACTCTATGACCCCAGTTATTCCCCACCTCCATAGTATGTCAGCCCCACCATTAGTACTATCACACTTCGGTTGTACACCTCACGCTCCTATCAAGGAAACATCATTGCCTTGGTAGTTGCAAGGTCTCCCTCTATCGACGACAACCAATCTATTCTAGAGGATAGACACAGAGGTCCCTATGCCTTGGGCTCATCACCACCAGCGGTGAGTGCATATGGATCATTTTGAAAGGAGTCCTTAGTGCCTCTCCAAATGATTGTTTCTCATGTGCTCGACTTCAACACCTTGATCGCACTGCTAAGATTCGTTCAGGGTATCGGTCGTTTCAGTTATTAGTTGAAGACCTCGGATGTCACCTGACTCTAGCACATTTTGTGAGTCTACTTGAGAAACCAACCAGTCACATGTTCCTGTAGATATCCGAGTTGCGCTTGGCGACAGTTTTATGGAAGTACCCCAGTGGCATGCTTCTTTGACTTACAGTTGTTAAACACCTTCAGATCCAGCATTTTTATCAGTCATTCTGGTACCACAATCAGAGTGACGAATGTTTTCCAGTGTATCAGTTCTTCACATCAACCATGGTGGGTCCATGGGTATGTCCC
The DNA here is from genome assembly GCA_027924585.1 of Larix kaempferi. NCBI lineage: Eukaryota > Viridiplantae > Streptophyta > Pinopsida > Pinales > Pinaceae > Larix > Larix kaempferi. The sequence continues at coordinate 106,642 of BSBM01002463.1, read as the reverse complement.
AGATCTGCGTCCCCTTTAGACCAATATGATGTACACAATAGTTTTTTCATGTATTGTTCCGGTCCCCCTTCTTGGACCTCATTATTATATTTTGACAACGAGCATGGGTATGCCCGCCTCGTTTATATGTTGAGACACTCCTTAGTGAGACATGTATTTTTTAGTTCTTGGCAATCAGTACAGACCCCATGTTTTGGTCTCCAACAAGCTCGTGCTCTCCTCCATCCCAATGCTTATCACCCAGGAAAACCACAGTATTTATGATGTCCATCAACCATACAATGAGCTCCTGCCCTCACACATCAGGGGCAATCTGTTAACACCAAAAAAGTGCTCACCAGCTCATCCCTTTGGACATACACCTCTGTTGACCAAATGTCCTACCAACCTAGCCTCCAAAACCCCAGAAAACCCAAATGGGTATCAAAAATACCCAAAATTCCCTCAAAAACATACTAAAACCCCAAAAGAGGGTCAAAATCAAAATATTAGGGAATAAAACTCAAAAGAAAATAAAAAAGAAGAAGAAGAGAAAATAGGACAAAAACCCAAAAACCCTAATCCAAGTTTATAAAAGGGGTGGAGGCCCCTCATTTCCATATCCCTCAACTACTCTACCCTTATGCTGCTAAAATTTTGTCAAGCCTTAGCCATCCATCTTTGAGCTTTGGCCTCCCTTGAGAAGATAGAAATCTTAGCCACCACCAAAAGCATTAGGGAGGAGAGTACGGAACCAAAGGAGCTCCGGAGCACATTGTCAGAGCTTCACCAACCTCATTCCTGAGGTAAATCTTTTGCAAGCCCTTGCTTGCCCATAATACAAAAAAAAGTTAAAGATTCTTTATTTTACTGATTTGAAAATCTATTTGTTAAAATTCAATATGCTAAGACAAAAAATAGCAGCATTACATTCTATTTCACAATAATAGCATATACAGGATCACTGAAGAAACAACAAGCACAACATAAACACAAGAGACAGAGATTTATCCTGGGAAACCCTCATGGGGTAGAAAACCCAGCAAAGCTTCCTCAATATAGATGACCAGCAATATACAAAGATGAAACCCTGAGACATGATCTCCTCCTCCATAATAGCAGACCTCTCCTCCACAAGTGCGCTATCCTCAAGTGAGTGAGTGTGTCAAATGAGGAACACACCTCCTCTATTTATACACTACTCTTGACATATCTTTTACACAAGTACACGTAGGCTCGTATTTAACCAATGGGTTAAATACCCCACTACAACTGACTGGGCCGACCCCTCTTAGGGTGGTCTAATAACCCTTTGACCCACATAACACATACAAGGCCGACCCCCACTAGGGAAGTCTAATAACCCGAGTTACCACATTCCGACGGAGGAATAAACATCTCCGGATATACAATAAGATCTTTACGGAGGAATGAAACATCTCCGGAATAATAAAGTACAATTATAATATTCTTTGAAGTTACAATATCTCAACACTCCCCCTTAACGAGAAGGATATTATAACAACATCTGCACGAGCAAGGAGTCATCAACATCATACATGATACATCTATAAATCATTGGAAGCTTTCTCAACATCATCAGTAACTCAACCAGTTACTAGAACATCAACATCTTCAGTACTGAGTCTTTATCTTCTGCAGTACTCGAACAGCTACAACAACATCAACATCTGGATCCTCATGATCATCAGTATCATCATCTCACGATCATCGGCATCGTCATCACACGATCATCATCTTCGTCATCACACGATCATCAGCATCGTCACACGATCATCAGCATCGTCATCACATGATCATTAGCATCGTCACACGATCATCAACATCATCATCACATGATCATCAGCATCGTCACACGATCATCAACATCATCATCACATGATCATCAGCATCGTCATCACACGATCATCAGCATCGTCATCACACGATCATCAGCATCGTCATCACACAATCATCAGCATCGTCACACGATCATCAGCATCGTCATCACATGATCATCAGCATCGTCACATGATCATCAGCATCATCACACGATCATCAGCATCGTCATCACACGATCATCAACATCGTCATCATACAAATATCCATACCGATACAAGTATCCACATCATCAATACAAGTATCCTACCGATACAAGTAACCACATCATCAATACAAGTATCCTACCGATACAAGTGATCACATCATCAATACAAGTATCCTACCGATACAAGTGACCACATCATCAATACAAGTATCCTACCGATACAAGTAACCACATCATCAATACAAGTATCCTACCGATACAAGTAACCACATCATCAATACAAGTATCCTACCGATACAAGTAACCACATCATCAATACAAGTATCCTACTGATACAAGTAACCACATCATCAATACAAGTATCCTACCGATACAAGTATACACAACATCAATACAAGTATCCTACCGATACAAGTATACACAATAGCAGCATACCCTGCAACACACAAGATCCTATTACGGGATGATCAATCCCTCTCACTTTAAGACACCTCACCATGTCTAGGGATGATGCAATCCCAATCTATTTACAGGATGATTAGTCCTTATCACTTTAAGACATCTTACCATGTCTAGGGACGAGGCAATCCCATCACGTACATTTTGAACCAAGGTCCAGGGACGATGCAGTCCTATCTTCATTTTTCGGAGACATCAGTCTACGGATCAATTCTGGGACCTCACTCTGGGGACGATGCAATCCCCTGCCTGTTCATTCAGGACTTCGTTATCGGAGACCCAGTCTACGGCTCTATTCTGGGACCTCAGTCCGAGGACGATGCAATCCCCTTCCTGTTCATTCAGGACTTCATTATCGGAGACCCAGTCTACAGCTCTATTCTGGGACCTCAGTCCGGGGACGATGCAATCCCCTGCCTGTTCATTCAGGACTTCATTATCGGAGACCCAGTCTACGGCTCTATTCTGGGACCTCAGTCCAGGGACGATGCAATCCCCTGCCTGTTCATTCAGGACTTCATTATCGGAGACCCAGTCTACGGCTCTATTCTGGGACCTCAGTCCGGGGATGATGCAATCCCCTGCCTGTTCATTCAGGACTTCATTATCGGAGACCCAGTCTACGGCTCTATTCTGGGACCTCAGTCCGGGGACGATGCAATCCCCTGCCTGTTCATTCAGGACTTCATTATCGGAGACCCAGTCTACGGCTCTATTCTGGGACCTCAGTCCGGGGATGATGCAATCCCCTGCCTGTTCATTCAGGACTTCATTATCGGAGACCCAGTCTACGGCTCTATTCTGGGACCTCAGTCCGGGGACAATGCAATCCCCTGCCTGTTCATTCAGGACTTCATTATCGGAGACCCAGTCTACGGCTCTATTCTGGGACCTCAGTCCGGGGACGATGCAATCGCCTACCTGTTAATTCAGGATTTCATTATCGGAGACATCATGTCTACGGCTCTATTCTGGGACATCAGTCCGGGGACGATGCAATCCCCTACCTGTTAATTCAGGATTTCATTATCGGAGACATCATGTCTACGGCTCTATTCTGGGACATCAATCCGGGGACGATGTAATCCCCTACCTGTTAATTCAGGATTTCATTATCGGAGACATACATCTACGGCTCTCTTTAGAACAGATGTTCAAGGATGATACAATCCCTCTTCTTTCTCGGAGACATCTGTCTACGGCTCTCTTGAGGATGATGCAATCCTATCATGTCCACCAAGGACTTCATTCTCGAAGACATACGTCTATGGCTCTCTTGAGGATGATGCAATCCTATCATGTCCACCAAGGACTTCATTCTCGAAGACATACGTCTACGGCTCTCTTGAGGATGATGCAATCCCCTTGTCTCCTTAGGCCCTATCTAAGGTCCATCCACCAACCTATCTGTCGGAATCACCAATATAGGTATCCAAATCATTGACCTCACTGTCGATTCGGGAAATCTCATCATAAGTGATCACATCACTCCCCCTTTCAAGGAGGGTCCTTCTTAACTATATTAAGTTTGTCTTGGAAAACTTTACTTGAGGTAGAGGTTTGGTTAGTACATCGGATTGGTAGAGGTTTGGTTAGTACATTGGTAACTTGTTACAAATTCGAACTTTAATTCCTATCTGCACCATATCTTGTATATAGAAATGCCAGATCTCTATGTGTTTTTGACTTATCATGGAACATTGGATTCTCTCTGCCATTTTGGTACAACTTTGTTTGTCACATAGGATCACAGTTGGGTCCATCTCTAAGTCAAACAGTTCTGAAGCCATGCCGTTTCACAATTAGTAGAGCAAGCAGCCATATATTCCGCTTGTGCTAGACTGCTTCCTGCTAAACCACAAGATCATGGTTGATCCCAGACAATAACATCTTTTCGATGTGCTCTTCCTGTCTGATACACTTTCTGCTCAATCAATATCTGTGTAGCCATCTGAAGTCATGATCTTCAAAATAGCATAGATCAAAGTCTATCGTATCCTTTAGGTACCTGGTCACATGCTTTGCAACTAATAGGTGAACACATCTAGTTTCCACTAGATGCTGACTTAAGGTATTCACAGCAAAGCATATATATGACCTAGTATTCGTTAGACATATCAATGACTCAATATTTTGTCTGTACAGAGTTCTACCCACTAACTCTGATGAGACATCTGCTAACAACTTCAAGAGTGGCCATACCAACACATCAAGTCCTATTAATATTTCTCAACAAATTTTTCTTGGTTGAGAAAGATTCCTTCTGAGCCTTGCCATACTTCCAGACCTAGGAAGTAATGCATCAATCTGAGATCTTTCATTTTCATTTCTGCATTGAATGATTTTCTGCACATCTATCTGTGCCATCTCTCGATAGATGGGTCTACTGATATGAGCCTCAATATTATTCGAACTCTGTGGTGAGTTCCTTCTTGCATCCATGTCATCTGTGTATAAAAACCATATTCAACCTTGTAGCAAAGGTTGAGATCCACATCACCCATGGTGATCATTAAGCTCATCAATTGATTATCGATCCTCGGTACCCATACAAAACCTGAATCACACTTCTTCTTTAATTACACCATTAAGAGAATGGTTTTATCTATCCACTTGGAACAAACATCTCATCATGATTCTCTTTATCTTTTCTAAGAGAATCTTCTAGCCACAAGCCTTCTATAGTGTGTTAAATCCTTTTGTTGAACATCCATCGCTTGTTCATCATTCATCATGATTTTTCCTACAAATCAAAATTAGGTACATGATTAGTAATACTTCATAATCATCAAATCATATTGACATGATAACCTATTATGCATACAGATATCATTTACATAGTTATGCAGCTATCTTGACCAATACTTTGGCACAACACTTTCCCATATCTTGTATGCATACAGTGGCTATCTAGATGCCTTCCATCTCTACCAGAACATACTATCGAGAGTGTGCACAACTCTCAGCATGTCAGCAAAGGGGTTTCATTCTAGACAAACAACAATGGAATGTTTGTCCAACTTACCAATCATATGCATATTAGTAGTATACTGTTCAATGTTCTATGAATATTTACACTGAGCATGATATATTATAGGGATACAAATATGCATACAACCTATTACAGGCAATATCATTTACTATTTCAAATAACAACTCAAATACTTATCTTTTATGTTTGTGTGGTTGTCTCCCGCTTGATCTTCTGTATGTCTTTTGAACTTCTATTCATTCTGTACCACTGTGCATGTTCAAGTGTCATCCTCATGATCTCATTGTTAACACCCAAAAAGTGCTCACTAGCTCATTCACCACATTATATGGCCCATTTGTCCATTTTCCTACCATATTTCCATTAAAAAGCCTCCAAAAGGCCTAAAATGCCTCCAAAAGGCCATAAAACTCTCAAAATAGCCTAAAAAAGGCTAAAAAACCCCCTTTTCCTCCAAAAATAGCAAAAATCCCCTAAAAAGGGAATAAAAAATATAAAATAATGAGGAAAATGAGGAAAAAACCCTATACAGCTGCCCAAAACCATGTGTTTCCTAAAACCATGGGTCAGCACTCCACCACCAAAAAACTATAAATAGGTGATGGAGATCCCTTATTCCATATCCACAATCACAAGCACCCTTACTCTGCCAAAATCTCTCTCGAAACCCTAGTTCACCTTTGAACTATTTTCACCTTGAGAGCCACCTTTTGGCCCATTCCTATCATTGGAGAAGGAGAAGGAGCATCTTGAAGCTTGGAGCATCCTCTTGGACACTGCAAAGGGCTTCATCAAACCTTGACACTCAAGGTAACATTAATAGAAAAAGTCATTCTTTTCATTTGATGTTTATGTTTCATGCAATATTTTAGAAGTAATTTAATTGTTGTTTTAGCTTAATTAGTTTAATATACTGAACAGCTACTAAGGAGTCCATTCTCCTTAGTAGGTGCTCATTGGCACAAGCTAGGGGTAAAACCCTAGCTACAGTTTTGGCGACTCCCCTAGTTTTCGAATTTCTGGTTTCCGTTTTTTAAATTTTTCCTTTCGGTTGTCCCTTTCGGCCGCCGCATACCGCGTTTTTTCCCTCTGCAGTCGCGTCCCGACCGCGCCTTTCAGGCCTTTACCTGCGATCCGATCGCGGCTCTCAGACTGCTTCCGACGCCCTGCCGGCGGATTCAAGTCTGTTACCTGCGATCCGACCGTGGTTAATCAGCCTGTTTGCCGCGATCTGACTGCGCCTGTCGGCCTTTTTCCCGCGTCGCGACTGCGGCTTTCTGCCTCTTTCGTGCGTCCCGACTGCGCTTGTTAGCCCTTCTGCCGCGACCCGACTGCGTCTTTTTCCCTGTTTCCTGCGTCCCGACTGCCTCTGTTGGCCCGATAGCCACGACCTGACCGCCGCTGTTTCCCTTAAACCCGCGGTCGGCCTGTTCCAATTCGCCACAGACCCGCGGTCTGATTTCTGCTCTTTTCCTGTTTTGAGCCCAGCCCCTTTTGCTGCAATATTTTCTGCATCTGAACAGCCCCCTGTCCCACCTGCAGCCTCACTACCTTACCAGCCTTTCTGCAATATAATTTTTGTTCCCTTTACAGAATTCTTTTAAAAATTTTAGTGTTTTTTAAATTCAGAAAATTTTGCAAGTTAAACTTTCAATTTCCATATTATTGATAGATTGGAAGTTGCCCCCCTTGTGGCACTTCTATTTTTGGGTTCAACACCTCACGAGCACACACTCTGTCACATAAAATCAAGTGAGCCTTAAAAAGTACCTAACTAAACCAACATTCTAATCCCACTTGGGGAACACAAAAGAATCATTGTAGTTAGGTAGGATCAGGGGGATAGGCTTCCAATAACACCCCTTGGTTATTTCACTTGAGACATAGTTGTTGTCCAAATAGGGAACCAAAATCCCCTAGTACTTTTTGGCACGGTCACGACCAGTTTATCAGAGGGCCTCTCCCTTAGGAGGGTTGAAGTCGGGAGACTGGTTCCGGAGGCCTGAGTGGAATACCGCACTCCATTCAGTAACCGAAGGGCTACCTTTCGCGGTTCGCGGGATATCCCTGTATAGGGGTATTGCGGTCAACGAACTAAACGGCAGATTCACCTTTCTGGACGTGTCATGAACGGGGTATCTTAGTTTCCATTCTTCTAGGATTGACTACCCGGTATCCCTCCCGGTAGGGGGATATCGTAGCCACTTGGCTTTCCTACTCATATTGTCTGACTTGGATTTCATCACCTTGCAGAGGATATGTTTATTTGAGTCAGAATACTTTTAGTTAGGTGTTTGCATGCTCCTTTACCTCCCTTTGGTCTAGTGAGTCCACCATTTTTTCTTTTGTAGGAAACCTGCTGCTTGTTGGTATTCTGACCATCTTTGTTGATACTCCACCTATTGTAGCACAGCTGCTGCAGTGGGTGTTTTGAGTTGGTTGTTGGCCTGAGTGCCTTGCTTTTTAGCTCTCCTTCTGCACACTCGGATGCATTAGGATTTTTGAGCTATTTTTATACTCACCTCAACCCACAGAGACTAGACACCATTTGTCACCATTGAGTCCCCGAGACATTCTCGGCGCCTCAGGGGCGAGCCCCCACAGCACGGTTCTCTTGACACCACTCGTCATAGATTCCGATCATTGTCCGTTGATACCACTCATCACAGATCCAGAGCCTTGTCACTTGACTCCACTCGTCAGCGACGTAGGCCTCCGTCACCAGATAGTGACGCTCCTTACTTTACCTCTGATTCTGACGAAGAGTCTGAGAACCCTATTTATACTGCCCCTACTAGCCCCATGGCTGGTACGATTTCCACTCCATTTGTCATAGGGACCATTGGTGGCACATCCACCACTACACCAGTTACTACACCTGTTTTTGGTATGCCATCCATGGAGCAACCATCTACCGTTCCCCTCACGGTACCTATACCCACAGCGGGAATACCCATCCCCACTACATCAGTGGCTCACACTACCCATGGTGGTGCTGGACCATCCTCCACTACCTCAGTTCCCCCACTTGGGGGCACCACCCTAAATCTTGTCCCTCCACTTGGGGGCACTGGCCCCAACTTGGTCCATAGCACTACGGTGTCACAGCCTTCTTCCAGTTTTCCATTCATGGCTAGCCTTAACCTACCTGAACTGGCCAGATTGACCAACGATCCTATTCGACACGACCCTACATGGCCTCATATGCCTACCAAGCTCCCCTCGGACATCCCTAAGTTCGAGGGCAAGGCCGGTGAGGACCCACAAAACCATATCATGTCTTTCCACCTATGGTGTTCCTCTAACTCCATAGTAGACGACTCTGTTCGCCTCCGTCTCTTACAGCGCACCTTCACTGGCTCTGCAGCCAAGTGGTATATTGAGCAGCCTCATGGGACCCACGCCACCTTTACTTCCCTGGCCTCGACCTTCCTGCAGTTCTTCCAGTTTCCTGTCCGCTATGACGCAGGTGTTGAGATCCTTCTATCTTGTAGACAAAACACGGCTACCCATATCACGGACCACATCCATGAGTGGCGTCGACGCCGTAGCTTATGCAAGATCAAACTTGACGATCGTATCTTCCTAGATTGGTTCCTCAAATCCCTTCTTCCGGTTATCGCTAAGGATGTAGCCTCAGAAAGACCCCAGTCTGAAGAAGAAGCCATCCTTAAGGCCCAACAGTTCGACCTCATTTACGCCCAATCGGGTTACCTTTATACCATTATACCTGACGCCCCTCGCGGCGAGTCCTCCCAGCATGATGCGCAGGGGGCATCCCACGCTGCAGATGGTATCATTGGCCGTGTTTCTTCGCATCCCCAACCATTTTCTATAGCACGTCCTACCCCTGGCCCCGACCTGTCGCGGGCTACTTCACAGTCAGGAGCAACCAACTCGTATGCTCCCATGACACATCACCATTCCCATGGACCCTCATGTCCACCTCAGTGCTTCGGGTATGCGACTCCTGCTTATGCTCCTCCAGTCGCCCCTCAGCCTTACTACCATCAGCAGGCTGCCCCAGCTCCTGCGCCTTCACAAGCCCAACCCGCTTATTATACGCCCCAGGCAGCCCCTGCGGCACATCCACCACCTGCTCCGCAGTCCTATCAGCAACCCCCTCAAGTTGCTGCACCTGCTCAGCCTCAACCTGCTTATCATCCTCCGCAGCCTGCTCCTGCACCTGCGCAACCTCAGAATCCACCTGCTGCCCAAGGGCAAGTTTACGCCCAACAGAACCCGCAGCAAAACCAGAACAACCAACGTAACCAGGGCCAACAGAACCGCGGCAAGGGCCGTAATCGGGGAAACAACCAACCTGCAGACCAAGCTGGTCAACCGGCTAATCCCCCTGACAACAACAATGCGGCCCCCGCTAATCAAAACCCTGATCGCCCGCCCAAGCAGGCTAAAAACCCCAATTTGCGAACGAACCACCCTTGTTCTATTTGCGGGGTCTATGGACACTACACCCATGCTTGCCCACACTTGGAGCGAGCTCGGCAGCTCTGGGTTGACGAGGCCCATCGCCAAGGGCATGCGGCCCCCCAAGCGCCACCCAACCCCCCCCAACCTCAACAACCCCCTTTGGTGCTGCAAAACCCATTACCGACCCAAGGCGTAGTGAACACTCAGCCGTTGGCTCCCCATCAAGCCAATGCACCCCAACAACAACAGATCACTTACGCTGCTCCTGATCAACCCATGTTTGACTCAGGTACCCACCACTTACTGATGATGTCATCCGCTGACGTCAACCTCCAAACTCGTCGGAACCAATATGGCTCCACCTCTGAAGCCACTCCCACGGATAAACCTACTAACGCCCATCCCACCGATCAGGCATTATGTATACCTCCGCCTCCCATAGATGGCGCTGCGAAAGCACCTCGTTTCCCACTTCGCCGAATCAACAATAACCCTCACGCGCGCGCTGCGTCAAACTACAACATCGTAGACGACCTAGCCCAATCTCCCGCAACCATGTCTGCATTAGAAGTCTTGAAGAACTGCCCTTCCCAGCGCAAGACTTTACTTTCCGCCATTGGGGGGATTGACCCAACTGATTCGCATTTGATGGCATTTGATTTAGACCAGTCTGAACCACGCCTACCTTCCAGCTTAGCCTTCCAAGTTACTGTTTTCGTTAGGAACCTTGTTATCCATCGGTGCATCATCGATGAGGGTGCCTCCACATGCGTTATGTCTACATTTGTATGGCAGAAGCTAGGATCCCCTCCTCTCCAGCAGTCCACCACTGCGTTACGTGCATACGACGGTCGTTCGGCCCAGCCCCAAGGCCTTCTACCCAACGTTCCAGTCCAGTTAGGTGGTAAAACAGTCCTTATTGACATAGAGGTAATCAATGCCCAATTGGATTACAACCTTCTACTTGGCCGCAGCTACATGTATGCCATGCGGGCGGTTGCCTCTTCTGTCTTTCGCACCATGATGTTCCCCCATGAAGGACGCGTGGTTAAGATTGACCAGCTCACCTACTATGATCCCAGTGCTCCAGCGGCACCGGAAAATGTTCTCCCCATGGTTGAACAACCTGTTTCTCCTGCCACCACCTCGTTTGTTTCCTCTACGGGGCCTGGAGTCTACTCAGACGCGACGATGACCTCCACCTTTCAATCCATTCCTCCGCCGTCATCTACGCCCGAAATGTCTGATTTATGTACCTTGTCCCACGACAACCTACCACCTAACACTCAACCACCCTTGTTGCCAAAACCACCACTGGTACCTAGCCACATTGGTGTTACACCGATCCATACGATCCCCTTCCTAGTCCCTCCATCGGGAGTAGTAAGCGCCCCGGTCATGGCTACCCTTAGCCTCCCTGGGTTAACCTTGGGATTACCTGTATGGTATCTTTCGCCTCCCGTTCGCCCGCCGACACCAGATGTCGTCCTCCAACCGGTGCAACCCATGGCTACTACCACTCAGCCACCTCCCGGTGTCTCTACCCCTTCGTCCTCCACGACGCCCCCTCCTACTCCCAAACCCACTGGGGGCAGAAGTCCACAACCTTACACTGCTGTACCACCTCCAAAGACAGTCACAAACCCTCCAGTGTTTCGTGCTCCTCCCAAATGCTCGCTGTGTGACGAGTTGGGCCATGCAACCCACCAATGCCCACAGTTACCAGCATTGCAGAAGCACATGCAGATGCTCGATGATGACCCCAACATCCCAACTGTCGAACTAAACCCCACTCCTAAGCCTAAAGATAAGTCCCTACGTACCAACCACTCCTGCGCCATCTGCGGTATTTACGGGCACTATTCACATCATTGTCCCGATCTCCCGGATTACCGAGCGGCTCTTTATGAGATGAACAATCTGGATCTTGAGACGGCACCACCTACCATTGAGGAGATATACCCCCCAGACTCTTCACCTTCTGGAGAGGTTAATACCATCTATATGATCTCTTCAACCACTACCCCCTCGTCAACCGATTTGACGACGCAAACTTTCCGTACTGATGAGGAGATTCTTGAGGCCCTGACTGCCCCGGATTATCCCTGGGATGATATGCATCATTGTTCCTACTTCATCCCAGAAGCGTCTTCCTCTAGCACAGCTACCCAATTCGCGGTTGAGTCCAAAGACTTCCTTCCCACCAAGGTTGACTGGTTCAAGGACCCTATTCCTGCTCCTGACGCCTTCGAAGAGGGTAACATGGCCAACATCTCACCCTTCATCCACATAGATATCTCTGACCCCCCTGGCGTCAATGAATGCATTACCTTAGGAGCCTCCTGCAGTAAACAAGAGATTGAGGAGTACAGAAAACTCTTCCAAGAATTTCGTGATGTCTTTGCCTGGTCCTATACTGAAGTGCCCGGTCTTGACCCCGCCATCAAACAGCACCACCTTGACACCTCTGAGTCAAGAGGCATAATAGATTCCCTCGACCCTGGGATAGGGGGCATGATCAATCATTTTGAACCTTCCCCATCACATCTATCTCAGCACGTCAATGAACCCATTGTTCAAACCCACAAATTTGTGATCCACAATCACAAACCCCATGCACATAGCATGGGGGCAGATCATTAACCCTGCTCACTTTTCCACACTTGTGATCTCAACCATTTTTTGAGGTCACATATCACTTGTAGATTTGATTTGATACGCATAGTTCTTTCCTTTTACCATTTCGGAGTCCTTATGACCTCCGTTTTTCGCACCATTTGCACTGCCGGATTCATTTTTCTGTGCCCGTGATGATGCTTGAGATCATTTCTCGCTCTCACTTGGACCAATATCAACATTGTGTCCAGACACCACTAGTCGCCTCAGTTTGCGTGCCACATCGGCCGTTCTCCGTTTTTCACATGTTTTATATCATCGGATTCATTTTTCCGATCTGGTGATGACGCTTGAGATCATTTCTCGCTCTCACCCCCATTTTTTCCGAGCCTTTTTTTTTTCAAGATGCCCTTGTCACCTCGGTTTGCGTGCCACATCGGCCGTTACCCGTTCTTGACATCCTTTATATCACCGGATTCATTTTTCCGAGCTCGTGATGATGCTTGAGATCATTTCTCGCTCTCACTTGGTACAATTTCAACATTGTGTCCCAACACCTTGCTGCCTCGGTTTGCGTGCCACATCGGCTGCCATCGGATTGTTCCACATTTTTACATGAGCCACTCACTCCTGTCATACTCTAAATTTTTCGTTATTTTGCCACCATTTCATCTACCCCGCAAGGAGGTCCATCAGTGTTCCCACTTACCCTCGTTCTTGGTCATCATTACTAAACCTTGATTGAACACTTCCTCCTTGCCTGGCCATTCCTTTTGTTCGGTATAATTTTATCCCTTTTTCGGGCCGGGCAAGTCCTTTACGAAAAAGGCACTTAGGGAGTTTCCGTTAAGCTCTTTTCTGACTCCTAAAAGAATGAAAAGATCGCCGAGCAATCTTGCTTCCTTTCATGCTCGTTAAAGTACCTGAAAGGGCGTCTATCTGGTATAAGTTTAACCCTTTTCCGGACCTGGTAGACTAATTACGAAAAAGGAATACTCTAGTCACACCGGCTAGAAGAGTTCTTCATTGCATCCTTTTATGATTCTTTGGGCCTTGGAGACTAACTCTACAAAAAAGCAACCCCCTGGAGTCTTCTTACTTGCTTTCAGACTCTCTAAAATTGAAAGCAACCACGAGCATGCACTGTCCTGGGCTCGTTAAATCCACACGACAGTACCATTCCATCACTTCAGAGTCTTCTTATCGCTTTATGACTCCTTAAAATTGAAAGCAACCACGAGCATGAACTGTCCTAGGCTCGTAAAATCCACACGACAGTATCATTTTACACTCACTTCTTCTAGTTCCTTAACCCATGAAGAAGTACCCTCCCGTGCATCATGGCACTATGATCGATCATCTCGGCAGCACCCCCAATCAGGTCGCCTTTGTTCAGAGTATTCTGCAGTCTCCTGCCATTGTACACCAACTTGAGTCTCCCTCAGCCAGTTATCCTCCCAGATCCATTACAGCTATGATCCCTTTCCCCTCAGTCAGTTTCATATGCTGCCAGATCATTCCCATTATCATACTCTGAACAAAGGAAGTTTGAGTCCACCCACTCTACTTGCCCAGTTTTCCCCCCACAGTTTGGTCAGTCCTGCCATCAGTACTATCCCATTTCGGTTCTTCACCTCGCGCTTCTGTCAAGGAAACATCATTGCCTTGATAGTTGCAGGTCTCCCTCTGTCGACGACAGCTCCTCTACTCCAGAGGATAGGCCCAGAGGTCCCTACGCCTTGGACTTATCACCATCTGTGGTAAGTGCCTACGGATCATTCTCAGAGGAGTCATCATTGCCTCTCCGAGTGGTTGTTCCTCACATGCTCGACTTCAACACCTTGATCGCATCGTTGAGGATTGCGTAGGATTATATCCCATCAGTTTTTAGTCGAAGACCCCGGATTTCCCCCGACTCTAGCACATTGGTGAGTCATTTCGGAACACCCAGGTGTATGTTCCCGTGGATGTCCGGGCTGCGTTGGCGATTGTATTCGGAAGCCATCCAGTTATATGCTTCCTTGAGTACGCAGTTCAGTTCCAGTCCAGTGTACCATGGAGAGTATGACCCCAGTCACTATGATCCAGCAGCTCATCAGTTCCTTTGGTACCACACTCAGCAGCACTGTTGATTGTTCCAGTGCCCCAGTTCTGCAGTTCACACATGATCCGCCCAGCAGTATGTCCCAGATTTTGTGTTCCCTCTGGACACTTATGATGTACACAGTGGTTATGTATTTTTCAGGTCCCCTTTTTTCGGGCCTCACAGTTATGTTTATGTATCTTGATACGAGCATGGGTATGCCCGCCTCGTCCATATATTGAGATTATTCCTTAGTCAGTATTTGAGGTCATGTATATTTCAGGTCCCCATTTTTTGGACCCCATTGTTATTATGTTATATCCTGATACGAGCATGAGAATGCCCGCCTCGTCCATATGATCAGATGATTCCTCATCCTTTATTGAGGTTATGTACTTTTAGTTCTTGCAGTTGTTCGGGATCGTTGTTCCGAGCTCCAGTTTGTTTCTTCTCTTCTCTCCACTCCCAAGGAAAACCATTCATGACTTATGATGTCCATCGGCCATACGATGAGCTCCTGCCCTCGCACATCAGGGGGCAATCTGTTAACACCCAAAAAGTGCTCACTAGCTCATTTACCACATTATATGGCCCATTTGTCCATTTTCCTACCATATTTCCATTAAAAAGCCTCCAAAAGGCCTAAAATGCCTCCAAAAGGCCTAAAATGCCTCCAAAAGGCCATAACCTGGCTTCTGCAGCATGGGTCTTGTACTCCCCTTCCAATCACACCATATAACATGTAACATCAATCACACCATGTAACATCATGCATATCAATCACACCATGTAACATCATGCATCATCATCCCATAACATCTCATAAAAAATATATAAAAACCCAAAAAAGATTGCATCGCATCCACATTTGCATCCATATACATAAACCACATGCATATCCATAGGGGCATCCACGTGCCTAAACATACATATATCATGTTGCATCACATAAAATACACAAGGGGCATCCACGAGCATGCACTGTCCTGGGCTCGGAAAATCCACACGACAGTACCATTCCATCATTTCAGAGTCTTCTTATCGCTTTCAGACTCCTTAAAATTGAAAGCAACCACGAGCATGAACTGTCCTGGGCTCGTAAAATCCACACGACAGTATCATTTTATCCACACACTTCTTCTAGTTCCTTAACCCATGAAGAAGTATCCTCCCGTGCCTCATGGCACTGTGATCGATCATCTCGGCAGCACCCCCAATCAGATCGCCTTTGTTCAGAGTATTCTGCAGTCTCCTGCCATTGTACACCAACTTGAGTCTCCCTCAGCCAGTTATCCTCCCAGATCCATTACAGCTATGATCCCTTTCCCCTCAGTCAGTTTCATATGCTGCCAGATCATTCCCATTATCATACTCTGAACAAAGGAAGTTTGAGTCCACCCACTCTACTTGCCCAGTTTTCCCCCCACAGTTTGGTCAGTCCTGCCATCAGTACTATCCCATTTCGGTTCTTCACCTCGCGCTTCTGTCAAGGAAACATCATTGCCTTGATAGTTTCAGGTCTCCCTCTGTCGACGACAGCTCCTCTACTCCAGAGGATAGGCCCAGAGGTCCCTACGCCTTGGACTTATCACCATCTGTGGTAAGTGCCTACGGATCATTCTGAGAGGAGACATCATTGCCTCTCTGAGTGGTTGTTCCTCACATGCTCGACTCCAGCACCTTGATCGCATCGTTGAGGATCGCGTAGGATTATATCCCATCATTATTTGTCGAAGACCCCGGATTTCCCCCGACTCTAACACATCGGTGAGTCCCTTCGGAACACCCAGTTATATGTTCCCGTGGATGTCCGGGCTGCGTTGGCGATTGTATTCGGAAGCCATCCAGTTATATGCTTCCTTGAGTACCCAGTTCAGTTCCAGTTCCAGATCAGTGTACCATTGAGGTCAGAGCTACCTGTCACTATGATCCAGCAGTTCATCAGTTCCTCTGGTACCCCAGTCAGCAGCACTGTTGATATTCCAGTGCACCAGTTCTTCAGCTTACACATGGTCCGCCTAGCAGTATGTCCCCGATCTTGTGTCCCCTCTGGACCCTTATGATGTACACAGTGGCTATGTATCTTTCAGGTCCCCCTTTTTTCGGGCCTCACAGTTATGTTTATGTATCTTGATACGAGCATGGGTATGCCCGCCTCGTCCATATATTGAGATTATTCCTCAGTCAGTATTTGAGGTCATGTATATTTCAGGTCCCCATTTTTTGGACCCCATTGTTATTATGTTATATCCTGATATGAGCATGGGAATGCCCGCCTCGTCCATATGATCAAATGATTCCTCATCCATTATTGAGGTTATGTACTTTTAGTTCTTGCAGTTGTTCGGGATCGTTGTTCCGGGCTCCAGTTTGTTTCTTCTCTTCTCTCCACTTCCAAGGAAAACCATTCATGACTTATGATGTCCATCGGCCATACGATGAGCTCCTGCCCTCGCACATCAGGGGGCAATCTGTTAACACCCAAAAAGTGCTCACTAGCTCATTTACCACATTATATGGCCCATTTGTCCATTTTCCTACCATATTTCCATTAAAAAGCCTCCAAAAGGCCTAAAATGCCTCCAAAAGGCCATAAAACCCTCAAAATAGCCTAAAAAGGGCTAAAAAACCCCCTTTTCCTCCAAAAATAGCAAAAATCCCCTAAAAAGGGAATAAAAAATATAAAATAATGAGGAAAATGAGGAAAAAACCCTATACAGCTGCCCAAAACCATGTGTTTCCTAAAACCATGGGTCAGCACTCCACCACCAAAAAACTATAAATAGGTGATGGAGATCCCTTATTCCATATCCACAATCACAAGCACCCTTACTCTGCCAAAATCTCTCTCGAAACCCTAGTTCACCTTTGAACTATTTTCACCTTGAGAGCCACCTTTTGGCCCATTCCCATCATTGGAGAAGGAGAAGGAGCATCTTGAAGCTTGGAGCATCCTCTTGGACACTGCAAAGGGCTTCATCAAACCTTGACACTCAAGGTAACATTAATAGAAAAAGTCATTCTTTTCATTTGATGTTTATGTTTCATGCAATATTTTAGAAGTAATTTAATTGTTGTTTTAGCTTAATTAGTTTAATATACTGAACTGCTACTAAGGAGTCCATTCTCCTTAGTAGGTGCTCATTGGCACAAGCTAGGGGTAAAACCCTAGCTACACTCATACACAAACATACACCCATTAGTATGTTCTAAATGTTATCAAAACATTATAGTTCTAAATAATCTTGAGAATGTATAGTCATGATTATAGTTAATAAACATTAGTATTCAAGATTTCAGGGAAGTCTTCTTTTACTCATGCATATCATCAATCAAGATAAAAGACATAATATGCATAATCCCTTGATTACTAACTTTATGAATAAGCATAACCAATCATACCAAGTATACTTATATGAGGGATCCTAACACAAGGTAAGATTCATGGGAAACATACCTGGATTAGTATACCTACTTAGTTATGTACAACATACCGAAACAATCTCTTCAATGATTTAGAGATCCTAAGGTAGAACCTGCATGTCTCATAGGTTAAGCATAATATAACAAAGTCATACATACCTCATAAGTAGAACAAAGATTATGGATGAGTCTTTGTCTTCATGTTTTCATGGTCATGGAACCTGATTTGTCTTTTGTGATGTACCTGTATCTTGTTAGCAGACAACATCAACCTCACACAACATCGTAATGCATTAGTACAATCATATAGCCCTAATCAATGAATGTATTTGATCATTCACATGCATTCATACTGTTACTAGGGTGATAAGACAATTCTAACATTAATCAAGATTGTACTAATAAATAATATGAAGGCAAACACATCATGAACTTAATTAAGAATTAGATTTCAAGACATACCTGGGCCTCCTTAAGTCATACCTATCGAGACTTCTTGTAGTCTTCTTATGTAAGGCCTTAGCCTCAACTCCCCCTGAAACTTGATCTGGAGCTTGATTAGGGTTTTCTAGAGAAACCCTAAAAATTCAATATTTGACTTTCACACTTCTGAATGGATGAAAGAATATGTCTTGCTGAGCTGATCAAACTAGCATACTTCAATTTTGGAATTTCCAAAATTTGACCCCTCAAAATTGCCTTTGAAACTTCTAGATCTTCTGGATAGGATCCCCAACTAGGGTTTGATGAAGCCCACCCTTCTGCCCAAACAAAAGGTTCGATCCAAGGCTCTAAACTCTTATTTTTCTTAGGAGTTTCCAACCATGGTTACAGACTTCAAAAATTCTAACTTTTGCTGAAGCCCTAATTTTCCATCTTTCCGATCAAAATCCCAAACTAGGGTTTGATCAAGCCCGGTCTTCCACCCAACCAAAAAATTCGATCTTGGTCTCTAAATTTTGATTTTCCTGAGTAGCATTCAGCCGTGGACTCCGATTCCAAAAATTCTAACTTTCTCCGAAACCCTAAATTCCGGAAGCCATGAATAAAGGTGCTCGAAAAATAATTCTGTTTTGACAGAAATATGCACCTGACTGTTTCTGCTATAACTCTGAAATTTTTGCTCCACAGGGTCTCAAACCCTTTTTCTGCAGTATCCTAACCTGTCATCTTTCCATCCTGACAGGTCTGACCTCAATTGGGTTTTCTGAGAGAGAGTTATGCCAAGTGTCGCAGCGTGACCTATTTATGGGATAAAACACGAAAGCGAACTTGTACGGCATGCCACGTGTCACTGTTTGAACTTCGGCCTTTGAAAACTTTTCTTGAGATAGCTCGACCTGTTATCTTTCCATCCTGACAGGTCTGACCTCAATTGGACTCTCTGAGAGAGAGTTATGCCAAGTGTCGCAACGTGACTTGTTTATGGGATAAAACAGGAGAGCAAACTTGTACGGCATTCCACGTGTCACTGGTTCACCTTCGGCCTCTGAAAAAGTTTCCTGAGATAGTACAGTCTGTTTACTACCTGTCACTTTTTACGAAATTGCATTTGGAGCTTCCTAGCCCAAGTTATGACCTTTTTTCCAAGGTCACCTGATTTTGACTGAGATCTGGAAGAGGCAGAAACCCTAACTTGTACTGATCATAACTTACAAAGTACAACGAATCTGAGGATGCCCTTTGGACACAAGGTACCTGGGGATGTTGTCTTCGACCTGTAAACTTTTAAGACCCTGAACCTTCGCCAAAATGGATTTATAGCGAAAGTTCCACGATGACTGGTTTTTGCTATGTAAAACCCTAACCTTCAAATTGTTGTAAGTAAAGCAAGTGTCGTAAGTGCCATACCTTGTCTTCCTTCAGGTTAGCTCTGATACCATGTTAAAATTCAATATGCTAAGACAGAAAATAGCAGCATTACATTCTATTTCACAATAATAGCATATACAGGATCACTGAAGAAACAACAAGCACAGCATAAACACAAGAGACAGAGATTTATCCTAGGAAACCCTCATGGGGTAGAAAACCCAGCAAAGCTTCCTCAATATAGATGACCAGCAATATACAAAGATGAAACCCTGAGACATGATCTCCTCCTCCATAATAGCAGACCTCTCCTCCACAAGTGCGCTATCCTCAAGTGAGTGAGTGTGTCAAATGAGGAACACACCTCCTCTATTTATACACTACTCTTGACATATCTTTTACACAAGTACACGTAGGCTCGTATTTAACCAATGGGTTAAATACCCCACTACAACTGACTAGGCCGACCCCTCTTAGGGTGGTCTAATAACCCTTTGACCCACATAACACATACAGGGCCGACCCCCACTAGGGAAGTCTAATAACCCAAGTTACCACATTCCGACGGAGGAATAAACATCTCCAGATATACAATAAGATCTTTACGGAGGAATGAAACATCTCCGGAATAATAAAGTACAATTATAATATTCTTTGAAGTTACAATATCTCAACACTATTGTTTACTACTTTAAGTTATTTTTTAATCTCATGCACATGTTAGATTAGATTGTTTTGTTGTTTATATGATTAGTTTAGTTTTGATTATTTCCCTTTAGCATGCTACTAAGGGTCATTTCCCTTAGTAGGTTCCCTTTTGCACAAGTAAGGGTGAAAACCCCAGCTACACCTTGAACGCAAAACATCATTTAAAAATGGAATGACCCATATGAGATCTAATAGATCCAATGTAAACAATTATGTGTTCTAGTTCATAGAACCCATCACAAAGATCATAAGGTAATAATAGATTCAGATTCAAATTTATAGATCTCCATCTCCTACATTCAAGATAATGCATTTTGCACTCTATTAGGAACATTGTTGCTTGCAATTCTTGTTTATAATATAGATACCATATTTATTGTTTTTCAAATCTATGTTAACCCAACTATTAGCAAAAGTAATTTTAATAATATCATTCCTCTCAAGTAGTGATTTGTTTTCTTTATAATTTATATTTTAATAAATTATTTACTATCTTTTTTTTTCAATTGATAGGAGTTGATCTTGTTATTCCGCTTTGGAATCAAGGATAGCGAACCCTGGAACTAGAACTTGTGATGACTTAACCACCACGAAATACCATTGTACTACATTATCGAGCCTCTATGTCATCTACAAAATAAAACTATTTAACATGTCATCTATAGAATAAAATATTTAAAATATGTCATTTATGTCATGTATTTAATTAGTAATTTGTTTAGTAAGCAAAATATTAATATGAACATTATATATTGGTTTTTTTTCCTACATTGATGACGTATTGTAAAGGATATCTAACTCAAATTGATGACGTATTGTAAAGGATATATAACTCAAGTAAGTAATAACAACCACATTAATAATAATGTGTTGGTATCAATGTTAATAAACATATATTTGGCACATTCTACATTATAAAACATTATTTATGTGTTGAATATAACACATTATACATGAAAAAACATTATTAATGCATTAAATATACACCTGACATTATTATTAATGCGGTTGTTACTAATGTTATATAAGTTATAATTTAAAAGAAAAAACCACGATTTAATTTACTTGTTAGGAGGAGGTAACCTTAAAGATTCCAACCCAAAACTTTTGACTTAAAAGTATATTAAAACCAGCATAGATCCATCTTAAAAGGGGATCTACCAAGCACCAGAGAGATCAAATCTATACAGGTGCAAACTCCTTTTTAGAGTGCAAATGTTGAAGAAGGGTTTTAATTTATCTAAATTGTGTAGTTTTATATATGCTATAAAATGTTTTAGATCTAATTTACTATCGGACTGTAAAATGAGCCTCTAGGACATAACAAACAAAATGCAAACACAAATTTAAAAAACATGAGAATCTATAAACATAATATAGAAAAGAGAGATATTTTACAAATGAAGAGAAATTGAGAATATGATGCATAGTATTCTTAGGTAAGTAAGAAAACCACACTATTGTTTGAGATTATGGTGCATACTATTCTTAGGTAGTAAGTACTTAGACAACCACATTATTATTTACATTACCATATTGGGTAGAATGATTTGAAAGAGTCATATTCAATCTTGTACATTACCAAAAACCATTGGATTGTAGTACCTTTAGGATCGAAAATGCATGGCTATCTCAAGTGTGAACAAATAGATTCAATATGGCTCTAGATTAACTCTTTTTTGCAATGAAGTTGTTGTGGAAGTGGAAAACATTTAGGATAATGAGATATGTTAAGTACATCAATATAGATTTATCTTAAACTTGGATCTCTCAAGTACTAAGAGGAATTTAATTTTTCAAAGTGTATTGAAATTTTATGAGTCAACATAGATTTTCTTAATAATTTTTTGTTTGATTTAAAAATTTTATTTTATGAGTTTATATAGATTTTTTTATTACTTTTTATTTGATTTAATTTTTTATTCTATGATCCTACAAGAATTTTTTTAAATACTTTATTTTTGGTACATAATACTAAGTTACATGACAACATCTTTACCAATAACTAAACTATATTGAAAATTATGCTATAAACAAATCATATTTTATGCACACAAATCATTCTAAAATTAAATATTTAAAAAATGATGAAAATTATTAAATAATTTATTTTTATAATTAGATATTTGATTAACAAACAAGTTTTAAATAGTCAAATTATTAGATAGTTGTTTCTACTACTAGAATTTGTTTTAACCATAACTGTAAATGTTATATCCATGTTGAAAAGTGTTAGATATTTGGATTACGGGATACGTTAAGTTAAGGTCAAATAAGACTATATTACATATTTGTGTATGAGAAGATGAAGTGCATGAATGTCATAGTGAACTAATCAACCATGTAGAAGTCAATTTATTGCAAAAAAGTAGAGCTTCCCAAGTCTTTTCATACAATGAATGTATTATTTGTTTACACCATATAATAAGTAGAAGTCAATTCCTTGAAAAAAGAAGTAAAGCAGTATGATGAATGTCAAAGGTAAGTGGAAAACTACTCCCTTACATGAGATGCCATTATAACTCCAATTATTATTAAAATGGCATTATAACTCCAATTATTATTAAAATCATTTGAGAAATGGTAATTAAACTTTGTAGCATCCATTGACATATCTTCAAAGCATAAAGAGTGATTCTAGTGTGTACAAACTACTTTATCGAATGGTGGAAGTTAAATCATTGAAAAATGTTTTAGTCAGTTCGACGAGGAGGGAGTGTTTCTTTAGATGGAAAGAATAAAATGGGAAATAACATTAGCCTCGCAGGCGGTACCAGATTCCGAGGAACCGGCATGGTGGGTCCACTTTACCTTATCCTCTTGTTCCAGAGGGAAATTACTTTCTATGTCGCTGTCCACGCGAAACGTCCCGGTTGTTCTCAAGTAGCCCGTGACCAACATTGTTCGAACAACGCGGATGCGCCGATGTTGCCAGCGAGCGTAGATGGTGGGCCCGATCTACGCTGCCATCATCGCTACGCTACCCTACGATTTTCCTTTTTTTCGAATTTTTCTATCAATTTTTGGAAAGTCTAATAAAAAAGTAATAAAAAACTTAGTAGTATTATTAAATTAGTTATTGATATTTGAATATATAAATATAGCTAAAATATAAACTTTCTTTAGAAATATTTATCTTCAAACATTTTAATATATAACTGTAAAATAAACTAAATAGTTTCTTATTTTTCCTTTAATCTAATAAACAAAAATAAAACTAAATAAATTTTAATTATCATCATTATTATAATACTCCAATGTTATCTTTATCAGACACTAAACTGACGAGTATTCTACTTCAATATCACCTATCATCTAGATCCGTCATTAGACCTACATGTTCCGTGACTGGTACGTTGAAACAAAGATATCAACGTTGCATCGACTTTTGTAACAACGTAACTGAAGGGTTCGTCTAACAAATCAATGGCCACATCGCAACAGTCGCTAGTTATATTAGCTACGTTAATCACAGCGATTTCATTCAAAGCATGGTCCTAAAGTCTTGTCACATAATAAAAAATATACAATTTTTCAAACTGTTCGACGACCATTAAATTTTTATCTTTAACATTGACCCACCTGCAATATCCCAACAAGTCATTTGGAAAAGATAGGTATATAGAAAATTACAAAACAAAAGTAAAGCGAAAAGAACGTAACGTAAGGGGAGCGTCAACCATTTTATAACATTAATCAAAGGAACAAAACCGACCAAACAGCGGTTCAGTGGATAACATAGGTGGTGGCAGGTGCTTTATATGTGTTGCCATATAATAGCTACAGCTTCCCCGTTTTCGTCCTCCTTGCAAATTATATAGTTGAGGGTTTAGTGTTGGGATTTTGTACGAATTGAATATAATAGATTTATGGCACTTTCATTTCGATGCTCTGAACAATATCCATCTGATCAGTAACAAAAGCTCAGCTATGGCAGGTGCTTTGGCACTCCTGTTCCCAGTTCTGGTCTTCGTCTTCCTTGCACAGCCCCATGTAGGTTATACTATAGGTTTCTCCTTTCCATCATTTGGCAACAACAACAGCAATCAGTTGATATACATGGGAAATGCTTCGTTTTCTCCTTCAAAGGGTTACATTGATCTCATTCCGTCGCCAAATGGTACATCTACGGATCAATATTTACAGTTACAGAACTGTACTGGAAGGGTTCTCTATCGTCAACCGATAACCCTCTGGCCTGCCACATTTACGACCACTTTCACCATGCTCGTCCGCAAGATCAACAGTCCCGTCGGGCAGAAGAATTTCAATGGCGACGGTCTGGCCTTCATCATAGTCCCCAACAATAAAACCTTTCTAACGGATAGGACCGGTCAAGTTCTGGGTTTACTGAATCAACCAACCGATGGAAATATGACGAATCAGTTGGCCATCGAATTCGAATTCGATAAGGCCGACAACCATGTCAGCATAGACGTCAAGAGCATCAAATCTGACGAAGACTGTATGGGAGAGCACGGCATCGACATCATCTCAGGGCAGCCGATAAGGGTTCGAATCCATTACGATGGCTGGAACAAGGCCCTGCAAATTTACGCCGCCTATGCAGATCCATCAATTCCTTACGCGAGCATCTTGAACCAAACAATTGAGCTGTCCAGCACCGTTCCGCAATCATCCTACATTGGTTTCTCAGCGGCAACGGGGAGCTCTTACGCGATTCAGCGTATTTTGAACTGGAATTTCAGTTCGGTAAGCTTGCCCAAATCGTCTCTGAATATGGCCCCTGCCAGCGCACCGATGTCGTCGAGAGAATCGACAAGCAGGGCTCTGAAGGTCGGCTTAATTGTCGGTTCCATTACCGTCGGAGTAGTGCTGTCGGGGCTTTCCGTGTGGTTCGTCGCTAAAATTATGAAAAGTAGAAGAGCTGCTGAGCCGATCTCAGACCGGGGCCTGAGCAGGGAGCTAGCTATTGTGGAGGGTCTATCAGCAGGCTCACACTACGGCCCTCACCGGTTCTCCTGCAAACGATTGTCTGCTGCGACAAAAAACTTCAGCGAGACGGAACTGCTCGGAACCGGCGGCTTTGGGAGCGTTTACAAGGGGACTATCGAAGGCCAAGACGAAGCTGCGGCGCTTGTCGCGGTGAAGAGAATCTCCGCTGGGTCGAGACAGGGAGAACGGGAGTTCATGTCGGAGATCAGCACCATAGGTCGACTTCGACACAGGAACCTGGTAAAGCTCCAGGGCTGGTGTCACGAGAGCGATGAGTTGATGCTCGTCTATGATTACATGACCAACGGGAGCCTCGACAAGCTGATCTTCATGCAGCCACGAGATGAACATCAGAATCAGCCCCCTCTGAATTGGACCCGTAGGCACAGAGTATTATGTGGGCTGGCTTCGGCGTTGCTCTACCTTCATGAAGAATGGGAGCAGAGGGTCGTCCACCGGGACGTTAAGCCCAGCAACGTTATGCTAGACGAGGACTTCAATGCCCGTCTGGGTGACTTCGGCCTCGCCCGGCTCATCGAACACGACGAAACATCTCCAGCTGTGACCACAAAGCTAGCTGGGACGCCTGGCTATTGGGCGCCTGAGTGCGCCTATACCGGCAAGGCCACTGCAGAATCCGATGTTTTCAGTTTTGGGGTCGTTGTACTGGAGGTGGCCAGCGGCAGGCAGGTTTTGCAGCGAAGACCCCAATTTGAAGAGGAGAATTTGATGGATTTTATATGGGATCTTTATGGACAGGGAAGAGTAATGGAGGCATCAGATCCCATATTAATTGGAGATTTTGACGAGTTTCAGATGAAACGAGCATTGATTTTGGGACTTGCCTGCTCGCATCCAGATCCCCAACTGCGTCCTTCAATCAGACAAGCGCTGCAGGTTCTCATAAATCCCGATGAGATGTTGATGCCACTTTCATCTTCGAGGCCACTGGCCATCTATGTTGCGTTGCCACCCTTAGCCCCACTTAATTCTCAGTCTATTTCTTCCTATGCAAATGACGTTGGTCGCGCCGGCTCTTCTAGCAACAATGGAATTGTGTCAATGCAGAATCCACCGTAAATTATGGCAGATACAGGTGAAATCAATCATAGAACTATTGTTTGATAGTGATGTGAGTTTCATAGAGAGCATGCATCCTATTAAAGAATAAATGTTGCAGGTGGAAAACTGTGAGACACAGGTAAAGCTGCAGCATAATGCTTTAATGTCCTCGCTTCCATTCTCATTATTTATGCCATTTTCGTAGGAGGTTAAGGAACAATTTTCATCTTTGCTGCTATTAATTTTCCTTTCTCATGACTATGTAAGCTAGTTAACTCGAACGAAAGTAATAGGAGAATAAGGATTGTAGGCGGAAAACCATGAAACACAGGTAAAACAGCAGCATAATGTTTCAATGTCGTAGCTATCCTCATTATTTATGTAATTTTCTTGAAAGGACAATTTTCATCTTTGCTGTTGTTAATTTTCTTTTCTCATAATAATGTTTGTCAAGCTGGACGATATCCGGCAACTAAAAGGGACCTGCCAACATGCCAATCCCCCGGTTACTTTGTATATCATTTGAAAAACACTCTCCAAGGCCTCATCAAAATTCTTAATCGAAAGCTCGATCGCCACCGTAACTGTATAACGAGAAATTATTTTTACTGATGTTTAATTTCAATTCCATCCGTCTCCAAACATTACAGGGAACAATCACATGCGGTCATAATAACAGTTCAGATAGAAACTCGGGCTAAAGAAATACATGAAGAAATTCCCAGTCGTCGCACACGGCCACTATTATTTTATAGATATAACTGGTTGAATTATAGAGATTCAATGATTCTAATTTTTTGTAGTGAAGTTGCATGAATGTGTTAAGTTTGTATTCTGATTGATATTACACATCGAATTTTTTATTGTGAATTAGCATGGCTATTTAACTTGTGCTCAGTAAACACTCAACTCTACATCAACATACATGAAATCAACAATTAAAAAAGATACCTCTCCACTTGCTTCCACTCCCAACCCAACCCGACAACTGAGGCTGGGATCAACAGGATTCACAGGCAAGACGAGATTGCGCAAAGAGATGATGCCAGGCATCGAGCGCCGGACCCACTTCCTAACTAACACGTAAACGGAAAATGATTCTTTTATCTAAGAGCTTCCAGGTAAAATAATCATGTCTTTTCAACTATCAATTTACCATGATTTTTACAATCACACTATCTTTTAAATTATATATATATATTTTTAATACTGAACTTTCAGCAGAACAACCATCCCATCAGACCTCACGGCTGTCACTTATCTGTGTTTTTTATCTTCAAAGTGATTTAGATGTTCTAATAAAATAAGCGAACAAATAGAGCCAAGAATTACAACAGTTGGTAAATGGAATAGTGACACTCAAAGTCACCATTATGTTTCAAAAACCCTATTTTGAACTAAGAAACATGCATTTGTAAATTAATTAATAAATTTACATATTTCCCGAAATATATTTGTATCCAAATACCAATCAATAAAATCAGATTGAAATGAAATGATCGGAAATTATGAGGTTCAGTCTAATATTTATTGAATGTACATGTATCTAAATAGTTTTGTGAAGTGGTGAAATTTGAGACTAATGCAAGGTCTCGGAGCATGGCAATCGATTAACTGGAATGATCCTGGGGGCAATCGATTAGCTGGAATGATCCTGGGGGCAGCACATAATCCCTGAAACACTGACATCCGAAAGAATTCTTTACCGGATAAGGGAGGGTATCCTGTTCTTAATAAAATAAAGTCTGCAGTGAAAATCAGTTTATAGTAAAAACTTATTGTAAATTGCATTTTTAATACAGTTTATATATTTATTTAATTGTGTTGTTTGAATTTAGTATTTTCCAATGTATACAATAATTTACAATAAACTTCCCTGCCAAGTCACACTATTGGAGTAGGTTTGAAGTGGACTTTGGGGATGGCTAGACTTTTTTTTTTTTTTTTTTTCTCTTCCTACAATCAACTTTGGGTTGCCTAACCAACCAAATATCAATTGCATTACCAGAATTGAAAATTAATTGAAACATGATTCATCTCATAAAGTTAATTCATTGCACCACCTGGATGCAGGTGTCATGGTGGAAGGGGTGCGTGGCGATCCCATGACAAACCAGCCAACGCGACCGACCCATGGTAGGGATGTCGACGGTAGTTTAATGGGCAGTGGGGATCACACCCCCACGCATTCAATCCAGCAACTTTGATGTCGCATCAGCCACCCTGTTTTCAGACTCCGGGTACCTTAGCCAGGATGCTCCTATGTATGGATCGAATGGCCTCCTACGGGAACAGGGCTAAGAAGAATGCCTAGAAGCATTACGCCATGCCCAAGTCATTTGGAGGTGTGACTCCAGTTAGCATTTCCGTGCTCCTTGTTGTTTCACCTCCGTTTATGAATTCTGTTCCAAGCAGTGGTCTCTGGTTCTTTGTTACCATGTCAAGACAGAGAGGGAAATCATGCAAAGAGATAGCAAGAAGAACCGTCACCAACCAGGACTCGGAAGCTACTGATGGCTATGGGGAGGGGGTCTCCATCCCGGTTTGGCTACTCATTTACAACTGGGAAGCCCTCCTGCTTGCCGACCACCTCTCTTCTGGGAAGAACAAGGGATGCATTAACCATTACTGGATCATCAAGAACATGTTGGGGGCCCTCATGGAGGACACTAAGGCCAATTGGGCCCAAGCCAGCAACACCACCCAAAATGAAAGCTCACTTGGCTCAAATGGAAGGCCTCGTAGGAAATCTGGAAACCACCCTTGGGAGCCAGACTTGTGCTGGTGGAAGCCACACTGGAGGTAGCCATGCAGGCGGTAGCCAAGCCGATGGTCACCACACCGGTGGTAGCCATGTCGGTGGCACCATCATTGGTGCAGTGGGAGGCCTAGGGAAAAATTCTGTTGTGGCAGGGGGTGGTGACATTGTTCCTATGCTCTCAGAGCTGCGTGGAAAGGAGATTTCCATGCATACCTTCCCCCTCCCTTCCACAATTGGACATATGGCAGTGAAAAGGGTTCGTGGTGACAATGAGAGGAGGATTCTCCCCTAGCGCAAGGTGGAATCTCAGCCAGCCAAGCAGTCAGATCAGCACGTGACGGAGGAGGACAATTTCAATTATCTGATTCTTGAATATATTCCCCCCAATGAAAAACCAACAAGCTAAAGAGGTTCCAGAGGCCTTTTGCGTTTTTCAGTTATAACATGCTCATAAATTTTGTATATTTCAATATTTTTATAAGAGCTTGTATAAACTCTACTCCTCCCCTGAACATTTTGACTCCCCTTCCCTTGAGCAGAAGCCTAGTAACTATGGTTGTAGTCATTCAGATATTTTTTATTTTCTGGGTTGGTAGTTCCACAGTCTTAGACCACCATGGAGAGCTCCTCCCTATGTATTTTTTATTTCCATTATCTAATAGAACTTTGCATCTTACAAAAAAAAAGTTAATTCATTGCACCCAGAGTAGGGAGGTGCTCTACAACCCACTATAGAGGAGATGTTTTAACTGGTAACCTTGTATAATGTGATGTAACATGTCGTTCTAAAAAATACAAATGATGTCATCTTAAACAAAATTAAATTAAATGATATATATTAATTATTGAGAGGGATCAAATATCTTAAGGCATAAATTTGATCTTAATGTGTAAAAATTTAAGATTAAAAAAAAAAATTACACCTTAAAAAATGGGATCAAATATTTTAAGGTGTAAATTTGTTCTTGATATGTAAAATTTTAAGATAAAAAACTTATACCTCAACTTGATAGATCTGAGTTTAAGATTGATCTATGCTTGTTATTGAATCCTTTAAATTTTGAAGAAGAATATATCCTAAATTTTTAATTAAATTAGCTCATTTTTTTAATATATTCACAAAATATATTAAATTATTTAATATTTAATAAAAAAATATATTACAAAATGAAATTTAAACTTCAATTTCAAAAAAATACCAAATTGTCAAGCACTCGTCCAAAACTCTACTTCAAAAGGGATTACATTGCATTATCCACATATCTCTTGGATCCATCACATATCTCTTGGATCCATCCTATCTTGTGGACTAATCAAACTTATAAGTCTAATATGAATCTTATTAAGTATCATAACAACTAGTTCTCTTTCTTAAAAGACGAGTTCTGATTTATGAGTCAGTTCTTCAAATGATCTTTATATCCTTATATTTTTGCACAACACAATTTAATTTTTACCTTTAGGATCCATTGCAAATTTTTACAATTGTAGAATTAACAACAATACTAAGGTAGAGACCAATAATCAAGCTATCTAATTCAAAAGGGAAATTGTATGTAACTTGTTGTATGGATTCCTCTACAAATTTTGCAACATGGAGAATTGCAACAAAATAACTTATATCTTTCTCTAATGGATATCTCTTCTCAAAAAGATATCTTTGCAATGTCTCTAACTAATTATATAGTGTTGTTGAGTTCTCAAAATCAAGCTACTACATATTGTGTAGTTGAGCCTATGAAAAACATCAATTTCATAGGCTCAATTACACCTAACCCGCTTACTCTCTCTCCCTTACTCCTCCACTTACACGTGGCTTACACCTAACCCCCACCATTCTCTCTCTCCCACAACCCCCTAACACCCCCTCCATTCTCTCTCTCTCTTACCCCCCTAAACCTCCCCTACCTCTAACTCCCCTCCCTCGTCTCTCTCTACCCTCTTCCCCCCTAACCCATTCTAACCCCCTCTCTCCCTCCCTCTCTCCCCTACTCCACCATGTACGCCTAACCCCTACCCCTCTCTCTCTCCCACAACCCCCTAACAACCCCTCTCTCTCTATCATACTCTAACTATCCACCCCTCCCTCTTTCCCACAACCCCCTAACCACTGGGGCTTCACTCAATGAACCTCTAGCATAGCATGTCCATATGTGGCATATGAAACAATACCCCTAATTTAACCAGATATTGGAAAATACCTCTCAAAATCATTTTATTTAACCCCTTTACAATACACCGTCCCAATTTTCAAAAACCCTTATTTTCAATAGATATTGTAAACTTATCCATTTTTCCATTGACATTTTCTATAACCCTTTATATTTATACCCCTAGTATTGTTACATGATACCACTTTTATGACCCCACATGCATTCTACAATGCACCTTGCTTCTTTCAATGTACATTGTAGATGCACACTACTTCTCCTATAATGCAATTACTCAACCCACACTCAACCACATCTATTTATGATTTGTGGCATTTAATGGTCTAAAGAAGAGATTGGGGATCACATCTTGTATGTCACTAGAGCCAATGTACACAACACATCATTTAAATTCAATGTTGCATGCCCCCAATTGCTAACTAAGCCTTTAGTGGGCTTGGTATCCAAGCCCTCAAGATCCATAACAATCTCTAGGAGTTTGACTAATCCTCCTAAGGCCTATTACAAGCCCTAGTGGATGGGACTATCTAAGCCCCCAGGGCCTGGAACAAGATTTGGGAGGCTAACTAAGTCTGCCAAGGCTTTTTACAGGCACTAGGGATGGGTATCCAAGCCCCCAAGGCCTATTAGGGGCCTATAATAGGCCTTGTGAAGCTTAGAGCCTCCCAAGGTGCCCTACGAAGCTAGCTAAGCCTCCTAAGGCCTGCTATAGGCCCTAGGGGCTACCCAGCCCATTGGCTCTAAACTAGTGCTCGAGGCTTGGATACCTATCCTATAGGCCTTGGGGGCTTGGATACCCAGTCCGCGGCCTCCCATGGCTTGTTATAGGATATAAAGATTAGAAGGATAAAATTGGCAAATGATTGGAACTCAAACTAAGTAGTTGAACTAACATGTGAATCTGCAACTAATTTGAAACTTCTTGAAAAGGGACAGATAATAATAAGCACACTAGAAAAATGGGATTCCTTATATCGAAGATGGAAACAATGCAAGCTAGTTTAGCAAGTCAGTGTTTTCATTATGGATGGAATTCATTTAATTGGTGGAGAGTGTGGTCCAATCCTAGAGGTAATTGTATCTAGAATGAGATATTTCAATCTAAATTGAAAATAAAATATGCATTATTTCCCTTTCCACCTCACTTGCAAATGTTAAAGATCTTGGAGAGTGGATTAGTGCTACTACACATGGGCTCTTCAATTTTCCACCTGGTGGGCATCCTGTACCAATTGAGATTAACATCCATGGGATTGATATTGCCAACTTTGTGGCTCGAATGTTGGCAATGGCGCAGCCAACGTACACATCAATAGTTCAACGTGTAAAGGAAATCCAACACTAGTGTTTGTGCCAACATGGAAACATGCACGACTTACTACTCTTGATATGGTCACATACTCAAGTGTGGATGGTGGAGAGATATCCCAATTTATTCAATGTACCAATGGAGATATGGCCAACTCTTCAATGTACCCAACTCTTGCTGCAATGGAATTGATTGAAATGGTTACCCAAGGTATTTGGGAGCATGACTATATCCTATTGCAACTTTTACATTTTACAAAGGAACTTGCCAAAATGTACCAAGAAAATACAGGTAAAAAATTGGAAACTATTTTTTATTTAGCTGAGATGGAGGATGATGAAAGACGCAAATTATTGCAGATGATAGTTGCAAAATTGTTAGACATTGCTATTTTTTGTAACCACTGTCCAAACATTGATCTGGAATATGATGTATTAGAGAGTGACGATGTGTCTTAGGGGCAATTTTACATTGCAAGTTACTCTTGAAAGAGATCTAGAAGGAAGGAAAGAGTTACATGCAATTGATGCACCTAGGTATCTCAATATTGAAAGAAGAAGGTTTGTGGCTAGTGGTTGGGGATTCGAGTAGAAATTATTCATTTTCCAATAACAGGGTATCACTTCAAAAACTTGGAGAAAATAAACACATTATATTTCATGTGTGATTCATATATTGGGTGTGATCTACATTATTACCCTTTCCACTTCACTCGCGAATGCTAAAGATCTTGGAGTTGGATTGGTGCTACTACACATGGGCTCATCAATTTTCCACCTGGTGTGCATCATATACCAATTGAGATTCACATCCAGTGGATTGATATTGCCAACTTTGAGGCTCAAATGCAAGCAATGAAGAATCCAACGTACACATCAATAGTTAAATCTGTAAAGGAAGGAAAATCAACTCTAGTGTTTTTTCCAACATGGAAACATGCACGACTTACTAATCTTGATATGGTCATGTACTCAAATGCAGATGGTGAAGAGAGATCCTAGTTTCTTCAATCTACCAAAGGGGATATAGCACCTTTCACTGCAAAAGTTAAAGAATCTACTTTGAGTGATGTGTTGACACATGGCATTGGGTATCTACATGGAAGTCTTATTTTAATTGAAAATGAATTGCTCACTTAGTTGTTAATTGCAAGTGCAATTTAGGTGTGTGTTACAAGTTGCTCAATGTGTTTGGGGTTGTCTATGTCTGCACATTTGGTTGTTGTCATGGCAACACAGTATTATGATGGGTGTGAGAATGCTCATACTGACTATCCTATTATTGATCTTCTACAAATGATGGGTTGTGCCAGTAGCCCTCTGCTTGATAATGCTGGAAAATGCATGATTTTGTGCCATGCACCTTGCAAAGAATAGTACCAGAAATTCTTATATGAGCCATTCACAATTGAGAGTCATCTTTATCACTTTCTCCATGACCATATGAATTATGAAGTGGTTGTAGGCACCATTAAAAGTAAGCAAGATGTTGTGAATTATCTCATTTGGTTATCGGGACACAAATCTTCCTACATGCAAAAAATGCCAAGATTACTTAATTACCTATTGCATGTACTTAGTTACCTATTGCACTACAATAACAACACCAAACCACACCAACCATCATGTATGATGAAGCTAAACACAACTTGGGATAATTTTGCGGCTTTTAGGATTCTGGCATATTAATATCATTTTGCCTGCCCTAAGATTATGGCCCATGATTACATGTAATGTTAATTATGCAATTCACAATTTTAAAGTACGAAATGGCTATCCAAAGTTATAGTTAGATATCTTATTCTAGAATCAACACAAATGGTACACATGCCCTGACCCTGTTTTAGTTTAAAAAATGTAGTTTTATCTAAATCCCAAATTCAATCTAATTTCAAAAATTCCCACCTTGAACAAAATATGTTTGTGAACAAGAAAGGAAGTTTTTTATTTTGATTCTATATTGCCATTAAAATCATATCTTCCCATTCAGAGAGCAAAATTTAATTGAAAGAATGACTCATTGCTTATCTCAACCATCAATAACTTCAAATCATATTTATCCCATAATTGTAACTAAATAAGAAATATATCATGTTTGCTTCATCTTATTCCTAATATAGTACTAAATTGGATCTGTCCTTTTGAATAAAATATGAAATCAATTACAGTTCAGATTTAATCTCAATTCTACTCTCTTAGGGAAACATTGTGCTTAACAAAGTTCAGATTTAATCTCAATTCTACTCTCTTAGGGAAACATTGTGCTTAACAAAATTGATGAACAAAGATGATGCATTCTCGAAGGTTGAGACTACATTCTTGTGACTACATTTCTCCTAAGTTCTAACCTCTCCATCATTATCCTTAGTTATTCCGTGTTTTTTACCTCTCCATCATTATCCTTAGTTATTCCGTGTTTTTTACCTCTCCATCATTATCCTTAGTTATTCCATGTAAAAAACACAAAGGAGAAAATGCTCATGTTTTTAAAGTGTTGCCATTATTCTGGTTAATTTATCCATTGTGGATTAAAGAAGTGTTAGTTTCCTTCCCCAAGCAAGGCCATGGGTGCAATGTTGGTAGATATTTAATATTATATTGTTTCTCTTAACATATATGCCTCATTATCTTAATAGCATTTTAGGGCAATGAAAGGATGTTGCAGCGATCTATGTTGTACTCTATTTGGTGGAGGCATAAGATTCAGATGGATTATTGAGTGTTCCATTATAAAACTATTTGCTACATTGGAGGCAATTTTAGGCACCTTTGCGAGATCTTTCTATTCCTCGGCAGTGTGGTAAGCCAAGGTGGCTTCCTGACAAGCTATGCTATCAAGTAGCATCAGCCGAAACCAACAATTTTTTAAACTAACATGTTTAAGATCCTGGCCAAGTTGTTCGTGGGTTGTTCCAGCAGATCTAGGGTATCCAATCATCACATAAGGACCATGTGGTCATGAGACACCGCTTTAATTATAGCCAGCACTGTCTCTCAAGCAACGACTATCTGATTGGTCCTGAGTACCTGTTTGTTGCTTGATGGCCTCTGTAGTGGCACTGATATGTGTTATACATTCATCCACCAAGCCTTTGGCAACCATATCCTTCATTATATCAAACTTTGATATAAATCAAGTACATTGAAAAATAAATCTCTTGGAAATAATCATTGACTTGTCATTATTTGAAGTGCAACGGGATTGTGAAAGGAAGGGTTATTGTCTTGGGAAATCCCATTAAGATCTTAGTTTCTAGTTGGTATTTTACAAGGGTTCTTTAAAATCATTGTGTACAGTACCTTACAACATGGACTCTAAACATGAGCAATCTTTTTGAGCACTAAATCATAAATTTTTGTCATTGGCATATTCAGTATTGTTGGAAACATATGTCTTTTCAAGAGAGGAAAGGTTCTAAACATATAAATTATAAATGTTGATTATGCTGTTTTCGAAAGGTTAGCAGACAAAATCCAGCTTGTAACATTTTCAGGTTTAACTGTGGAGTCAAGGGTAGTTGAGAAACTCATAAAATAAAGAGACATGATCGATTTGCATTCAAAGATGGCTTGATTTAGGACATAGAAATCCCAATCTTGAAGTTGGCCCTGTTAGTAACAATCTTGAGGTTGGTCCTGGTCTAATTTATAAAAAAACATATAAATAAATATAAAACATCATTAAATGGTGGTTATGAAATGCGTTAGGACTGAAATATTGTACTATGGTGTGCCCTTCACCCAAATAGCTGAAAGGAATTATTTTTGCTGGTGTTTACTAGATAACAGTTACATGTTTCATCCTCAACCAACAATATGTCTTTTCTAAACAACAGTAAAAAATTTGCTTCAAGCTGTTAAAATGATAGTAGAATACGCCTATCGCGTGAGGATTGTAGTTGCACCTTGGGGTAACTATTGATGCATGAAATCAAAACTACTAGGTGCCTAAAATAGTAGTAAGCTATAGGAAGATAGAGTTTGGAATTTTCTCCCAAGACCCCAAAGTGAAGTGGGTTGGATATCCGTGTGGATGTATGCCATCAAAAGGCTATTGATTATACAAGGTGTTTTGGGAAAATGATAGCTTTTATACACAAATATATGGAGGTTAAGTTAGAAGGTAGGGTGATTAATTTAAGAATGTAACTAAATGAAGATCCTGATAATGTTAATATCCAAAGTGAGGCAACAAACCCAATCAAAAAAATCCAGTTATACAAGGAAAAAGACATTCAAATCTGAGCAAGAATGCAATGAATTGTAGAGAGAGAAAAGAACACACAATATTTCTTCAATATTATTAATATGAAGTCAAAACTTAAGAATATAGGAAATCAAGAAGTCAAAGGAGATGATTTTACTTCAATCACATTTTAAACAACTTTCTCAAGCTAGGGTAGCAATTGTGAACAAATTCATTGAATAGTGTAAGATATTTCCACCTCTTTCCACTTTGGTAGCGATGGCTTAAATTTAATTGTGTTTTCTTTTAGAACACCAAAGAGAATTTCAATAATAGTTGCATCGTCTACAAAGGCTCTACCATATTCAACAACAACTCTTACTCCACTATGTCACTGACTAGCTTTTGTAACCCTGGCTAGAAAATGGAAGTAATGGAAAACCATCATCCTATTGCTTTCTAAATGAATCAATTTTACCATAGGTAGTCAATCAAAATGAAAATATTGCAATGGTTAGTAAACCCATATTTACCTATGATTGAGACATATATCAAGCCCTTTAGCAAGAGCTTCTATCACAGGATAATAACCTCGCACCATCAAACCATGCCCTCCTTCAAGTTCTTCATGTAACAACATTGTATGCAATGTTTTAACTGCATATTTTATACTCTACTAAAAAACAAATGGGACCTACAAGAGTCATATCTTACATGATCCCAACTATTTAGGGATATGCTATTTGCATCTGCAACAAACCAACCTTCTGCTCTACACGAATATCACTAGAAAAATTTGTGTGCAAGTCGATGTTGTTTGTTACAAAATATTAGGAATTAGTATAATAATTTATCTAAAAAATGTGATGGTTTCCTATTGTGTAAATATTTTATGCAATAACAAATAATCTTGAATTTTCATATAACCAACCTTAGATCTCGATGCCTTTCCAAAACATTGATAGCATAACTTACGGTGATTTAGTTATTAAACAATCAAAATCAAAGTCTCAGGAAACAATCTTCATTTTTTATTATTAACAGCATATATTTAAAGAAACCAACCGAAGAAGATATATTGAACAAACTCTTAAAATAAGAAGCATTAAATCAACATTATCTTGCAACTGGCAGAGCTCTCATAATATGGATGTGTATAAAAAAAACCATTCAGAGTAAGCCTTTAATGTTTGGGAGTCATCAGTTACAATGTTACATGTTCTTAACTAAACACGCAACTTTAAACTGTTGGACAGAGATATAAATAACATTATGGTTCCCGTAGGAAAATGTTTCATATGAAATCTGTAAAACTAGAATTTAAAACTTTACAAGTTTTTCATTTATGTGCTAGATAAGTACATGACTTCATAAGGAACTAACAATCTAGATAAGGCTCCTTGTGAATAAAGATCCTCCAAATCCCATTAAGTGATTACTCTAGAGTCTATAGCCTTTTCATTGAAAACATAAACATCAAATAATTCTTCACAATTTAAATACTCAATTTCATATCTATTCATAGTCAAAGAAAATGATTATATTCACTGCATAAATGCTATAAATAAAGAAGTCCAAGGATAATAATATTTAAAAATCCCACAATAAAACAAAGGGGGTGTTATTAAGCTCAAGTCAAATGGGGGTGTTATTAAGCTCAAGTCATTCACTGAGTGCATTGCAATATTGGAATGATAGGCCCTCAATTTTCCAAGGATTGTCATAAGATTTTTTTTAAATGTTGCCTTCTATAAAAAATAACCCTGCAAAAAAGGCCTACACAAGAATAAGAGATGTTTAGTACTACAGAAGAACAACTTTTCATCATACACTACACAAAGAAGAATAGTTCTGCAATGGAAACAAACTGAATTATCTTAGATATAAAAAAATATGATCAGTTACAATATGCTAGCATCCTATCACATAGAGAAATATCCAAATCTTGAGCATGGATTTCAGTGGCACAAAAATGATAATATTAACAATAAAATCATACTATTAATCTCCAAATGTTTAAGCATGGCTCTCTATTTCTGTTGTGACAGCTAAATAGCACCCTCCATTTGTGTTAAACCAACAAAATAACAAATATGTTTATGCAACAAAAAAATCAAACCCAACACTCTTTTCAAACATTACACCTGCTTTACAATGTTCATTTGAGAAAATTACAAGCACACTATTGCTTTCATCTTGTCAATGTTTCCCAAGTAAAATTCCAATATAAAATATAGATTTATAAGCATGTGGTGGTTGTAATGAATGCCAAAGTGCATGATCTTGGGTAATATGGTTGTAGATAACTCACATAGTGCACAAGTTGAGGAATGTATGGATGTAGCATGTTATTACACAACATTAAAACAAACATAGCATACCGACAAACCCATTTAAAGGTGGTTGTAGGAGATTGAGTGATGTATGACCTTGAGGCCGATTCAGTTGCCTGAGTATTAGTGAAATATTGTTGGAATAGACCCAACAATGGTTGTAGGTGGAAACTATACGTTGGATTGAGGGAATGAGGCTGTGGTGTGCATTGGAATGTTGATTATCAAGATGTACATGCAAGAATCAAGAACATCTTGCAGACAAAAAATTAGTGTTATAGAAACATAAACTAAGCCCAGGAAACCAAGCAAATGAAATAAATGTTCATGGGTAATGGTATATTGTTGTAGGAAGACAATGGGTATTCAATTCCCGGTGTTGGGATTAATTACCACCAGAACATAAGCAATTAACTAGATCAATACAATCATACAAGCAACTAACACACTATACCTATAAAAAATGGCCAGTGGCATTAGCCTATAAATAAGACAACAATATTCAAGTAAAAAAATTGTAGACACACACCCAGCATGCAAAGGTTAGCACAGTCTATCAAAATCCTCATATTTCTTCTTTCATGATCTCACATTCTCTTGTAGCAAAAGTACTAGTTTTTTTTCAAATCATAAAAAGATCAACAAGGTCAAACTTAGCTTTGTCAAAGTGAATAAGTGATTATTAATGAGTTTCTAAAAAAAGGAAAGTCAACAAAGAATCAGAGAAGTGCAATAGCATAAGGTACATTATCCTTAGAAGAGATTACCTAATTATGTAGTACAAGTTCCTAAGTTCTTGTTGCAAAATCGGTCAAGCTACTAATAGTTGAAGCTACCATGATGAAGATTTCAATCAATAAACATTCTTTGTATATGTAAGAAGTGCATATGAAAATAATAAAAGGCACAATCCAGAAATAAGAAGAGTTTGATTTGACAAATAGATATATAAATAATCATATGGAATTAAAGTATTCATGACCATTAAAATTATGATGAGGACATTTTTGCACAAGAACCTCACAAACTTAAGTGTTCTATGCTACTACAAATGAGCTTAACAACTTGTGAAGGAATCATTCATGGAAAAGATCCAACATAGTCTAACATCAAAGAAAAATCCCAGGGAATTTTGAAACAGATCCACAATTGGACTTGATTGATGTCATCCTTGCCTTCGGTACGGACAAAAAATAGAAAAAAACACATCTCAAGATATTTTTTATAAAAAATCTTGTGATGAAACCTCTTTTTAGCCATCATAGGATAGATCTTGGCATAAAAACTAGGTCTCCTATAAATTCTTGATCTTTAGAATAACAAAAGGATATAATATTCTCATAGTGAAAACCTCCTCAAAGCACCATGAGGAAAAATAGACGTGAAAACCAGAAATGGCAGTTCTATTTAAAGAAGAAAATATTATTGCTCTTGTGATTTCTCTCTACATAATTCCAAGATTAGTATAAGCCTTGATAGCTCTCTTTGAAGGCGTCTTGCATAATTTTGAAGGATCTAGGACTCAAGCACAACTTACGCATGAGGAAATATTCAACCTCATATTCGAAAAAAGTATACATTCAAAGACATGTTAGGTTCATACT
This sequence comes from Larix kaempferi, assembly GCA_027924585.1. Lineage (NCBI taxonomy): Eukaryota > Viridiplantae > Streptophyta > Pinopsida > Pinales > Pinaceae > Larix > Larix kaempferi. The sequence continues at coordinate 65,711 of BSBM01002463.1, read as the reverse complement.
TGCAGCACACACTACATTGGTGTTGGCATAAACTACATTATAATCAATTTAAGAAGGTTGCAACATCTAAGCTTACTGTCTACATCAAATTTTACAGTCTATATTGATTTCAATCATGAATGTCATTATGCATCACTACTGGACTTTATGCAACACCCCAATCTCATGAATCGAACTCAACTCCACATTAAGCTTTCACAATTTGTAGTGACAATTCTTTTTGAAATTTAACTTTGTGCTCAAGTCTCCAAAATGAAGCACTAATATACATCAATACTCAAGGAGGATAACTATAAACACTGAAAGTATTTTGGGAAAATAGATAGCTTCAAGTACAACATGTTAATCACTAAGAAAGTTGAAAAATGATTGATGATCCACGTGATAACTCCAATCACAAAAGCCTTCATCGTATGAGAAATCAAATTCATGGTATGGCCTTTCACATGATCATATCAAATCATATCAAATCAGGGAAGTATTCAATATCAATTTTGTTTTTTCTAATGCAAGAAAATGTAAAATCAAATATGTTGTTTCATGAAGAAAAATATATAGAAAAAATGTAGAAAACACATTTCGAGAAACACACATTAAACAATATTCAATTTAAGTGTTGAACCAACAAAAGGAACTATCTGAAAACTATAATATATGCATGGGCATCAAAATTTGAGATAAAAAACTTGTTTCATCCTTTTAAAAGTAACATTAAATCTAAATGTTGAATTAGCAATTCTGAAAAGGCTATAAACTATAATATGGGCATGGCCACCAAAATTTGAACTACAAATCTAAGGAAGATCCTTCTAGTTTTATGATCCAATGGCAAAAGTGCCCATTTTGAAGTTACTCTACAAAAGTTCAAGAACCCTCAAGAGCCATACTTCAAGAAAGCAACAAGAAATATCTTAAGATCAATAACTACAGATTGAGTTATCCTGACCATTCATCATCTGAACCATTCACCACACCTGCATCCAAAGAGTATAAAATGAGTATGGAATTAATACAAACCAAATCAACAATAATACAAAAAAGAATACTTTATAAATAACCTATAAGATAGTAGTAAAAAAAAAAAAAAAAAATAGAATGTTTTGAAAATTTCACCCTATTTATATTTTTAACAAAATCTTCATAAATTTTGTGGTCGCTTTCTTCTAACTTGTATGTGTCATTCTTGATATTGTATAGGTTTGTGTTGGGTGCCAAAATAGACCCCTTTTTACCATATTCATCAATACATTTTCCGCCTATTTTTCCCTATTATTCTACAACTCAGACACATATCTTCCCAAGCCAGGCATGGATTTTATCAGGTATAATTTATTATTGTTGTGTTTCATTAGTGCTTAATATTGTCTATGGTTATGAACTTTACCATTGAATTGTGTTGACTTGTGTTGATTTGATAAGCAAAGTTCAGAACATCAAAAGACTCCAGGTGTAGAAGCTTGTTGAACTCGTGGAATTAAGAAGACTTGGCGTCAATTTTCCCCTTTTCAGGATCCGATTTGAGTCATTGATGAGATAGCGTGAGTGTTTCTCCATGCGGCTGGCAAAGACTAGTCCACGCTGAAACAGTCCAAGCATCTTTCCTCCTGATCAGCTGGAACCTATTCGGCCTGTAACAGCTTGGATTAAAAGCGTATGCATAATTATGAGTGACTCCACTTAACACAATCATGGTTGTGACTGTTTCTGTTTCAATTCGGCAGCCTGAAGATCGTAGATCTTCATGGCTGCTCGAAATAAGTGGATCTGAACTACCTCATCTTTGTATAAATATAGAAAGGAAATTTGAGCCAGGGAGTTAGCATTTTTATGAACAGGAAATTGTAACAAATCGATACTGCAACACTGTATTTTCATCATTTTAATGAAAGGAGCAGGAATTCTCAATATTTATGTGTTTTAGATCTTATTAGCTTTTAATAGCATCTCTGTAGAAGGCCAGGGCCCACCTTCTCACAGAGATTTCTGAGTTAAGTAGATGTTTTAGTTTTTATTTATTTTGGTTTGATGTGGAGTTACATTAGGAGTATTTACAGACTGCTGCAACAGTAGTTAATTGGATAATTGCATGATTATAGTTTTCCTTTGGTTTGCTACAACAATGTGGTGTGAACAATCGACTGTATAGAGTAGTTTTATTTCCTATGCAAGTACATGTTAATTAATATTCGTTGTTACAGTCAAGCTCAGCTCTTGCACGTTACTGTTATTTATCTTTCTTAGAATTTGATGAATTAGATAGATCATAGTTTGAATTATGATATTTTTAGGATTTAACTTCTTGCAAAAGCAATTCTAATTAATTCATTCTTAGATCAGTTGTTTTAGGATTGATGTTGTAAGAAATAGGAATCCCTCGAGTTCTTAGATTGTTAGTTTATATTTGCTTTCACAGTGAGTTGTGTTTGGAATGGCAATTAGGTAGGATGAATGTTCTTTATTTATTAAGTCAGCTATTGAAGTGTTAATGCATATACTTTGCTTAGTTACCTTTGAAACAATCAGAGTTTCCTGGGTTGACATTTTATATTGATCACTCTATTTGTTAACTGAAATCAATTAGCATATAGGGTGACCAACATTTTGGCGTCATTGCCGGGGAAGGTAATTCGTAGACATAGATAGTAGTTGATTAATTTGATTTCATTAACTATGAATATTTTAAGCTTACATGAATACGAGAAGAAAAGTTTGGGAACCCCCCAAAAATACTAATCCTGCAGGTGGAAGAGGTCATACTAGTTCTGATTTGTATTTAGTAAAGCCTTTGTGTTGTAGGGCCTCTTTATCATAATGCATTTATATAGTATGGTATGAAACAAGACTAAGTATTATGTGGCAAGGAGTTGTCCTTTATGAAGTCTTATCCATCACTTTATTAAAGTGAAAGAGAATTAATTTAATTATTCATGTTAAAAGAAAGGCCTTGTAATAAGGCTCTATAAGCTTGTATGACGAAAAGCTCTCTATGAGAGATCCCTTGAGAAAGTCGAATGTGAAACTTACGACATCATTGTTGTGGAAATGTATCCTCCTTTTGAATAAATAATACAAAACAATAATTTGTGCACGTAGCCCTAGATTGGGTGAACCACATTAAAAAAGGTCGTCTCTCTCTAATGTGTCTGTTATGTGTTTAAATCTCTAATGTGTCTTTATGTGTTTAAATCTTCTTGATACTTTAATGGTTTGTCATGCTTGTCAAGATAAGTACTTGCTCTAGATAAAAGGATAATTGGTTGTTGTTTTATGTTGACCGTAACTAGTCATGCAAATGTATATTATTTTGGTAAGAACTATATGAAGAAATTCGAGGTAAATTGGTGCTATATCAAATACAAAATTAATACAAATATGATGATAAGGTAGTAGATTCACACATTAAATTTATTATGTAGGATAAGTGAAGTAATTGTTATTAAGAATAATGATCATGCATGATCATTAAATCTAATGGATAATTAATTAACATTATGTTTAAGAGGATTTAGTGCATCCATATCTTATTATAAAATGTTCATTGATCAAATGTTTAAAAATTTCACCGAATTTATTAACCTTGAAATTTGGGTATGTGATAGTTTACCATGGTTAACCAATCATAATCAACTATGTTCAACCATAATCAACCTTCATAGTCAACCATAATCAACCACGGTCAACCATAACCAACCATAATCAACCTTCATAGCCAACCATAATCAACCATGGTCAACTATAATCAACCAGGGTTAACCATGGTTAACCATAATCAACCATAATGAATCATAGTCAACTATGATCAACCTTGGTTAACCATAATAAAATAAAGTTAACCACAATCAACCATAGTTAGCCATTGTCAACCAATTAAAGTTAACTATGCTTAACCACGGTTAACCATGAACAACCATCATCAACCATGAAAATCCAATGTCAACCATGGTCAAGCATAGTCAACCATGGTTAACCATCATCAACCATGAACATCCAAAGTCAACCATACTCAACCATAGTCAACCATGGTCAATCAAATTCAACCATGGTTTCCTATGGTCGAACATGGTCAACAAAAGTAAGTAATGGTTAATTAATTTCAACCATGGTTAATCATGGTCAACTATAGTCAACCATGGTCAACTGTAGTTAACCATGGCCAACCATATTCAACCATGGTACACCATTGTTAACCATGAACATCCAAAGTCAACCATGGTAAACCATAATGAGCCATGGTCGACCAAAGTCAACCGTACTCAAGCATCTTCAACAAAATTTAACCATGCTCAACCCAAATCAACCATGGTCAATGAAGGTCAACCATGGCTAATCATGGTCAACCATCATCAACCATGAATATCAAATGTCAACCATGGTCAACCATAGTTAGCCAAGATAAACCACAGTCAACTATAGCTAACCATAGTCAAGGATGGTCAACAATAGTCAAATATGGTAAACTAAAGTCAACCATGGTCAACCAAAGTCAACCATTATAAAAAATGTTAGCTAGGGTCAACCATAGTCAACCATGTTCAATCACAGTCAAGCATGGCCAACCATAGTCAACCATGGTCAACTATCATCACCATGAACATCCAAAGTCAACAATGGTCAAGTATAGTTAATCATGGTCAATCATAGTCAGCATGGTCAACCATAGTCTACCATTGTCAACTAACTTTAATCAACCATGGTCAACCATAGTGAACCATAGTCAACCATGGTGAACCATAATCAACCATAGTTGAACATGGTCAACCAATTAGGATCAACCATGCTTGACGATGGTTTACCATAAAAAACCATCATCAACCACAAACATCCAAATTCAACCTTGGTCAACCATAGTCAAGCATGGTAAACTTTGGTCAATCATAGTCAACCATTGCCAACCATGAACATCCAAAGTCAATAATGGTTAACCATAGTCAACCATGTTCAATGAAAATCAACCATGGTCAACCATAGTAAAGCATGGTCAACCATGGTTAACTATAGTCAAACATGGTTAACCATAGTCAACCATATTCAACGAAAATCAACCATGGTCAACTATAGTGAAGCATTGTTAACCATGGTTAACTATAGTCAAACGTGGTTAACCAAAGTCAAATATGGTCAACAAAAGTGAACTATGGTCAATTATAGTCAACCATGGTGAACCATGATCAACCATGAACATCCAAAGTGAACTATGGTCAACTATACTCAACCATGGTGAACCATGATCAACCATGTCACGAAATCCATTCAAGCATGTATCAAGGTTTGTCGAAGCTACAATGAGCCAGGTTGAGATATCTTTGTCGTCATAATACCTACTGAAACAAACATTGATATGCTCCACTCTAGTTTCAAAGAGCTACACACAATCTCTCCATGCAACACGTTCTCTACTATTCATTTTCTTATTTCTTAGATTCCATACCATGTCATGGGCTCCCTGAGCCCGTTCCATGCTCATGCTCATGCTCATTGCCATATATATCATACCAGGGAGAGTCGGAGTCTGATGTCCGGGATAAGAACCCAACGACGAGACACAGTGGTCGGGGAATCGAGTGTGGCTGCCAGCCGACTTGACAACCATGAAGTAATCACCATATTTAAATCCAAAGGAAGGTACAATCGAGAAAAATACGATGAAAGCAAACATTAGAATAAACATAATGCTGGCTGCCATATCCTCCAAGAAGTAACATGTGATCCGCGCTTTGTTCATTCAATACTACCTATCCACACTTTCTTCATTCAATACTATCTATCATCAGTCTCTTCTACAAAGAGAAACATATCTCTGCATATGTTTCCTTGCGGCCCTTTTACGTTTTAAATTTTTATTTTGTAATTGTTGATTGGTTTATTTTCTGGAACTCCAATAGTTGAATCTATTTATCTAACTATATCAAAACCCACCCAATTGTATCCAATGGACAATGCTAGTCGTGTCCATATTTCAAGCATTCCAAACAAAACTTAATTCTATATCATAATTAGATTGCTTCAAAATGTTCACAGTTTCAACAAACGCCATCAAACGCCAGTTTCAACAAACGCCATCAAACACCATTCACGCCGAGTTTCTTTATTGTTTGATCAAACACAATATGAGTTGGTGGCCACAACTATTATTTAACGATTGTTTGGTGGAGAGCGATTCTCGTGAAAAGGGATGGGGTGAGGAATTGTTGAATATATTGGAACTTACATAATGATACAATCAAATAAATAGTGGACGACATAATATGCATTGGTGGGACTTAGATAATTCCAAATGGATCATTTGGCATAACGATTTGTTTTGTGATATTAAATTAATGTCAAAATTTTATATAAATTCACATTAAATAACAGAGATAAAACTTTATTTATTGCACTAGGTTAACATTGATATCAAAATGAAAAATATAATTATTGGTATTTAATATCAACAATTCCACGTCCACGTGGAAAATATTAAAGGGAAAGACACTTTAGCATGAAAGAAGAATTATTTGCATTGAGATTTGCAATAATAATGATTTACAGAAGAATATAGATATTAAACACCTTGCCGCCAAACTCACTAGACCTCGAGCTGGAAGGATTTCCATCCTCCAGCAAAGTGTCGATTCCACCTATATAGCTTCCTGGTACACTTAATAAGGCTCTTGTGATTTTTCAGTCATCAAATATCCTCACATGGCTCACACAAGCCCAATCCCTAAACTAGTTGTCGCTCAAGTGTAGATGTTTGGAGGTAGCCCCTCAAGTTCTCCTTCTGCATCTTCAAGCAATGATAATTTGCAAAAAAAAATCTATAAGTAGCCATTGTATATCTACTTTCTTTCTTTTGTTTTGCATTTTAGGTTGCATACTTATTTATGTTTGTTAATGCTTCTGCAGGTTGATGAAAGTGGAGAGTGCACTACTGAACAAAAGAGAAGCAACAATCAAGCTTGGATCTGTGATAGGGCTTTCAAGAAACCTAGAACAAAAGCTTATGCGGGTGTTCCAATGAAAGTTACTATATCAGTTTCCACACCGTGTATTTCTTAACTTTAATTTTGATTGGAGAAAGAAGCTTCTTCTTGTTAAGAGTTGTAATCTCATGTGTCGTTGTTGGTTAAATTAGTTGAGTTATTTGATGACTCTAGAGGACATTATATGTCCCATGGTATTCACTGGCCCATAGTATTAGCCGGTGGTTTTGGTCCTATATAACACTATATATATCTGAGTTTAATAATGAGAATGAAATTAATATGCCCTTTGTGTTTTCCTCTCTTGTCTTGTGTCTTTGCAAAATTTATCATGGTATCCGAGATGACGGCCTGATCCTTAAACTATTTTTTTTAGGTAAGTCTCTTCAGAAGCTGGAGAGCACACACACGACTGAAATTTGCAGTACAGGACAGAGACGGAGCACTCAGGATGCGACATTTTTTTTATTTTTCTTCATGGCACCGGCGTAGTCGCACCCACAAAAAACCCCACTGAAGAGACCCTGGCACACCCTATCTAAAGGAGAAGTGTGCCACCCTCTGGAGCCTGGATCACCCTGTATGAAGGAGAAGTGCGCCACTGGCTCACCCTGTCTGAAGGAGAAGTGTGCCACTAACTCACCCTGGCAGAAGGAAAAGCGTGCACTTTGTTAGCTTACCAATTACGCCACTGGTGACAAGTTGTGTCACTGTGTTAAAATTCATCATACGAAATAACAAGCCTGAACATGAAGCCGATCTCTGGTACAATGCTGAATGGAAACAATGATGAATTTTCGTCTATCAAGATGCAGACCTTTCTAGAACTCAACAAGTGTTTGGATATGGTTGAAAAAGAGTTCACGGAACCGACGACAGCTTCTCTCGCTGCAATGACTAATGCAAATAAGAAGGCCTTTGATGAAAGCAGAGATCGAAATCTCATTGCGAAGTGGTTGATCCAAAGTTGCATTGAGGAGTCCATTTTCCCGTGGATCACTGGAGCTACGACCACACATCAAGCATGGAATCTCCTCCAATATGCATACAAAGGTATAGACAAAGTCAAAACGGTAAGACTCCAAACCCTTCGAATCCAATTTGAAAGTCTCAAAATGAAAGAAAGTGAAACTGTCGATCAGTTCATGACTAGGGTTTCGGGGATCGTCATGCGATTCCAAATGTATGGCGAATCCCTAGAGCAGAAGGTTATTGTTGAAAAGGTACTTAGATGACTCACTAATAAATTCTCTATGGTAGTTACTACCATAGAAGAATCTAAGGATCTATCGAAGTTTACCCTAGAAGACTTAACAGGGTCCCTTTTGTCTCACGAAGCTAGACTCAGTTAGGAAGAAGAGTCTCTGTCACATCAATTCAGCACTCAGACTTCTTTCAACATAGGTCGAGCAAGAGGAGGTAGAGGATGAGGCAAAAGAGGAAGGATTTCTAATTCCACAGAGGATAGAACTTCCCATAAACACAGAGATCATTGTGAGCACATTCATAACCCTCAAAACCAGAGAGGAAGAGGAGGTAAGAGATGGACTAACAGGTCCAATGTCCAGTGTAAATACTGCAAGAAATATGGCCACTATGAACGTGATTGCAGAAAGAAGAAAGCATATCAGAATAGTGGGAGATCAAATGTCTCCAATGTTGAAGAACATTCGTTAGAAGTTATGTTTCTGTCATACCAAGCGACTGAAGAAGAACATCAATCATATGTATGGTTGCTAGACAGTGGATGCAACAATCGCATGACAGGTAACAAATCATTATTCTCTGACATAGATCCATCTGTTAATTCAAAGATCAAACTGAGTGATCACTATCTCGTTCCTGCTCAAGGAAAAGGTACTGTACCTATATTTACCAAACAAATTGAGAAGAAGTGCATAAATGATGTATTCTATGTTCCAAATCTCAAGGTCAATCTGATTATTGTGGGTCAACTAATTCAGAATAAGTATGATTTTAGGTTCATTGATTCCTACTGTGTTGTCTATGATAAAGCCCCTAGTAGAAGACTCCTAGAAAAAGTAGAAATGACCAAGAATATAATTTTCCTACTCAGCCTGAGGAGTGTTATCCTGTCACAGTCATATGCTCATACTGTCTCCAATCAAGATGAAACCTGGTTGTGGAATTGTAGGTATGGTCATCTACCCTTTCAGAGTCTCTCTCATCTTCAAAAACAATCCATGGTCAAAGGATTACCAGTCATGAATGAACAATCAAGTTCTTGTGAAGACTATATTTTAGGGAAACACCAAAGGGACAGCTTCCCCACGTCCACATCTAGAGCCAAAGAACACCTTGAACTAGTTCACATAGACCTATGTGGACCCATGCAAACCCAGTCTATAGGAGGTAGTCTGTATTTCCTAACATTTCACTACAACAAATCCTAGAATTAGCATCCCATTTAGTGTCTCTTTTTAGTGTAATTTTTTTTTCATTGAGTGGTCAAAGTAGACGCTAAATGGGACGCGTCATGGACAAAATTTAAAGAGTCTAAAATAACGTCTTTTTTTGCTTCCTAGATAGCATCGTTTCAGATGTCTAAAATAGCGCCCATTTTTTTGCTTCCAGAATAGCGTCCAATTTTGCTTCCTAAACAATGTCAAGGTTTGCTTCTTAAATAACATCCTATTTTTCTTCCTAGAGATCGTCATCTTTTAATTCCTAAATGACGTCCCCATAAGTGCCCTATTTGCATCCTTAAAAGCGTCGTGTTAGAATTTATGTTTGCATCTACATTCGCCCAATATTTGCATCCAAATTAGCATCCAATTTTGCATCCATATGTGCTACCACTTTAGCATCCCATTTCGCACCACGTTTTATTTCCAATATGCACCAATTTTTGCTTCTAATTTTGCACCAATTTTGCTTCCTTTTTTGCATCGTGTTTTGCTACCAAGATGCAGCCAAAAAATTTTCTATTGTTGCACCATATTTTGCTTCCTATGTAATGCCATGTTTTGCATCCAAAGTAACATCTTATTTTGCTACCATATCAACGCCATGTTTGGCTTCCTCATTAGCGTCAAGTGTTGGGCCTCTTTTTAATGCCTAGTTTTGCATCTCTATTGATGTCAACATTAGCACCATGTTTTCCTACCACTTTAGTGTCCAATTTATCGTCCATTTTTACTCCCACACTATCACCACATTTTGCTTCATGTTTAGCAACTAATATAAATTATCACAAAAAATATTGTTTTAGAAATACATTGCAATGTCATTAGGGCATGGAGGAATCGAACCACCAACCTCCTTCTTGTAAGGCATGCGCTCTTCCATTGAGCTAGCACCCTTTAAGAATTGGGGAGAGGAGCCATATTAACACCTAGCTTGCATGATTCGTAATTCTAATAAAAGACAATATGCATTGGTTGCAATCTATTAGATTGAATATCATATTGGAGTTTTGTGCAAAAGGGTTCTCCTTAAAAATATTGGTATATTGTTGTATGATTTCATTTGTCTTCAATTTTATTATTGCTTAATAAGGAAATAATATATGGTTGATAATATTCAAGATACCTATTATTTGGTTTTAACTGAAATTTGATAATAGTACCATTGGAAGATTTCAACTCATCCAAAATATTTAGATCGATTGGTATCATAGAAATATATTTATGAATCTATGGACTTGTAGTAAGGCATCCATGGGAAAATATCATAAGAGAGTGATACTTTATGAACTATAGGAGATGAATAAACAAATCTATGAGGATAATGAACAACTAGAAAAGAATTTCTAGTAGTTGAACGAGAAGAATGAAGAGTTGCATAAAACTTTGTAAATCCATGTGAAGCTTCTTAAGGAGAAAAATATCTAGGTTGTGGAAAATATAGTGTAATAGTTGGCTTGTAAGAAAGCCATATTGATGGGTCTTTATATGGAGGTGGAAAATATTAAGAAAGAAAGGAGCCTTGTTTTGACTCAAGATGCGCATACCATGATTGAGGGAATTTTAGGGTAAGCACTTCAACTTCACCCCTTGCTCAATTTCAATCAACATATGAGTCTTTTGGTAGTTTTGAATTTCATACCAAAGAGATAGGCTTGAATTTTTTGCAAAGGATGGGTTTTGATGGCCAATGTCTTGAAAATCATGGTTAAGGCATGAAGAGCCCCAAGGAAGTGAACTCTAGACTACAACATCTTCATTTAGGATATTATGGTGGTAAGGAAGTCAAAGGTGGATGTTCCAAGACACATTAAATAATGTGAAAGCCTCAAAGATAATCTTTGTGGAGGCTCAAGATTGAGGAAATACAACTCAACCCAAAGAATGATTAACATCCCTTTGTAAGCTCTGAGAAAGGTAGCAAGAAAACAAGTTAAGCACGCATGCACATATTTTGATTCCAAATAAGAATCCCCAAATTAAAAGACTTGCAAGAAAAAATGTCATATTAAAAAGTCGATGTTTGATTATGCCTTCTTTACAACAAGGAGTAGAATCAAAACCCCTGCTTGGTGCACCATTCTTTCAATTAATATGAAAGAAAGAAAGAAATTATACCTACATAAGGACATAAGGGAATCCTGAATGGCCTATCACATTACCAATAACATACACATTCTACTGAAAGAAAAAGGGAAAATGCATAATGTCCACACATGACCAAAAATGTAAAATGGGACCAAACAAATAAAATGGACCATAAAGACTAGAAAAACATGTCAAATGCGATACAGTTGTGGAGCAAAAAGGAATTTGCTTATCTCACCAAAAAACATATAATTTCCTAACACCTATAAAACAATGCCATCTAGATATTCTGAGATCGTGAGTATCTCTTGCTCTAACTTGAGGAGTAGCTTAGAAAAGTCTCATAAAGGAACTATGTAGATGTAATGTTTTTACTATCATTGAAGGTCAATCCCCCTGCTCCATCAATTAAGAAATTAGTGATGAGGTGTCAGATAGTCCTTCATGGCACGCTCCACAAAGGTGTCTACTAGGGGGTTGGATCTATTTTCTGGTAGTCCTAGTAGATGACTTAGATAACAATGTTTTGAATGCCAGCATAGTGTAAAATTTACTTATTCCAATTAGGGATGCAAGTGACTATAAGTAGGAAGAGAAATATTGGAATCCATCATCCATAGGGACATATTCTCTTAGTACCTGTTGAAGAAAGGCTCTGCATTAAATAGGAAGGTATTCCTTTGGTCCTATGATATGCTAAAGCTTTAAAGATAGTAATATATTTATACAACGTGCTTTAAAAGATAGTAAGTGGAGGTATTGCACCCCAAATGTCTTGGAAAGATCTTCCTCTATTTGCATAACACACTAAAGTTCTAAATATAAAGTGTCCCATCTCTATATATTTTGAGAAAGTCTATATGACTCAACATAAGTATGGTAATGTGCTTCCACTCTGAGCTAATGAGACCAGACTCTAAGACAACTGAGGGGTATCTCTAACAATGGAACCAATTATATTGAATACAATCAGCAAAACTAGTAATCCATATAAAGTATCCAAAAGAAATGAATAGAGCAAGCATGCCTATTTCTACCTATTAACCCATAAATAAGATGCACGCCTGCTCAATAAACTAAAAGGTAATGATTATCAAGTCATGCATTGTCTACATGGTGAATGACCCTACATATTTTGGGAAAGAAATATGGTCTAAGAAAGACTACCTTGAGGTGTTTCATATTCTATTACGTTCCTCTTCTTTGGGTGTATTTTTTCAAATACCCTCCAATTATATTAACAACAAGAAGCATTGAAAGGTAAGGAACCAAAAACATGATGGGCTATGTTTTTGAGTGAAACTACACTTCAGAAATGGGAAACCTGGCAAAAATGTTGTTTCTAACCACCATTTTATGTGTTTGGATTGGGAACCAATTTCTCTAGAAATGGGTTAGGTTTTTTGAGAAATGTTCCAAGTTTCTTCATATATGTATTCAAAATTTAGAAAATATGCATGAAATCTAAGGAAATGCTAGAAAGTGCTTGTAACATAGCAAAAGTAAGTTGTAGCAAGGTACCTTTTATGTGGAGAGATAAGGCCCAAGGGCTAGCACAATTGGTTGAATCATCTGTCCAAGGCATGTTGCTGATGAGGAATAGGCTGTCATATGCATTTTGTACATGAAATTCCATTGGAAAAGTTTTTAATATTCTACATACATATAGGAGCTGGAAAATTATAGTGACCTAAACTCAACCCCTAGGGGAAAAGAGTAGTTGTTCACCTAAAAAATATTTGTAGGCTATTTGTAGTGCCAACTGGTGGTAAGTTGTTTTGATGTTGCTCATTATTGGAAAAGATGAAAATGAAAATTTGATCCTTCTTATGCAACCACCTCAAGAATGGCCAAAATCAGTCAAGTTAGTACCAAATATGCCCAGAAGCAAAAAACATTCCCTTGAGCACATGATAGGAAAGAGACATGTTAATCAAAGCATACAAAACATTAGATAGAGTCCCTGCCAAAACACAAGATATTGACAACATTTAAGGAATATAAATGTCTCAACCACAAAAAAATTGACAACTTATTTCTATTATTTTACTATGAATGATCTCATGTAGCAAAAAAATTACCATAGATTACCTTTTGGCATTGAGAATCATGTTGCACAATTGAGCATGCAATTGTAGTTTAGAAACAATATCATAATTTCCTTACAGACACTCCTCATGTAATAGCATCACTTGCTTTGCTACCTGTGAAGAGATACTAATGAGAATTCATCCTACTGCAAAAAACACAAGGTGCACTGAATTTGTCTTTATTGAAAATAAATAAATAATAAAAAAATAAACACATTTATTTCTAACAAAAAATGAGCTTTCAACAAATTTCTAACAAAAAATTATAGGTATTAGGAAGTCTAATTATGATATCTACTTTATTGCATGACATGTCCATCCAAATGGAAAATAGTGACAAAGGTAGAGATTACAACCTTTCCTAGAACAAATACAATGTTCTTGAATTTCATCTTATGGAGTTGTTATCCCTCATATTGCATAAGACCTACACTTTTGATTTTCATCAGATACTACAAGGATTTGCATCATGACACCTATGGATCATTGGATGGACTAAGGGTACACACCTTCATGGAGATTCTTCATGTTATGATAGTTTTGCTTGCACCTATGTTCTTTTCTTGGATATGGTACTCATTTGATTGATTTGGTGCTTTGGTTGGAGAAGACTCACTTCTCCCTTTTTGTATTTCCATATTTGGTGGCTCATCTATCACGTTGCATACTTTTCATTGATGAATTAGCTCACTAGTGGATATTTTGATGAACGTGACAAGGTACGTTTCTTGGTCTATGGAATGCTCTAGTAGTTTTGATAGTTTGGGATTGGTATGACATTAATGGAGGGGTTATTCATGTGATGGTTTGGAGTTCTCTCCATCATTGTCATTCTTTCACATAGATGGAGGTAGTGGGACCTTAGGGATACCACTGGATGGACTTATGAGCAATATTCAGAAAGATTGATTTCATTTCATTTAATGATATTGAGACAATGATAGGAGCCTTGCATAGTGAACAATGGGTATACATAGAAGATTTGTAATTGGAGGACTTGGTTGCATTATTTGGAGGCATGTTTTCTCATTATGATGCACATTTGAAACACACTCACATGTTTGGAGGCTTGACAGATCATCTAATGATTTTTCTGGAATCACTCACAAGGAAAAGGGAATGGACACCCTTCATAAATTGATGATAAGTCGCATCCAAAGACATGATTTTGTTGGAATCACTCACAAGGCAAAGGGAATGGACACCCTTCATAAATTGATGATAAGTGGCATCCAAAGACCCCTCTCTCAAAATCATGGTTTATATTGAAGGGAACACTCCACTTCATGAGACAATATTTAATTGTTTTAAGGCATGTTTAAAGGACCAAGGAAATAACAGAGGAAAGGGATCCATACTTGTGTTGCTCATATTAAAAAATACGTTATCAAATCATCCATTTTGAGGTAATATCTATCCTGGAAATGATCAAACAATCACTAGAAGAAGAGTTCCCAAGCTTGATAAGTGGCATGTATCACACAAGCATTAAAGACAAAGTCAAATGAGCCCACCTTGGAAAGCATTCTACCCATAGGGATTCCATGTGGTATTAATTGGTTGGAAAGTGGTCCAAGATCAACTTTTAAGTTTTAGGGAGGTTACCTTGTAGGGAGGATAGATTGATAACATACTTGGTCAAAGGGATACAAATAAGAACAAGTGGAACTTTGCTTCATATCAAGGTACTGTTGGATGAATATAGTTGGTATATAAACCCCCTTTTTTTACTTGGTCAACATGCACATGTGGAGTATCACTCTACTTTTTTGAGGAGTTGTTTATTCCTTGTTTCAATTTTCATTAACCACAAAGATAAATTGAAGAGAGCATTTAAAACTACATCCCATCCTTGCACATTTTTCTATGAGATCCACATTTTGTGGAAATGTGTTAAGCCTAATTGAGGAGTCTTTTATCTTTGTTGGATAAAGATTGGAGTTCACCTATTGTGGCCTTGCTCAATCTTTCTGCAACATTTGACAATTCAGTAATGAAAAGATGTTGATGGGGAGGTGCCACTGTCACTAACTTCATCAATACATCTCTAGTGTGAGAATATGCAAGTTTTGAGAAACTAAAATTGAATAAGGGTACACAATTATCCATCCAGAAAAATATAGAGCATGGTAAAGTGATTAAAAAAACAATCTCAATCTCTTAACCTAGAAAGCATAAAACAACATTCAGAAAACAAAAAATGAATATTTTTTAGTGATCCATTCAATTTTAATGAAACCATACTCAGTTGTTAACATCACTGATTGTTATGGAGACCACTCATCCTAATTTTAGTCTAGTTAATACAGAAAACCAAGGTTGAAATGGAAAGATCTGCATGGACACTATAAACCTTACCCTTCACATGCCAACAAGGATGATAATAATCTAGGCCTCTGTTTATGGAATACTCAACAGCACTGTTCCAGAATTAACTTTCTTCTCTGCAGTAGAAGTTGAACCTTGTGAGGTCATCTCCAAACATGAAGTAGCAATATGTGCATCAGCTGTGACATACTGGGATTTAGGTTTTGGACCTAAATCTGTAAGTTGATACTGATACCTCGATTAGGAATGGAATTCAACACTGTTCATTATGACTTCAAGAAGACCCATCACCTACATTCACTAAATAGGCTATCAATTCATTAACACTTTTATATTGCAACAAATATTTACTAAACAATGAATTTCCTAAGTATTTACCTATTCAAGATGGGAAATGCTTCTTGAATAGAGAGGTTGATTAAGAATTGTTAGAATTAAAACTATAGGATTCCTTTGCAGGACACTTTCGGTGTATCCTCTTACCACAAGTCATCTACAACCCACATCTAATAGCTGATAAAGTCGATATTTTAACAAGATATGTCCTTCTTGCTTAAGTATGAAAAAAATAAGGCTAAATTTGTTCAACTATTGTCTCTATTTATTGAATTCTTAATAGTCAATCAACAGTCAATAAGTGATAGGATGCTTCCATTTGAAGGTAGAGTTCCAAGGCTTTATCCCAGTGTCCATTTTGGGCATACCCTGTAAGCATGGAATTCCAAGAGACAACATCTCTGTCATACATTTTGTCAAACACTTTGTTAAGTTTAGCCTAAATTCACAAGCAAGATCACTGAAAGAAACACAATCACAAGATAGAAAAATATTTACCCTGGGAAACCCTCATGGGGTAGAAAACCCAGCAAAG
Organism: Larix kaempferi; assembly: GCA_027924585.1. NCBI lineage: Eukaryota > Viridiplantae > Streptophyta > Pinopsida > Pinales > Pinaceae > Larix > Larix kaempferi. The sequence goes on along the minus strand of BSBM01002463.1, from coordinate 48,946 downwards.
CTTTCCTCAATATAGATAATCAACCAATACAAAGATGTAGTCCCCAAACAAGAGCTCCTTCTCCTCCTATGCAGATCTCTCTCTCTCTCCTATGCACAATACACAAGTGAGTGAATGAGTGATAAATGAGGAACACACCTCCTCTATTTATACTCATCTTCTAACTAACTTTTCACCCTAACAGGTATGACCTCTCCTAAGAGAGTCTAATAACCCATAAACAACTAACTCAGATCTGATCCCACAAGGGAGGTCTAATAACCCTAGTTACCACATTCTCTCGGAGGAATAAACATATCCGGATAAACAATAGGGTCTCCAGGGAGGAATGAAACATCTCCGGATAAACAATAGGGTCTCCAGGGAGGAATGAAACATCTCCGGAATAATAAAGTACAAATATAATATTCTTAGAAGTTACAATATCTCAACACTCCCCCTTAAGGAGAAGGATATTATAACAACATCTACAGGAGCAAGGAGTCATCAACTACATGATACATCTATAAATCATTGGAAGCTTTCTTCATTAGTAACTCAAACAGTTACTGGAACATATTCAAGATCTTCAATACTGGAACATCAACATCTTTAGTAAAGATTCTTCATCTTCTGCAGCACTTGATTAGCCACAGCATCAACATCTGGATCTTCCGATCAACACCATCATCACCTGGATCTTCTTGATCAACAACATCATCTGGATTTTCTCGATCAACATCATCATCTCTATCATCTCAATCAATAGCATCATCTGGTTCATCTTGATCAACATCATCATCTGGATCATCTCGATCAACAACATCATCTCGATCATCTCGATCAACATCATCATCTGGATCATCTCGATCAACAATATCATCATTTGGATCCTCTCGATCAACAGTATCATCATAGCAACATACTCTGCAATACACATGATCCAATTACAGGATGATCAATCCCTCTCAATTTAAGACATCTCTCATGTCTATGGATGATGCAATCCAGATCTACTTTACAGGATGATCAATCCTGATCAATTTAAGACACCTCTCATGTCTATGGATGATATAGTCCAGATCTACTTATAGGATTATCAATCCTGATCCATTTAAGACACCTCTCATGTCTATGGACGATGCAATCCAGATCAATTTAAGACACCTCTCATGTCTATGGATGATGCAGTCCAGATCAATTTAAGACACCTCTCATGTCTATGGACGATGCATTCCAAATCAATTTAAGACACCTCTCATGTCTATGGATGATGCAGCCCAGATCAATTTAAGACACCTCTCATGTCTATGGACGATGCAATCCAGATCAATTTAAGACACCTCTCATGTCTATGGACGATGCGGTCCAGTCATCTACATTTTGAACTAATTGTTCAGGGATGATGGAGTCCTATCGTCCACTTAGACAAAGTCTAAGGACCACACATCGACCTAATCGTCAGGACAAGTGATCTCATCGTGGGAACAGGTAACCTCATACAATATTCTCATCAATACAGGTATCCTCATCATCGATACAAGTATCCACATCATCGACCTCATCGTCAATGCAGGCAATCTCATCATCAGCGACCATATCACTCCCCCTTTCGAGGAGGGTCCTTCTGAACTACACCAAGCTTGTCTCGGAAATACTCAAACTTTACTCGAGACAGAGGTTTGGTCAATATATCAACAACTTGTTCGTCAGTGCTCACATACTCAAGCTTGATAGCTCCTTTCTGCACCATATCCCGTATATAAAAATATTGGATCTCTATGTGCTTTGACTTATCATGGAACACTGGATTCTCTGTCATCTTGATACAACTCTGGTTGTCACACAAGATCATAGTGGGGTCCATCTCTAAGTCAAATAATCCTGATAACAACTTCTGAAGCCATATCACTTCACAACTAGTAGAGCAAGCAGCAATATATTCCGCTTCAGCTATGCTCAGAGCCACACTAGACTGATTCCTGCTAAACCACGAGATCATGGAAGATCCTAGACAATAACATCCTCTCGATGTGCTCTTCCTATCTGATATACTTCCTGCCCAATCAACATCTGTGTAGCCATACAATTTGAAGTCATGATCTCCAAGATAACATAGACCAAAGTCTATCGTACCTTTTAGGTACCTCATCACATGCTTTGTAGTTGTCAGGTGAACACGTCTAGGTTCCACTAGATACTGACTCAAGGTGCTCACAACAAAGCATATATCTGGCCTGGTATTTGTCAGATACATCAGTGACCCAATAATCTGTCTGTACGGAGTCACATCCACTAACTCTGATGAGTCATCAACTAACAGCTTCAAGTTGGAATCCATGGGAGTGTCCATGGCTTTGCATTCCAACCTATCAAATATTTTCAAGATTTCCACTGCATACTTTCCCTGGTTGAGAAACATTCCTTCTGGGCCTGCCATACTTCCAGACCTAGGAAGTAATGCATCAATCCGAGATCTTTCATCTCAAAATCTGTAGAGAGCTTCTTCTTGCACTCAACAATCTGTTTCTCATTTCCAGTCAAAAATAGATCATCCACATATAGCAACAATATGATAGGTTCATCATCTATAACTTTGAGATAAAGATTAGGATCAACTTTACTGTTGGTAAAGCCCAAGCTCGTCAAGAAACTGTCAATTCTTCCATACCAAGCTCTGGGAGCTTGTTTCAACCCATGCAAAGCCTTTTTCAGTTTGCATTCGTGGGTTCTTCTATCTTCAACCTCAAATCCTTATGGTTGTTCTATGTACACTTCCTCCTCAATCACACCATTCAGGAAGGTTGTCTTCACATCCATCTGGTGTAATTCCTACTTCATCATGGATGCAAGTGACATGATGGTTCTAATGGAAGTGTACCTTGAAACTGGTGCAAATGTCTCTTCATAGTCAATTCCCTCATTCTGAGATAATCCTCTGGCCACAAACCTTGCCTTATAATTTTCAATGCTACCATCCGCAACATGCTTTATCTTGTATATCAATTTGGAGGATACCACACTCTTGTCCTTTGGTTTGGGAACTATATCCCAAACATCATTCTTCATTATTGACTGGTATTCTTCTGTCATTGCCTCTAACCACTCTTTCTTATGAGATGCCTCTTCATAACTAGTGGGTTCTTGATCTACAAGATCGCACATCAAGGCCATATAGCTATAGAATGACTTTGGTCTCTTGCTCACTCTAGTGGAGCCTTTAGGAGCTCCATACTTTTCTGCTCCAAGTATAATGTCTCTTGCCCATGCTGGATTTCTCTTTCTTGATATGTTTATGGTAGGGAGTTCTTGTGGTTCTATCATGCCATGGTCTTCAAGTGTTACATCTTCAGGGGTGGGTACAACCTCTGCAATTCTAGGAGGTGCATCTTCCTCATATACTTCTTCATACTGGCACTTCCTAGCTAGATCTCTTGAGAGCTACCTCTTCATCAAATGTCACATCCCTAATAATTTCCATATTATGGAATCCTGGGATGTATATTCTGGATGCTTTGGATGCTTCACAATATTCAACAAATATTCCCTTCTTCCCAGAAGGATCCAGCTTGGTTCTCTTTTCTTTTGGAATGTGAATATATATTGGGTATCCAAATATCTTGAGGTGGCTTACCTTACGATTCTTCCCTGTGAACACTTCTTCTGGGGTCTTGAATTCAAGAGCACTATGAGATAGTCTATAGATACATAGGTAGGTCTTGATCATGTATCATTGCCTTTACTGCTTCCATAATGGTTCTATTCTTTCTCTCCGCAACACCATTTTGTTGAGGATTGTAGGGAGTGGTTAGTTCCCTCTTGATTCCAGCTTCTTTATAAAAGACTTCAAAATCCTTTGAAGTATATTCTCCACCATTATCTGTCCTGAGTATTTTAATCTTCTTTTCTGAATTATTTTCTATCAAGGCTTTGAATTCCTTGAACTTCCCAAAGACTTCATCTTTTCCCTTTAAGAAATATATCCAAGTCTTCCTTGAGTAGTCATCAATGAATGTAAGGTAATATTCAAATCCACTTAAGGATGTGGAGGGCATTGGTCCACATACATCTGAATGGATCAACTCCAAAGTACTTTTAGTCTTTGTCTCACTCTTTGGAAATGGTTCTTGATATTCTTTCCTTGTGCACATCCTTTGCATGTGCCTTTATGATCAATCTTCAAATCTGGTAGTCCTATAACTACCTTGCTCACATGAGGTAGTGCTTTGTAGTTAATGTGAGCAAGTCTACTATGCCATAGCTCACTAGGGCTAGTGGCTTCATGAACAAGGGAAGCTTCTGGATGACCCTTGAGTTTGTATAGCCCTCCTTCCTCTTCACCAATAACAATTGCATCCTCAATTGATTTCCCTTTGGGCCACATGAGCACTTGTCCATCTATGAATGCAACCCTATAACCTTTCTTATCTAATGCTAAGATAGAAAGTAAGTTCTTCTTCAAACCTAGTACATATAAGATTTCCTTCATCTTCAATGGAGTTCCAGAATCAAGCTTGTAGCTTGCTTCACCAATTCCCTTGATGGGATATTGATAGTCATCTCCTAAAGATACCTTTTGTGGAGAGGACTTCTCTTCAAGTCTTGGAAGAGTCTTCTTTTGTCCTGTCATGTCCTTTGAAGCACCACTATCAATGAGCCATGTATCTTCTCCAGGTGTTACTGACCTAGAGAGTGCAAAGAATAGAACATACTCTTATGCATCTTCTTCTTCTACTTTAGCTCTTTTCCTTTGAGGCCTTTTCTCCTCTTCTTCTTCACTATCATCTTCTGCTAGATGTGCATGATGTCTTTTGTGAGGATTTTTCTTCTTCTTTGAAGGACAATTTCTAGCAAAGTATCCTGGTTTGTGACAACTATAACATTTAACTGAGGAGAGGTCTCTTTTTGAAATTACTTCTTCTTTCTTTTGAAATCTATGTGGAGGATGAGACCTATTATGGCCATTCTTCTTGGACTTGACATGACTCCTTCTTCTTCTGGTGTGAGTGGCCAAAGCTTGGCCATATTCTTTGAGCAAGGCTTCTCTATTGGAAACCCTAGCCTCTTCTTGAATGCAATCCTCTCATACCACATCAAACTTCATACTTTCTTTTCTTGCACACATGGTTTGGATGAATGAATCCCAAGGTCTAGTGAGACCATTAAGAGCAGTCATGAATAGTTCATTTCCATCAAGGATGTATCCAATGGCTTCTAGTTGTTCCTTGACCTGGGAAACCCTTGTGAAATAATCTTGAATAGATTCTCCTTTATTCATTTTGGTACTCTTCAATTGAGTTATCAAATTCATCTTCCTGTTGATGTTCCTCCCTTCATACATTCTGCCTAGGGCATCATACATTTCCTTTGGGGTCTTATTGGATGCCACTTGGAAAATCAAGTGGTCCTTGATAGAATCAACAATGATTCTCTTTTCCTTAATCAAGTCCTTCTTATACTTCTATTTGGCTTCATCTTCTGTAGGTTCTACAACCTCATCTTTGATATATTGGGAAAGATCATTCTCTTCAAGAATGAGACCAATCCTATATTTCCATGCCCATAAATTCTCTATACCCTCTAGCTTGTCTTCAAGCTTAGTGCCTGGAGCCATCTTATCCAGGAGGTCACAGAAATTGAAGTTTCTCAAAAGATGGAATAAAAATTACCATGAGATGTGCTTGATTGAATTGAGATGACTGGTGTACTTTGCTTATGGAAACTTCAACTTTTCAGCCTTCAAATCTGACCAACAACTTACAGATCTGCAACAGGTTTTCTAGTTCGCATTTTTTCTGGTTTACTGGTGCACAGGTTCACAATTTTTCTGGTCCAAAAGTCAAACTAGGGTTTGACAAAGCCCGGGGTTCTACCCACTCAAAAAGTTCGATCTAGGGCTCAGAATTTTGATTTTTAGGAGGAGAATCCATCCATGCTCTCAGAATCCAAAAATTTCAACTTTTGTAGAAACCCTAATTTTCACCGGAGGAGAGAGAGGTATTTTCACCTTGTGAAAGATGTCCTATTCAGGCTAGCTCTGATACCATGTTAAGTTTAGCCTAAATTCACAAGCAATATCACTGAAAGAAACACAATCGCAAGATAGACAAAGATTTATCTTGGGAAACCCTCATGGGGTAGAAAAGCTAGCAAAGCTTTCCTCAATATAGATAATCAACCAATACAAAGATGTAGTCCCCAAACAAGAGCTCCTTCTCCTCCTATGTAGATCTCTCTCTCTCTCCTATGCACAATACACAAGTGAGTGAATGAGTGATAAATGAGGAACATGCCTCCTCTATTTATACTCATCTTCTAACTGACTTTTCACCCTAACAGTGCCGACCTCTCCTAAGAGAGTAATAACCCCTAAACAACTAACTCAGGGCCGACCCCATAAGGGAGGTCTAATAACCCTAGTTACCACATTCTCTCGGAGGAATAAACATCTCTGGATAAACAATAGGGTCTCCACGGAGGAATGGAACATCTCCAGAATAATAAAATACAAATATAATATTCTTAGAAGTTACAAATCTCAACACACTTGGCGTGCATCCTTTAAACTCCCACATTTTACATACATAGAAACAAGAGCATTCCCTGTAAACAATTCCTTCTCCAACCCATTTCTGATTACATGAACATGAATTCCCTTACCTCGACGCAAAGATGCTAGGCCTGCGTATGCTTTCAGAATGCAAGGAAAGGTGAAATTATCTGTGGGTATATCTTCCTGATGCATTTGGGTATACAGTAAAAGGGCTTCTTCACATAATCCATTTTTGGAATAAGCCCTTATCATGGCATTCCATAGAAACACATTTCATTCTGGTGATTTATCAAAAACCAGGTGTGCATCCCCTAGACGATGGCACTTATCATACGTGCCCATAAGTTTGGAACCGAGGAAAAAGTTTATGTCAAGCCCTCTGAGCATAATGTGGGCGTGAACTTGCTGCACTTCATTGGCATTGACACAGGCCAACAAAAGATAGAAATAGGTATGGGTTTCTTCCTCGCATAGTGGCATCGACACTACATTTCTAGCATTCCGTGTTGGGGTATGGAAACCTTTCTTTTTCTTTTGTGATGGTATTAGAAACAGTGTACGCATTGCTATTGCTGGCAAGTGGAGTTTTGCATGCTTGGAAGCATGAACAAGCCTTAGAATCAAACCATCTTGCTGATGAATGACTGTCATGTCGCACATCAGCCATGTCAAATAGAACACTGTCTAAGATGTTAATCTATGCATTTTCGCAAAAGAGCTCTGAAAACCCAGGCTATGAAGAAGGTGTCAAGGTGTGATTGCAATCTCATTTTCAAGACATGCAGAAAATCAAAGGTCTTAGCGGTCATTGATCATTCAAGGTTCCATTTTCCATTCACAATGGAAAACATTTAATATAGAAAGGAAAATTCACACTGGAAAACATTTAATAGAGAAAGGCAAAGTATTGTGAATGACTGGGGTTTAATAGTGGAGAGTTGTGAATTTCACTTTCTTCATTTCAACCGTATTCAAAACTCATTCTAACAAGACATTATTCAAAACTCACTCCAACAAGACATTAGGAGATTCAAAACTCCAATAATACATTAGGAGATTCAAAACTCCAATGAGATATTAGGATGTTGTGATAAGGTAAGAAGGGTAGGAAATGAAACACAAATAGCTCTATAAGAATAGATTTATCAACCTTTCCATGGGAAAGACTTGGCCTTTGTCTCTCTTAAATTCCTATTCACCAACCAATTTGCAATTATACTTTTGAAAAGTTGTTGAGTATATAGTTAGTGACCTTTTAGAGCACATCTGCACAATTATGCAGTCTTATTTTGGTTTTCTCCCTATGTTTTGAAAGAAGCTTCTTCTTTGACAATGTGGCAATCATGCCCTTCCCAAATCTAGGAGTTATGATGAATGTAGCTGGTAGACAATGCTCAAGGATAATTCCTTAGGCTAAGAAGTTGTGGAGGGGGGTATTTATAGTTTATTTCACCAAAGTTGCGCAGGATTTACACCTGGCCCAACTGCTTGAGATGGTCCACTTGCATGGATGAGACATCCCAGAAGGGGAAAAACATGTCAATGGGGGATTTGAACATTAGTGGCACGAATTTCACCAACCCTTCTTAACCATTCAACTGAGTTTCAATTGACACGCACACAAAGATTGGGACCATGTGGTTGAACAAGTGACCTTTTATAGACCAAAACAAAAATGGTTCCATGAGAATGGAAAGTGAACTTTTGTTTGGGCTGGGTGTTGATGTATATGTAACTTCGGAATGTATTTCATTTGTATATTTTATATATATTTATTGTACCCTTATAAGAGATGTGTTATTCCTCTATAAGGAAGTGTCGTCATGTGGATTGACAAGTGTCGCAAGTGTGTGTACTTGCCGATGGGTTATTAGACCACCATTTGGGGTCGGCCCGGAATTATATATAATATAATGTGGATGTATCTAAGTAGACAAGTCGGCCCCAGTAAGTCACTGGGCAAAAAGGTGAGTATAAATAGAGATAGTAGATCTCTATTTTACTCACTCGAAAAAGTAACTATCTCTCTCTCTGAAAAGTGGTGCACTAGTGAGGAGGAGGAGGATCATCTGCTAGGAGACTATCTCAATATTATTTGGTTGTATTTTGGTTGAGCCATTGCTTTCTCTATCTCTGAGGAAGTTGTGGGGTTTTTCACCTTAGGGTTTTCCCCACGGAAACTCTGTGTCTCTTGTCTCTATGCTTTTGATTCTTGTGATGCTTGTGATGCTTGTCATATTATGATTGTCATGCATTGATATACTGTAGATGTTATTCTCTCAGCAAAGATCCTATAGTATTGTGATTTAATACTAAAAATTTAACATGGTATCAGAGCTTAACTGGGAAGAAGACATTTTGCAGTGACGAAATCTTGTATTCCTTGTTTATTAGGTTTCTCTCCACATATTTTTAAAATTCAGTATAGTAGATTGGATCTACTCATCAAGGCGCATCTATCTGTCCAATCAAAATTCAGTTCCGAGCATTTTTAGATTTGGCCCTAAAAATTAGGGTTTCCACAAAAATAGGAATTTCTAGAAACTGAAGGCACAGCTGGAAGCTCCTTGCAAACATCGAAGGTTAGAGCTTTGGATCGAGATTTTTGGCTGGGTAGATCTCCAGGAAACTCAAACCCTAATTCAGGGCTCTCCCTAGTGAACCCGGGAGGACAAAAAGGCAATTTTGAAGGGCAAGACTTTTCTGATCTCAAATTCTAAATGTACTAGGCTGATCAGCTCTCCAAGGCGCATCTTTCTATCCTTTCAGAATTTTGAAATTCACATTTTGAATTTTTAGGGTTTCTCTGACAAACCCTAATCCGGGACCAGATCCAGTTTTCAGCACTTCAAGTGGTAAGTCCTAAATCTTTTCTATTTCCATTTGAAGTACTCTTAAAGATGTCTCTCCACACCAAGCTTGAGGATAAGCTTGAAGGGGCTGATAACTTCTGAGCCTGGAAGTATAGGATTGGGCTAATCCTGGAAGAGAATGAGTTGGAATCATATGTGAAAGAAGACATTCCTATCCCAGAGGATGAAGAGGCCAAGGCATTACACAAGAAGAACTTGGTCAAGGCAAAGAGAATCATTGTTGATTCTATCAAAGACCATCTCATACCCCATGTGTCTTCTCTCAAGACACCCAAGGAGATGTTTGAATCCTTGACCAAGCTATTTGAAGGAAAGAACATAAATCGGAAGATGACCCTGCGGAACCAATTGAAAGCAGTAAAGTTTCAGAATGGAGAAACCATTCAATCTTATTTTTCAAGGGTCTCCCAGATCAAGGAACAACTAGAAGCAGTGGATGAAATAGTGGAGAATGGTGAAGTGGTGATGACCACTCTGAATGGCCTACCCAGGTCATGGGATTCCTTTATTCAAGGAATTTGTGCAAGAAAGAAGTTGATCTCCTTCAGTAGACTTCGGGAAGAATGCTCTCAAGAAGAAGCTAGACTTATAGCTCGTGAAGAAAAGATGGGAGGTGAAGATCAAGCTCTTGCAGCTCACACCAAAAGAGGTAAATCCAAGAAGGAATCATCTCATAATAGAAGATCCTCTCACCACCATTATCATAAAGATAAGAAAGATCTCAGATGCTTCAGTTGCAATGAGAAGGGACACTTTGCTTCAGATTGTCCCAAGAAGAAGAAAGACAACAACAACAACTTCAACAAAAAGAAAAAGAATAACAAAAGAAGATATCATGCTCATGCTGCCGAAGATGATGAACCTCCAAAGAAGAAGGCTAGGGAAGAAAGTAGTAGTGATGATGAATCATCAAGTGAAGAAGAATATGTTCTGATCTCTGCACTCACAGGTACCATCTCCCATGGTTTTAATGATTGGTTGATTGATAGTGGGGCTTCCAAACACATGACTGGGTTCAAGGAATCTTTTGTGAACCTTTCTGAACATGAATCACCCCATAAGGTGAAACTTGGGGATGATTATCAATACCCAATCAAAAGAAGTGGTGAAGCCTCCTACAACCTAGATTCTGAAAAATCTCTGAAGATGAAGGAAGTCCTCTATGTACCTGGGCTCAAGAAGAACTTACTCTCCATCTCTGCTTTAGATGCAAAAGGTATGAGGGTTGCATTTGTTGATGGCCAAGTCCTAATGTGGCCAAAGGGAAAGACAATAGATGATGCAGTAGTGATTGGAGAGCAAGAGGGAGGACTGTATAAATTGAAGGGACAACCTGAACATGCCATGGTGCATGAATCCATGGAGCCAAGTGAACTTTGGCATAAAAGACTTGCTCATATGCACTATAGGGCACTTCCAATTGCAAGCAAGGCAGTAGAGGGTCTTCCTGAAATCAAGACCAAACATGAAGGTGTTTGCAAAGGATGTGCAAAAGGTAAGAACACTAAGAAGGCTTTCCCAAGCAGTGAAAGCAAGGAAAAAGACATTCTGGAAATCATCCACTCAAATGTATGTGGCCCTATGTCTTCCAGTTCCCTGAGTGGGTATGTTTACTATGTATCATTTATTGATGACTTCTCCAGGAAGACTTGGGTATACTTCTTGAAGGGCAAAGATGAAGTGCTTGATAAATTCAAGGAATTCAAAACCTTGATGGAAAATCAAACTGACAAGAAGATCAAAACATTCAGATCCGACAATGGTGGAGAATTCACCTCAAATGACTTCAAGAAGCTTTGCAGTGATTCAGGGATTAAGAGGGAGTTGACTGCTCCTTATAATCCTCAACAGAATGGGGTTGCAGAAAGGAAGAACAGAACTATCATGGAAGTAGCAAGGGCAATGTTGCATGACCAAGATCTTCCTATGCATCTATGGGCAGAAGCAGCTAGAACAGCTGTATATGTGCAGAACATAACACCTCACAAGATATTGGACAACAAGACACCAGAAGAGGTATTTTCTGGTAAGAAACCTGAAGTCAGCCATCTCAGAATATTTGGTTGTCCAGTATATACTCATGTCCCAAAAGAGAAGAGGACTAAACTAGATCCTTCAGGAAAGAAGGGCATCTTTGTGGGTTATAGTGAAATCTCGAAGGCTTACAGAATATACTTTCCAGGGTTCAAGAAGATTGATGTCAGCAGGGATGTAACATTTGATGAAAAATCAGCATTCATCAAATCAAGGAAGGCACCTACCGAAGTTTATGAAGAACCTAAGGAAACAAGATTTCAGGATACTACCATGACTGAAGCAGTTCCAGAAACTGTTCGTGAGTTTGAAGATCCACAAGAACCTGTAGATCCACCCCGTGAGAATAACTCTCACAAGAGGAAACATGTATGGGCTAGAGAGCTCATTCATGATGCAGAAAGATTTGGCATTCCAGAAGAAGAACACAGAGCAAAGAAGAGAACCAGATCACACACCAGTTATGTTGCTTTACTCTGTGACATTATGAACAAAGAACCTTCCAGTTATGAAGAGGCAGCAGATAAGAAAGAATGGAAGGATGCTATGGTTGAGGAATACCAATCAATAATGAAGAATGATGTTTGGGATGTTGTCCCAAGACCTAAAGAGAAGTCTGTTGTGACTTCCAAGTGGATCTACAAAATCAAGCATGCTGCAGATGGCAGTGTGGAAAAATACAAAGCAAGATTCGTAGCTCGTGGTTTCTCTCAAAAAGAAGGAATAGATTATGAAGAAACCTTTGCACCTGTAGCCAGGTATACTTCCATCAGAACAGTGCTTGCCCTGGCTACAGCAATGAAATGGAAAATACACCAGATGGATGTCAAGACTGCTTTCCTGAATGGTGTAGTAGAATGGGAAGTATATGTGGAACAGCCACTCGGTTTTGAAATTCATGACAGGGAATCATATGTATGCAGTTTGAAGAAAGCCTTATATGGATTGAAGCAAGCTCCCAGAACTTGGTATGGTAGGATGGATAGTTTCCTATCTAGTTTGGGCTTTACCAAGAGCAAAGCAGATTCCAACCTTTACTACAAGGTTGAGGAATGGAATCCTGTGATTCTACTACTGTATGTGGATGACCTATTTGTAACAGGAGATGACAGACTGATTGCAGATACTAAAAGGAAGCTTGCAGCTGAATTCGACATGAAAGATTTGGGAATGATGCACTATTTCCTAGGTATGGAGGTGTGGAAAAATGCAGGTGGGATCTTCCTTGGTCAAGGGAAGTACACAGTAGATATCCTGAAGAGATTCGGGATGATGGATTGCAAGGCCATGGCCACACCTATGGCATCGAATCTGAAGCTTCTATGTGATGCTTCATTTGAGCCGGTTGATATCACTATGTATCGTCAGATGATTGGGTCCTTGATGTACCTGACGAACACGAGACCAGACATTTGCTTTGTTGTGAACACATTGAGCTAGTTCCTGACGGATCCGAGGAGTGTTCACCTGGTTGCTGTAAAGCATGTTCTGAGGTACCTGAAGGGTACAGTGGATTATGGGCTCAGGTATGAGGTGAATCAAAAGTTTAACCTGCAGGGTTATGTTGATTTAGATTGGGCTGGCAGTGCTGCAGATAGGAAGAGCACATCTGGGTGTTGCTTCAGTATGGGATCGGGTGTGATCTCTTGGTGTAGCAGGAAGCAGTCCTGCGTAGCATTAAGTATAGCTGAGGCAGAGTATGTTGCAGCCTGCTCAGCTAGTTGTGAGGCAGTATGGCTATGGAAGCTACTGTCTGAGCTATTTGATCTCCCATTTGAAGCTACTGGTATCTTCTGTGATAACCAGAGTTGTGTGAAGCTGTCCGAGAATCCAGTGTTTCATGACAGGTCGAAACACATAGAGATCAGATATCACTATATCAGGGATATGGTGCAGAGAGGAGCTGTGAAGCTCCTATATGTTGGGACAGACGAGCAGATTGCAGATGTGCTGACGAAGCCACTAGCCAGGGTGAAGTTCGAGTACTTCAAAGAGAGGCTTGGCGTTCTTCAGATCGAGGACACTTCGAGGAAGAAGTGATGGACACATTTGCTGAAGCCATTCCAAGCATGTTGGAAGGAGGATCCTTCACATGGCTGTGGATGTAAGCGCTGGATGATGAGCATCAGGATGATGTTCTGGTTTCTGCTTGGATATGATCAGTTGGATCATTTTTATGTACGTATGTACGCATCATGTTGGATGTTGGATATGATCAGTTGGATCATTTTTATGTATGTATGTACGCATCATGTAGATGCTGGATATGATCAGTTGGATCATGTGTATGTATTTTGTATATGCATCATGTTGGATGCTTGGACCATGTATCTGTATATGTATTAGGTGGATACATTGTATGACCAGGTGGATCATGTATGGTGATATGTATCATGTATTTGTATTTGTATCAGGTGGATACATTGATGATCAGGAGGATCATGTATGATGATATGTATCAGGTAGATACTTGGTATGCATCAAGTAGATGCATTGATGATCAGGTGGATCAGGTATGATGACATGCAGCAGGATGTTGCAGTGATGATCAGGATGATCATAGATGACGAGCTTCAAGATGTTGCTCCAGGTGACATGCAGCAGGATGTTGCAGTGATGATCAGGATGATCATAGATGACAAGCTTCAGGATGTTGCTCCAGATGACATGAAACAGGATGTTGCAGTGATGATCAGGATGATCATAGATGACGAGCTTCAGGATGTTGCTCCAGATGACATGCAGCAGGACGTTGCAGTGATGATGATCAGGATGATCATGGATACATCAGGATGATGTATGGTGAGTATCAGTTTGATACTCTGTGGCCGTGGATCAGGTTGTGAAGATAAGCATGTAATTTGTGCCCTGGGAGATTTGCAGATGGTCTTTCGAGGTTTTGCCTATGGCATGTAATTCGGTGCCCTGGGACATTTGACAAATGCTCTTTCGAGGTTTTGCTTGGGAGGACATATAATTTGTGCCCTGGGAGATCTGCAGATAGTCTTTCGAGGTTTTGCCTATGGCATGTAATTTGTGCCCTGGGATATCTGGAAGATGCTCTTTCGAGGTTTTGTCCTATGGCATGTAATTTGTGCCCTGGGAGATTTCAGGTCGGAGTTGTGTACCCGTAACATCCTGAAATGCTCTTTCGAGGTTTTGCCATGACCACATGTAATTTGTGCCCTGGGAGATCCGATAGGTTGAGCTGTGTGCTCGTAATCAGTCCTGGGATGCTCTTTCGAGGTTTTGTGGTGACCACATGTAATTTGTGCCCTGGGAGATCCGATAGGTTGAGCCTTGTGCTCGTAATCAGTCCTGGGATTCTCTTTCGAGGTTTTGTGGTGAGGTCACATGTAATTTGTGCCTTGGGAGATCCTATAGGTAGATCCATATGCTCGTAACAGCCTAGGATGCTCTTTCGAGGTTTTGTGACGCACGTAATAAGTCCTGAGGATTCCACAGTATGGCCAGTGATGACGAAGACCTGCAGGTGGTGGGCCTACATCCAGTATGAAAAAGGACTGGCTCTGTAGAACTTCCTATGACGAGTAGAGTCAGAGATTGGTTGAGATAGTATCAGCAGTGACGATGATGATGACGATGCATCGATGACGATGATCCAGAGAAGAAGACTTGTCTAGCAGATCTGTGTCGAGAAATACCTTCCTAGTTAAGAGGGAGTGTTGATGTATATGTAACTTCGGAATGTATTTCATTTGTATATTTTATATATATTTATTGTACCCTTATAAGAGATGTGTTATTCCTCTATAAGGAAGTGTCGTCATGTGGATTGACAAGTGTCGCAAGTGTGTGTACTTGCCGATGGGTTATTAGACCACCATTTGGGGTCGGCCCGGAATTATATATAATATAATGTGGACGTATCTAAGTAGACAAGTTGGCCCCAGTAAGTCACTGGGAAAAAAGGTGAGTATAAATAGAGATAGTAGATCTCTATTTTACTCACTCGGAAAAGTAACTATCTCTCTCTCTGAAAAGTGGCGCACTAGTGAGGAGGAGGAGGATCATCTGCTAGGAGACTATCTCAGGATTATTTGGTTGTATTTTGGTTGAGCCATTGCTCTCTCTATCTCTGAGGAAGTTGTGGGGTTTTTCACCTTAGGGTTTTCACCTTAGGGTTTTCCCCACGGAAACTCTGTGTCTCTTGTCTCTATGCTTTTGATTCTTGTGATGCTTGTGATGCTTGTCATATTATGATTGTCATGCATTGATATACTGTAGATGTTATTCTCTCAGCAAAGATCCTATAGTATTGTGATTTAATACTAAAAATTTAACACTGGGGAGGGGGGGAAATACTTGGCCCATGTCTTCCTTACATCCCTGTTCACCAATCAATTTGCAATGTTACTTTTGCAGAGTTCATGAGTATAGATTCTAGAACTATTGACCTATTATAGACCTAAAACACAAAGAACTTAATGAAAATGGTTTGGGGGTAAGATTTGTCTTGTGTCTCCCTGACATCCCTGTTTCCCAGTCAATTTGCAATGGTACATTTGCAGAGTTCATGAGTATAGACCAAGTGATATTTTATAGTGCATCCATACATATACATAGAGAGATTGAGACAGTGGCAATCATACAAGTGACCTTTTATAGACCAAAACACCAATGACTACATGAAAATAGAACCAATGAAGGGGGAAAGGCTTTTCCCATGTCTGCATTACATCCATGTTCACCAATCAATTTGCATTGTTACCTTTGCAGAGTTCATGAGTATAGAACAATTGACCTTTTATAGACCTAAACACGAATGACCCCATGAAAATGGTTGAGGGGCAAGACATGGCTTGTGTCTACCTTATAGATCCGTCCACCAGTAAATTTGCAATGGTACTTTTGCAGAGTTAATGAGTATAGGACAAGTGACCTTTTACAGTGTATTTGTGCATATACATACAGATATTGAGACCATGGGTGTCAAACAAGTGACCTTTTACAGACAAAAACATAAATGATTACATGAGAATGGAACCAGTGAACATTTTGGGGGGCAAGACTTGGCCTGTATCTGTGTTACATTCATGTACATTAATCAATTTCCAATGTTACCTTTGTAGAGTTAATGAGTGTAGAACAAGTGACCTTTTATAGGCCAAAAACACAGGTGACTCCATGTGAATGGAATGGGGGGGCAAGACTTGGCCTGTGTCTACCTTAGTGTTACTAGACTTTTCTGAGTCTGAGTATGCTCTCGAGTCTGTTTATGCTCTTTGAGGAAACCAAGTTGAGTATGAGTTGGGCTCTCAAGTTACATAATTCAAATTGAATTGAAAAGTTTGACTTGCAAATCAGACTTGGTCTTGTATCTATTAAAGACACACTAAATGAAAAAGCACTCATTTTGCAGACAATCAGCAAACCTGTTGATTCCAATGTTCCACTAACTTTTGGTGATGCAGGGATGTCTCGGGGATTTGTGGAGAGACCTCCCAAAATTTGAGGGACTTCATAGAGGATGTTAGGGTCCTTGACATAGAATACCCCACCCCAAATGTTAAATATATATAAAGTGTTAAAAACTCAAAATATAAAAAACAATAGAGTTTTTTAATGCATACTTAAGCATAAATTTATAACATCAACACGACAACATTCATGATCCAATTGGTATCTACATAATTTAGAAATTGATATTCAAACTAAGAAGGTCACTATATTTCTCATTGTAAAATCATCAATGTCCAAATCAAAATAAAATACAATGACACGTCACGGTCAGATAATTGCATATATAATCATTTAAATGGTAAAGAGTCAATATTGTCATAAAAAATAGCAAAACAAGAAATTGAATAATGCTCAAGCCACTAGTCATGCTCAATCAACCTCTGCTTGGTCCTCTGCATCCATGTGCCATGGGAAACTATCAACATCATCTATGGGAATGTGAATACAACTAACTCCTTTTTCAAATCTAATTTTCATTCTAACTTTTCCAGCAAGAGAAATAAAATAGAAAATATTATTGCTACTTCAACTTTTCACTGAAAGAATGCTTGTTGGGCCTGAAATATGCTTGGAATATGCTAGAAAATCCCTTTTGTCCACTCTTTTCTGCATGTGGAAGCTTGTTGTTCCCCAAAATCCAATTTCAACCTCCTGAATGTACTCAAACTAATGTCTTGTAGGTGAGAAACACCAAAAGAGTTTGGGAGGGCTATAAAGAGAAGAAAAGGCAAGTTGAGAGTGGTGGGATTTTCACCATGCTTTCAACTTTAAGGCAGGAAAAAGATTATATTGTTTTTTCCTTTTGTGCTTTTACGAAGATGTGCCTCCTAAAGTACCCTCAAGTACCTCGGGTGCTCCATTCTGCCAGGGACATCCCTAGTGTAGTCCCTAAGCACTAGGGGTGTTCAGGGGATGTTCTTGATGAAATCTCCAAGTCTAGGGACTGCAGGAAGTGTGAGGAATGCATCCTTAACCCCTGGCATTGTGTCCTCATGGAATACCAAACTGTCCAGAATCCATGGCATTTTGTAGTATGTAGTTATATTGTATTATCTACATATGTTTTACTGAATTATTATTGAAATTCGCATTATATGGACATTGTAAATTTTATTATCAATGAAAAATACCTTTGTTTTGAAATTTAGTGTATGTTTTTAGCTTTTTATTTCTTGAGGCAACTCCTGAGGTTTTCTTGAGTACAAGTCAACTCTTTCCCTTACCAAGTCATTCTTTGAGTTGAGTCTGGCAACATTCCAACTCTAGCTTATACCCTTGTTCAATAATCAATTTGCATAGTACTTTTGTAGAATGACCTTTTATAGACCAACACATAAATGATTCCATGAGATTGGAACTAGAGACCTTTTGCGGGGGACAAGATTTGGCATGTGTCTACCTACTAGAACTTTTGTTGTCCAAGCAAGATTGGTAGCTGGCATTGTAACTTGTAATAAGTTATGCATCAAAACAACACCTCGCACTTTCTGCCAATAGACAAAATATTTGAATGTTGTAATCAGTTTTGTTGATTGAGACGCTAATTTGAGATTCGGAGATAACTATATGTATAATCGGATTATGTGAATATGGAATAAGCGGGAAAATAGTATTTTTGAAGATGGGGAAGACCTTGATGAAGAGGAAGATGACAGTAGCCTTGATTTGCTGGTACAATTTGTACAAACCATGTTGAAGAAGATTTCCAGGAGAGCAAGGAAATCTGCTAGATCAATACTACCATCTGCAATATCACCACAATTGGTTGGTACCCACTATTTTTACTTTGAAGGGTTTTAATGTATCCGATGACGAGTGTAATGTCTTGCATCAATTAGTTGACATGGAAAAATTATGATTTTATTTATGTCATTACTGATCCTGCAGGATTTATATCTTACATGCAGAAGATGTTTTTGCAAGCAATTGACATTTCCAAAATGTAGAAAATATGTGTAAGCAAATTGAAAATCTGGCTTTGATACCGTTGAGCTTGCAACCAAGAAACTATATAATTCTACCCTACAATAATAGGATTGTAGAGGGGAACTTCTAAGGAGTCTTTGCACTAGTAGTAGCCTAAGTTGCACTGAAACCGATACAAAGATGGGGGGAGAAGCAGAAACATGAATTTCAAAAAAGTCGGATACAATATGGCCATGAAACAACAAATACTATATATATATATATATACAAACATGAGAGATAAAAACAAATTTAAAAATGAGAATTACCATGATTGCTCATCACTGATCTGCTTTTTGATGATGTTTTCTGACTATCCTAATCAGGATTTCTCTCAAACATGCTAAGATGGCACATGAATATGTATTTTTGTCAATTTTTTGGGCCAAAACATGGCCATTTTTCACTAGATACATTTTCTAAATCCTGAAATGCTAAGAAAATGTGCTTGCAACAACCTTGCAGTGTTGAATGCCACTTCCAGAATACAATATGGCCCTGAAACATTTTAGGGTTGTATCCCTCCACACATCCCCTCCATTTCAGTATCTGAAATATTGAAACACATCTCAAGCACCTATGTCAAAAGTCTCCGGCAACTTGGGTACTAGTAGCACAACAGATTGAACAATCCAGTACAAGCACTTCTTATCAGGAAAATAAACTAGAAATGAAGAGAGATAACTGTACAGTTGAAAGAGAGAATCGTGACAAATGTGACAAACATGACAACATCTCCCCCATATTAGGTTGTAAGCACTTCGATACTCTCGATGCAATGAATTCATTATTAATTCCATAGAGCTTATTGTTGAATATACAATATTAAAAATTTCTTATAAATAATATTAAAAATTTCTTATAATAGCCTATGGTACACTGTGTTCTAAGTAGTACAAGTTTAGTCTAAGTATTAATCACTAAGTTCTAGTTTTTCTAATATTTTGATGGTATAGTATATATTAATGCCACAATATTAAATTTTTCTTATAGTAGTCTAAGCTAGATCATGTTCAAGTAGTAAAATTTTAGTCTAAGTATTAATCACTAGTTCTAGCTTTTCCAATGTTTTGATGGTCTAGCATATTGGTGCTCCTAGACTATCTGAGACTTGTACTCCTCGATGTAGAATTGGATGGATGAAAACCTTTAGGTGTTGAACTGATAATTACCTTTAGCAAAAATCACATTCTCCAGGATCTGACAAATTATCTAAGGTACTCCATGACACAAAGAGAAAACATTGTCACTTGCCAAACCTGAATGCATTGGTTGGGCCAGTTGAACTCTCCCTATGCACCTTTATTTTACTTTATAGATGAGAAATTGATGCATCTAAACAATCCTACACTAATTTTATATTGATATAATGTGCCCACTCTGTTGCGTTGTTTGTGGAAGCAACCTAGTCTAGTCACTCTATCCATCACTGTGTGTGTGTGTGTGTGTGCTATCTAGTCAACGAGATACTCCAACATCGGAACAAGTCAATTATACTTCATTTATCTCTGTTACCCTTGCTTTGGACACTTTCTCCTTAAAATCGAATGGATGTTTGGAAAAGAACCATAGGTCATCATGCATGGTATCAACAATTTACTATTTGCAATATAAAACCCTACTTTTTCTTTTCTATTGCCATTATCGGTAGCACATCTAGTCTTGTAATGGTAATGTAGATAACAGTATTAACATATCTATTCAATTATGAATGAAAAATCAGCTTAGCAAGTGTTTAGTGCATTGTATTTCATTCTAGTCAACTCTTGAAGAAGTTGAACATATATAAATAGCAGTCTCTTGTAATATGAAAGTTATGTTGTATCATGAAAGAAAATATTTTTTGAAGTGTTGTTTTTGTACCTTGATTTGAACCCTTGCAATTTTTTTTTTATCATTCAATGTAAGCACAATATCTTTCCCATAGACAAATTTATCTTCCTTCTGTGTTGCAAAATCAGAAGCATTTTTAAAACTAAAAGTTGTCCGAACACCAGCCACGAGAGATGGTTGGTAAGGTGGACTGTAGTTTGTACATACCTAACAGTTAAGAGACTGGGTAGTGTTCAGGAAATTCTACGTCTGTCACTCCATCAACTGCATAGATTTCCTTGTAAAACTCCTCCATTTCTTTAATAGTTGCATGCTCTGGAACTTTACCAGCTGCATGTATCTACAAATGGCCTGCAAATATAAACAAAATAGTGATCAACACATATCCCAAACGCATAAGTAAGACTCTCTCAAAACAAAATTCCACTAATCTCACATCCTTTTATTACTAAGCAATTTCTAATTTCCTAGTTCCATGAGCACCTCATGTAAGAGGGAATAAAGAAATCCAAAGCAGCAATAACTTTCAAAGACAAAAGTGACCACATTTCTAACAGACAATCTTCCTTTCAAATAAAGAGTTTGAACAAAAAAATGTTGTACATTCCTGAATCCTTTTATTTTTGTACCATTATGAAAAACATAGCAAGGAGGAAGATAACAACAATAAAGGAGGTTTTGGTATTGCATGATCTAAGTTTCTCATTGAATTCTATGGGATTTTTTAGAAAATTCTCTTTTAAAATAAGGATATATATATATATAGATAGATAGATATAAATTCAAAATAGAACTCTGTGGCATTAATTGACAGGAAAACAAATA
Source organism: Larix kaempferi (assembly GCA_027924585.1). Lineage (NCBI taxonomy): Eukaryota > Viridiplantae > Streptophyta > Pinopsida > Pinales > Pinaceae > Larix > Larix kaempferi. The sequence goes on along the minus strand of BSBM01002463.1, from coordinate 27,400 downwards.
TATCAACTCATTTGAAATATTTTGACAATAGCTGGAGAGAGTATGGTGAACTAGCATTGTAGTCTCAACTATGTTCTTAATGACTGTTACAATGATATGAAATACAAGAGAAGTGAAGGCCTTAAGAATACCATCCTGGAAATCAAAGGTGTTTGATTATTTCAGAGTCAAAACCACTGTCTTTTAGCACAAGTGCTCAAGTACTTGAAGGGCATGATTCATTATGGTATATCAGGTATACAAGAGATGATGGACTACTACTACTACTACACGGGCTTGCAATTAAAACTAGGATGGAAGTACTGACTCTAAGAAATGCACTTTCAGGTTTTGTTTTAGCTTGGGGTCAGGTATGATATTCTGGTTCAACAGGAAGTAGGCAACATTTGTACTTAGTTATATCTTGGAGTGCATGGTGTGGTATATAACTGTGGTTGTATCTTAGTGGACATACACAAGAGAGATAGCTTACTCATGGATTTCTATACCTTTACTTGATGCTTATGTAATATGTAGAGCACTTCATGTGGAGGTTGGTCTCCTATGTGGCATGGTGACATTCTTAGTGAAGCGTACATGGAGGGCTTGGTTGCTTGCTTGGGAGAACCCTTTCCAAGGATCATTGGGGAATATAGGAGGGCGTTCAGCCCTAGGTGGCATGGGATCATTTGGTTTCTAACATGGAGGGTTTTGCTTGACTTGAGAATGTTTGTGTTGAGGAATGTTCATGAGGTGTGGTGGACCTAAAGGAGCGCATGGATTATGAGGTATCATTGGAGTGTTGGAGACCATTAGGGAAGGAGCGTTGGACCTTGTCTTGTTCAATGCTCACCTTGATACCCTTGCTCGATTGATATGCTTACCTTGGAGATTGACAAGTGTTACCTTAGAATTAAAGTGCTTGACATGTGGACCTATCTACTGAGTAGTTAGGTTGCTTGATATAGTTGGTTGTGGACCTTTTCCACTTTATTTATGTTGTCGTCCATCACATATTCTATATAAGGGGGAGAGAGATAGAGTCTTTTGTTTCATTCATCACATGATGATGCCATTCAGGGACACCATTCTCAGTCAGTTCTATGGCCATGATCCTTTACACCAAAGCTGTTAGATTTCAATTCCAGGGTTTCAGTTAGATTACAGAGTTTGAATTTAAGATATCAGTGTTTCCAGGGGGATGGTATAGGATTGTGCTATTTTTAGCAGGTTTTCAATGGTTCTATCTATATTTGGTCATGATGGGGAACTTCAATTTTCCTCAAATTCCTATATTTGTAGAGGTCACTACTATTTTAAACAGGTGACATGTGGCATCTTTTGATCGTTGAGTGGACTTATATTTGGTTCGGTGCAATTATGTTTGCTGGAGTTTTGAAAACTGTTAAGTTCGCTGAATTTTGGATGGATGTGAAATTCTATTTTCCTCGAATGAGGTCTGATGAGGTTGGAACCTATCTCAAAGATCCTTAAACAATTAATGATATTATAAAAAATTAAGTAAAAGGGTAGACCATTTGGTCTACCCCTTTATTTTAAGAAAGTTATATTGTCATTTTGGGAGCCCTCAGGAAGCACCAAAGAGCGCCTCAAAAACCCTGGGATCGGGGACAAATCCAGAAGTGTGCTCCCAAGGTACTTCTGGAACACTTCTTCTTGCAATGTGCTTCACGAGCTAAGCCTTTGGAATGTTGAGGGGGAGGGGTGGGGAAGGGGGCACTCTCCTGCAACGTAGAATGTTATAAACATGCAGTATTATAATGGCATATTTTGCTTAATCAACTCATTCTTAAATCAAAGGTCTCAAGCTTCCTTGCAAGCAAAATTCTTGAATTAGTACACTATCAACATTTCAGTCACTTGAAGCAAATGTTGATCAAATACTTGAAAAATGAAACACAATTTCCAGGCTTCCAGAACTATAGATACACTTCATAAGACGTGAAGTTTCTCGCAAGAAATCCTATATTCACTACTAACATGATATCAATTAGGGTGAAAATCATTCATAATAGTTTCAATGTTTATTGAAAATGAAAATACAGCTTTTAAATTTGATCAACATGAAAATCCCAAATCAGATGCATCATTTAAAAATTAAAATATAACAATTACAATTTACATTGTCTAGCACTAATTGATTCTTTAGGGCTTGCAGGGTGCCAAAGGTGCATAATTGTACAGTTATGATTGGAAGAGATCAAGGTTCTAGGTGGATGCAATTCAGTCTGTTGACCACTAGTGAGTAATGACACAGTGTACCTATGGGAATCAGATATAGCTACAGCCTCATGGGGAGTATCGTGCAACATATGCCTCAACCTAATAATTCCATTTTAATACCTTGAATAAACAGACTTTTGACACAATGAATAAAAACACAATTTTAACTTTTTACTTGAGAGCTGATTCCTTTCTCACATAAGTTGTGACTTGCTCTTTCAATGACCCTCCAAACAGTGCTCGCTAATTAGCACTACACCCAAAGAGACTCCTCCATTTGTTGTATAAGCATTGAAAAATAAATGGGAAACATTTCAGTTATTTTCCATGTTCAACTCTAATGACAATGTCATTCAATCAATTTTTTGCAACTTACATGTAATGTAAAAAACTCATTTTAAAGTCAAAATTTAAACTCAAAATTTCTTGATAATTTGATAAAAGGAAAAAAATTCGCAAGGACTTGTTTTCTACTAACAAATTGAGCTTAGTATTAAGAGTCTGAAAACAGTTTTGTTTCATGTAATGCTGTGGAAAATGCTATGCTATTTTAATTATGTTTTCTAGCAGCTCTGTAGGCACGCCTACTATTTAACTTTGTGATCTCCATATCCTTAATGAAGAGTGTAGGCTCATCAAAGCATAGTCAATAGGGCATCAGAAAATTACAAATTTTGCAACGAAGGATGACAAGTATGATCTTTACAAGATTATTTCGTTGTTGCACTTGGATGCAAATTAGTGGATTTATTGTCTCATTTCTGGCACAATTGCAATTAAAAGGAACATACATCTCAATCTTGCTATGTATTCCCTTTGGCATGTACTAACCCATTTTGTCAAGATAAATGTGCATCATTTACTTGCAGTGAAAACAAGCATAGGGAATGGAAAAATGAACGTGGAATGGAAGGCCCAACTTTTCTAGGAGACAAAAACTGCTGTGGTGAAAATTATCTGCCTAAGACAGTATGAAACATATATTGGTAAACACAAGGAAATGAATATATACTAGTCAAGCACCCTTTCATCTAAAACCAGTAGATAAAGCACATACATGACCAAATACTAAATTTAAAGATTGAACATGCAAGTAATACCAAATGACTACACATTAGGCTTTCAAAATGTTCCCAGCATTATATTTTCAAGCTTACTTGATTGCATTTTACAATAAATTTTTATGAAGGAAATTTTATGGCAATCACTAAATTTTCTTCTTGGAATGGTCTAGAGCTATATCAACAGCTCTGGGTACAGACAACAATCAACCAGGGGAAACATACCCCGAATAAAGTTGTTCCTAAAATGGACCTGGGACTATGTAGAATGAATACGTTTTTTGTGAACCTCATAATTTTGTGAAGTATGATGTCTTTCGGTATCAAAAACCGTCATTATAAAGTCTAATGCAAAAGCCAGAAAATGAATACCACTAAGCTGTAAACAAGAAGACAAATCCAAATTCAAAAAGAGCAATCAGTTGGTTGAGCATTAAATCGTATCATAGCCATAACAATCTGCGGCTATTAGCATAGATAGAAGCCTCTATACAAAGAAGAAAGGTGACCAAAGTATTATATCAGAATACACTTATTGTAACTATCTAGGAAAAATGATTGTTTCGACAGGAAACATCAATATTTTATTATTTTTTAATAACCAGCAAATACTACCATACAATATATTTTTAAACAAAACCAGAAAGGCAACTTAGCACTCAGCTCAAGCACATAAAGAGATGGATGGGCAATGTTTAGGTCATTATTGCGCTCCTGAAATACCCAGATCAATAAAAAATAGAAACAAAAAATTCAAGATGCTGATTATGATCCCCAAATCTAAAATGATGGCACATTTGATGCATTTCAAGATAGATCTTCTAAACACTAAAATAACAATAGAACTTGGAAAGCAGAAGGAAGAAACAAGGGAGAACCTAGGAAACAATCCTGGAGATGGTTTGGAAACAATAGGTAGAGGCTACAGGTCCCAATCACTCTCCATAGAAGGATGATATACTTCACAACGTAGGATGTTTCACACATCAAAATCCCAATCAGCCATAGTCGACCAGTTCCCCCATACCAAGCTAACAATTGGCTCAATTTCATAACAACTTGTCGCACAAAAGATGATACTAAAAACCCCATCGGTGCTTCTCCTGCCTTGTGCTACTCTACAAGCCACTTTAAATCACTCATGTTAAGAATTATACCCTTATTCAAAATCCCTTCCACCATTTGGTCCAATTACCTGAACTTCATAGCAATGTGGTCTTTATATTTGTTTACAGAACATAAAGCGGATATCTTTGTTTCAATAGGAAGGATCTGCAAACCCTGAAGTTGCATTGGGGTTTCACCTTTTTCTATTCTCTGTGCAAGTTCTTTTATTTCAGCTTCTGGATCTTTCTCCCCTACAAGAATCGGATTCTTCTTCTTAACCTTTAGAAGGATTTCTATAAGTCTTCCAATCTCATCTTTTCTACTGTCGGTGGCTTTTGCACCAACCCCTGAACTTTGAAGTCGAGTGTTCAAGTAGGGATTTCTTTGTGAAATTGGGATTATGCAGAAAGTTAGACCATACACAAATCCATTTGTGGAAGGTATTTAAACGTGCCTACATAGAAATGTGGTCTTTATATTTGTTTCCAGAACCGAAAGCAGATATCTCTATTTCAATAGGAAGGATCTGCAAACCATGAAGCTGCACTGGGGTTTCACCTTTTTATATTTTCTATGCAGTTCTTTTATTACAGCTTCTGGATCCTTCTCCCCTATGAGAATCAGATTCTTCTTCTTAACCATCGAGTTCCATGAGTTCATGTCACGTTGAGGCGTCTCTTTGAATAGTTTTTAGGCTTCATCAACCAGACCATTTTGTAAAAAACACGCAATCATCACATTACATGTGACGACACTTATTTGTGGCATTTTCTGAAAGAGTTTCAGGTCTTCATTGACATAGCCCTTAAGTGCAACTCCTGTAATAATCGCATTCCATGAAATCCCATTTGAGACATTTCGTTGAACAGTTTCAGGGCCTGGTCCACAAATCCATTATCAACAAACCCTGAAATCATTGAATTCCATGAGACTATGTTTCTTTGAGGCATTTCATTAAATAGTTTATGAGACTCATCAACAAGCCCATTTTGTCCATACCCTGCAACCATTGATGTCAAGGAAATGATATCTCGTTAATGCATTTTGTCAAACACTTCGTCTGCCTTCTCTATAAACTCACATTTTGCATACATGTCTACGAGGGCACTCATCACAAATATATTGGACTCATATCCACATCTTATTACATGTTTATGGATTTCCACACCCTGCATGAGGGATGCCGATTGGTACATGATGGAAGACCAGAATCAAAAAGTGAATTGATTGGGGTGGATGCCGGTTTTTTCCCTTTGGTGGAAAAGTGCCAATGCATCTACGAGATAAAACTCCAACCTTGCATAACCTAGAATAATGACTGTCCAAGAACATACATTTCGCTCATGCATTTGATTAAAAAATTTGTGAGCATCCACTGCATTTCCGCACTTAACATACACATTGACAAGGGTGTTGCCTAAAGCTATGCCTGCCATGAATCTTGTCTGATTGATATGAGCGTGGACTAATTTTCTTCTGGTAAGGCTCTTCTCTTAACGCAACCCTGTAAGAGAAAAACATAGGTGTGAGAATTGTGGGCATGGATGTCTGTAATATTTAAAATGTGCATAGCCTCCTTCAAATGTCCCTTGTTACACAGTGCTGTAAGATGGTGGGCCTGATCATGACGAAAGTTGGCATTATAGTGTTCTTGAACAATGATAACAGTATCAAAAAATCGGACTTGAAGGGGATGAAAGATCGTCCCTGTGAACAAAACCATATTAATTTTCATTCCAAATCCTGAAGGTAGTTGGAATTAGATTCACTTCCAGAATGCTTCTCCCTCCAATCACCAGTCACCACTCGAAATTTTCAAATATGGACATATGGAATATGATCGCCCTCCAAATAATTGTAATAGCACTTTTACTAAAGGAAGGATGGCATAACGCCATGTTTCTCCAAGACCCACTTGGGTTGTTGATAGTATAAGTGTAATAAAAGAAATATGCCATATTTGAATGACCCACCGACCAACTCCAAGGGCCAATTAATCAAAGCACGTGAGAAATATATTCCTTCAAGGTGACTAATCCTAGGCACACTAGAGAGAAGTACCAATTGAAGGAGATCATAATGGATACAAGAGTAGTTTCTTCCAATGTTATAGGTATGGAATCTCCAAAAAGAAACTCTATAAGGGATTATTTCTCTATTGATAAGGAAACAAAAGGTCCCTCAAATTTTGTTCCAAGTAAACCTACCCATGTTATCAACACAATGGAGGATATTCTCAAACCTCATAAAACAATAGACAAGGTAATGTAGGACCAATTGTTTGACGAGGTGATAAGCAAGGGAAATATAGATGATACAATTTAAAACAAGGTGTGTGGGGAGGGTTGTTCTTGTAAGGAAGTACATCAAAGGAATGAGAGAGAGATTCTAAATGGAAAAATTGAGAAAAAGGTAACTAAAATATTATAAGCCAATTGATGCCAACATTCGAGATGTGAAGATGGAAGGTAGCATATATACAATGGGATGGAGGTGAAATTGGAATAGGCTCATCACAATGAAGGAAATCCTTCATCCATCTAGCGAAGGAGAAGGAAAAAATACAAGTCAACACTGGTAAGCAAACTACTCTGGCATGTACCCTTAGAGCAAGGAAGTCCTCCAGTAAAATTACCTAAGGGGATGTCTAAGGATTCAATCCACTCAATACCAACTGATAAAATTGCCTAAGGGGATGTCTAGGGTCTCAATCACAGAAAGAGTGACTTATCCAAAAATATTTCTAAGGGGATGTCTAAGGGCTCAATCCACTCAATACCAATCAAAGATCATAGGGAAGATCAAGGATTAGGATTCTCCATAGGATCAAAGCCTCACTTTCACTATCTTTCATGATCAATGCCAAGAAGTACGGGTCCTCCAACAAAAACCAGGAGGTTGGGGCATATATGGTCTCCAACCTCAATGTGTGGGAGGGTTCTTTGTTTCCTCCACTGACCTCTCTTTGATTTGGAAGAAATACCACAATGCCACCCCTTGTGGAATGGACTGATAAGAGGAAGAAATGTCCACTTATGCAAGCTCAAATGAAAGATTGGAGCAAGGTACTTTTCAATATTAGCTAGTGTAGCATAAACCCAGCTACACCTCCCCTTATGCAATGAACACTTCGAGAGGAAAATTGGGCATCATGATGCTAAGGCAACTCAAGAATGGTGAATGGAAGCAAGAGGCTTCTCAAACTTTGGCATACCATTAGCAACACAACCTTAGCAACGTAACCTTGACACAAGAAATCTTATGGAAATAGAATGAGGAGGACTTCATTTATATATATTCATGGAGGTCAACTATCATCCCATGCCTTACCCACGTGTTTTCATTCAACTCAAGGATAGCCTTGTGCTTGCAATTCAATGATGAGGCTTGCATGGTATGGGGTTTGCTTCACAAACCAAGCTCTTGAGAAACCCTACCATTCAATGAGATGTCTCTTCTTTCTACTCAATGGAGGACATATATGCCATGAGGATCTTGTCACCCCATTGACATTCTTGTATCCAACTGAGAACAAGTTTCTCTTTGCAACTTGTCGCCATGTAATCACATTTGACAGTTGATGGGTTCTCTCGATGAACACCTGGGCATGATAAGCACTATCTGATACTCATAAACTTGGCAATGAGCACATGCAACACTTGGTAATCCCTTTCGCTCCAAACTCTATGAAATCGCCATCAACAACACCTTACATAATCTTGAGGGTTTGGTGATTAATGTGGTTATCTATATATATAGTAGCTGATGTTTTGCAATAAATTTACCACATCCAACTTATCACTAAAACATGTCAAAATAATTTTAGGTTGCCACGTGTTCATTTACATGATTAATGCAGCAAATTAAATTATATTCAAATAAAAAAAGAGAAATATCCATAGAATACTATAAAATATAATGGCCCTGTAAATGTATATTTCTTGCCAATCAAACCTCACAAATATGATCCATTTCTTGACAAACAAAATAAGAAGTTATGAGAACATATCCATTGCTTTTATGCATAATGATATTCACAAACCTCCACAACAACAAATATAAAATGAAAAATGAAATAAATAATGATAAAAGGTATTGAATATGGAAATAAAATGAACAAAAACCCCATGTTCTAAGGGAAGATCTTCATCTTATTTCAATTGGCCATGAATATGTGATGTGAGGCTTTAAGGGTTTATGGAGTAATGGAAATACTCTACAAATGGTAGTATGAGATATATCAAAAGAAAACATGAACACATGGTCACTCATATTCCATTAGGGGTAGTAAGAGAGATATCAAAGGAAATTGTCGTTAGGTTCGCTCATATTCCATTAGGTTTCATCATCGTTCTTTGTCGTTTGGATACATGCCATGCTTTTAGAGTCTCTCAAATGCCATTAAGGTCACTCAAATTTTGTCGAGGACAACTGAATTTCATCATCAAATACACCATACGGTGCATCAACATCATCATCATACTCATCCTTATTATCAACATCATCATCATCATCAACAACATCATTGTTTTCATTGTTGTTATGGTCACTCATATGCCATTAGGGTTCATCGTCACTCATCTCCATTTGGATTCATGTCATGTTTTTAGAGTCACTCAAATTCCATTAATGTCACTCAAATGTTGTCAAGGACAAGTGAATGTCACCTTCAAGTACGTCATACATTGCATCAACATCATCATCATCATTGTTTCCATCGTCATCATCATCGACATCAACATCAATAAGTACATCATCAAAAACATCATGTTCATCGTCTTCCTCATCAATGAGTACATCATCGACCACATCATTGTCATCATCATTGATAGGATTAGACATATGCCACTATGGTTCATCATCAGTCATCACCATTTGCATTCATGTCATGTTGTTACAATCAGTCAAATGGCATTAAGGTCACTCAAATGTCGTTGACAACAATTGAATGTCATTAGAGTCATTTAGGTGATATTAGTATGTCACTCATATGTGATTACATAAATTTAGGTTCCATTAGCATCAATCAATGTCTGGAAGTATTATCACATGCATCATCATCATGGACATCAACATTGTTGTCATCATCATCATCAATGTCATATGGTACATCAACATCATCTTCATCATCATCCTCGTTGTCATCGTCATCGTCACCATCAAGTACATCATCAACAAAATCATAGTCATCATTGTCATTATGGTAAGTCATATGGCATTAGTGTTCATAATCACTCATCACCATTAGGATTCATGTCATGTAATTGTTAGGGTCGTTTAGATGTCGTTATAGTCATTTCGGTGATAGTAGGGTCATTAGATGTTGTACAGACATTTAGGTTCCATTAGGATCAATCAGGATCTAGAAGTGTTACCACATGCATAACCATTGTTGACATCGACATCATACAATAAATCAACATCATCATCATCGTCATAGTCATCAAGTATAGCATTGTCATCATCAATATAATTGTGATAATAATGAGCAAGGAATCCTACTTCCTTGCAAGAATGGATGATATAGTCTTATAATTATCAAATCATATCCATAAGCTCCATCATAATTATCATAATGCATCATCATCATCATTTTGTTAGGGTCAATCATATGCCATTAGGGTCCATCAAATGTTGTTGGTGAAAATCAAATGCCATTAGAGCAATTTAGGTGACATTAAGGTAATTTACCCCACATTAGGATCAATCGAGATCCAAAAGTGCCATGATTATGGAAATTTAGGTGCCACTATGATAAATAAAGATCCATAAGTACTATCACATGAATCATGATCATTGACATTTATATCGTCGCCATCATAACCATCATCATCAACACCATACATGAGTACATAAACATTATCATCATCATCATTGGCATCCGATCATATATCATCATGATCATAGTCATTCATCTCAACCTCATTATTATCATCATAATCATCATCATCAACATCCTTTCCATCATGCATCATCAACATGATCATCCTCATGCTTTTACGGTGAGTCAAGTTTCACTAGGGTCACTCAAATGTTGTTAGGGATAGTCATATGCGATTAGGGTCATCTAGGGGATATTATGGTCACTCTGATGCCATTACGGTGAATTATGTTTCCATTAGGACCAACCAATATCAAATAATGCTATAATAACCTACATCATCATTATTGGAATTGACATCATCGTCGTCGTCAACATCCTATTAAATATTGTATAAATCATCATTGCCATATTTATAATTGTCGATATATGCATCAGCATGTCGTTAGGAACACTATAATGTCATTATGGACCATGGGATTTCTTAGGTTTATTTATGATTAATTAAGGTCTCTTATTTTCCACAATGGCCATTTAGGTGCTACTTCTATCAACATGCCTAGCATTATCCTTGGCGCAACATTGGACTTTTTCTGGCGCAATTCCTTTCCAACTTCCTTGAGCAATTCCAGGCAATATGCCTGGCGATATGCTTGGCTCTATACCTGGCGCTATATCGTACGTTTTTCTAGGTGCAATTCATGGTGTAATTCATTTCAGAATTCATGGTGCAATTCATGGCGTAATTCCTTTCAAAATTCTTGGTGCAATCACTTACTCTATACCTAACGCTATTTTGGACATTATTTTGGAGGCTATTATGGTCGTTAAATGGGATGTTATTATGGACGTTAATTGGGATGCTAATTGGGATGCTAATTGGGACTCTAATTGGGACGTTAATTGGGATGTTAATTGGGACGCTAATTGGGACGTTAATTGGGTTTCTAATTAGCATCTCAATTAACATCTACTTTAAAAAAAGGACGTAAATAATGCCATTAAAAGTACCATCTTGTGGAAAAGCGTCCACTTTGTACAAAAAATGATGAAAAATACACTAAAAGTGATAGTGGACGCTAAAAAGGGAGCTAAAACAGACACTAATTCCAGGATTTGTTGTAGTGTTGATTGATGATTATAGTAGGAAGTATGGATATACTTTCTCATAAATAAGTCAGATGCCTTCTCCAAATTCAAAGAGTTCAAAGCATTGACTGAAAATCAGACAGGTAAACCAAACAGAATACTCAAATTAGACGGTGGAGGTGAGTATGTCTCTCATGAATTTGGAGAGTTCTATAAGCAAATTGGAATCCAACACCAGTACACCACCAGATACACTCCACAACAGAATGGAGTTGCATAACAGAAGAATCAGACCATCATGAACATGGCTCGAAGTATGATGTCATATAAGAAGTTATCTGATGAATATTGGGCAAAAGTTGTTGCATGTTCAATATATCTACTGAATAGGTCTCCCACAATAAGTGTCAAAGACTACCTAAAGAAGCATGGAGTGGCACTCATATTAGTGTCTCACATCTCAAGATATTTGGATGTGTTGCATTCACACACATACCTGATGAGTTAAGGAAGAAGTTAGACCAAAAGAGTGAAAGGTGTATTTTCACAGGCTATAGTGAACAACATAAAGCCTATAAATTGTATAATCCTGTCACCAAGAAAGTAGTGGTAGCATAGATGTAAAATTTATTGAAGATAAATGCTGGAGTGATACAATAGATATTCAACAAACAGACAGTTCAGTACCACTAGAACCACTTAGAATGCCCAGACTTGAGGAACAACAGCAAGAAGGGACACCAGCAAACAGTCCACCACAGAACCAGAGAACCAGAAGCTTAAGGGAGTTATATTACCAGACTCCTTTCATTGATGAGCAACTACAATATGCTTTATTTTCATGTCAGCCAACATGTTTTGAAGAGGCAGCAAAATATACACAGTGCATCCAAGCAATGAATGAAGAGATTGATTCTATTGAGAGGAATCAGACTTAGGATCTAGTTGATCTCCCATCAGATAACAGCTGCATTGGTGTAAAATGGGTCTATAGGACCATGTTGAATGAAAAATCAGAGGTAGAAAAGTACAAAGCAAGGCTTGTTGTGAGAGGTTTTGCTTAGCAATATGGTGTAGACTATGATGAAATATTTTCCCTAATAGCAAGGATGGACACCATCAGAGCTGTACTTGCAATAACAGCTCGAAACTAGTCGCCTTTTTACCAAATTGATGTAAAACATGCCTTTCTAAATGGCATACTTGAAGAAGAAGTCTATGTATATCAGCCACATGGTTATGTTGTCAAAAGTCAAGAACACAAGGTATGTAAGCTGAAAAAGGCCTTGTATGGTCTCAAACAAGCTCCATGAGCTTGGTACAACATAATTGATTCTTATCTCATCAATAATGGGTTCAACAAAAGCAACAATGAACCTAATTTGTATGTCAAAATAGATCAGCAAGGTAACATTTGTTAAATTTTCAGAATTTACTTCAATTTGATCTAGGATCTTAACATGTACAACAAATCTACAGCATATCAATCATGGACACAATAATGCAAGCACACAAGAGACATAGAGTTTACTTGGGGAAAACCATAAAGGTGAAAAACCCCAATAACTTCCTCAGAGATAGATAGAGCAATGATACAACCAGAATATAAGAGATAGTCTTCTCCTAGCAGCAAAGCCTCCTCCTCCACAAGTGCACCACTCTCCAAAGTGTGAGTGAGAGAATAGAATGTGTAAAATGAGAGAGACACACTCTCTATTTATACACTAACTTGACTTGACCTTTACTCAACTAGGTCGGCCTCAACTTAACCACTTAACATAATGCTGACTGGGCCGACCCCCACTCGGCTGGTCTAATAACCCTTTGACCCACATGGCCGACCCCCAATAGGGTGGTCTAATAACCCTTTGACCCACATGACTTATACAGGGCCAACCCCAACAAGGTGGTCTAATAACCCATCAAGTATAAGTTAAGACACTTACAATATAAATGACGACACTTCCGTATAGAGGAATAATAACATCTCTATAGGAATACAACCACTTCCGTATAGAGGAATAATAACATCTCTATAGGAATACAATATACATATATGTGAAATACATTCTGAAGTTACATATACATCAACACTCCCTCTTAACTAGGACGGTATTTCTCGACACAGGTCTTCTAGCACAAGTCATCTTCTCTGGATCATCGTCACTGCTGCTGCTATCTCAATCAATCTCTGAATCTACTCGTCATAGGAAGTTCTACAGAGCCAATCCTTTTTCATACTGGATGTAGGCCCACCACCTGTAGGTCTTCGTCATCACCGGCCATACTGTGGAATCCTCAGGACTTATTACGTGCATCACAAAACCTTGAAAGAGCATCCCAAGCTGTTACGAGCACACGGCTCTACCTATAGGATCTCCCAGGGCCATATTATATGTGACCTCACCACAAAACCTCGCAAGAGCATCCCAGGCTGTTACGAGCACACAACTCTACCTATAGGATCTCCCAGGGACAGATTATATGTGGTCACCACAAAACCTCGCAAGAGCATCCCAGGCTGTTACGAGCACATAGCTCTACCTATAGGATCTCCCAGGGACAGATTATATGTGGTCATGGAAAAACCTTGCAAGAGCATCCCAGGACTTATTACGAGCACACAGCTCAACCTATCAGATCTCCCAGGGACAGATTATATGCCATAGGACAAAACCTCGAAAGAGCATCTGCCAGATATCCCAGGGCCAAATTATATGCCATAGGCAAAACCTCGAAAGATTATCTGCAGATCTCCCAGGGCCAAATTATATGTCCTCCCAGAGCAAAACCTCGAAAGAGCATTTTCCAGATATCCCAGGGCCAGATTACATGCCATAGGAAAAACCTCGAAAGACTATCTGCAAATCTCCCAGGGCCAAATTATATGCTCATCTGCACAACCTGATCCACGACCATAGAGTATCAACCTGATACTCACCATACATCATCCTGATCATCATCACTGCAACATCCTGATGCATGTCATTTGGAGAAACATCCTGAAGCTCGTCATCCATGATCATCCTGATCATACAATGCATCTACCTGATGCATACCAAGTATCTACCTGATACATATCATCATACATGATCCACCTGATCATACAGTGTATCCACCCGATACAAATACAAATACATGACACATATCACCATACATGATCCACCTGATACATATACAGATACATGGTCCAAGCATCCAACATGATGCATACATACATATAAATGATCCAACTGATCATATCCAACATCCAACATGATGCATACATACATATACATATAAATGATCCAACTGATCATATCCAGCATCCAACATGATGCGTACATACATATAAATGATCCAACTGATCATATCCAGCATCCAACATGATACGTACATACATATAAATGATCCAGCTGATCATACAAAGCAGAAACTAGAACATCATCCTGATGCTCATCATCCAGCGCTTACATCCACAGCCATGTGAAGGATCCTCCTTCCAACATGCTTGGAATGGCTTCAGCAAATGTGTCCATCACTTCTTCCTCGAAGTGTCATCAATCTAAAGAATGCCAAGCCTCTCCCTGAAGTACTCGAACTTCACCCTAGCTAGTGGCTTCGTTAGCACATCTGCAATCTGCTCATCCGTCGCAACATACAGGGGCTTCATAGCTCCTCTCTGCACCATATCCCTGATGTAGTGATATTTGATCTCTATGTGTTTCGACCTGTCATGAAACATTGGGTTCTCAGATAGCTTCACACAACTCTGGTTATCGCAGAAAATACCAGTAGCATCCAATGGGAGATCAAATCACTCAGACAATAGCTTCCGTAGCCATACTGCCTCACAACTAGCTGAACAAGCTACAACATACTCTGCCTCAGCTGTACTTAGTGCTACGTAGGACTGCTTCCTGCTAAACCAAGAGATCACACCTGATCCCATACTGAAGCAGCATCCAGATGTGCTCTTCCTATCTGTAGCACTGCCAGCCCAATCTGAATCAACATAACCCCGCAGGTTAAACTTTTGATTCGCCTCATACTTGAGCCCATAATCCACTGTACCCTTCAGGTACCTCAGAACATGCTTTACAGCAACCAAATGAACACTCCTCAGATCTGTCAGGAACTGACTCAATGTGTTCACCACAAAGCAAATATCTAGTCTCATGTTCATCAGGTACATCAAGGACCCAATCATCTGACAATACATAGTGACATCAACCGGTTCAAATGAAGCATCACACAGAAGCTTTAGGTTCGATGCCATAGCCTCGCCGTCCATCATCCCGAACCTCTTCAGGATCTCTACTACATACTTCCCTTGTCCAAGGAAGATTCCATCTACACTCTGCCACACCTCCATACATGGAAAGTGGTGCATCATACCCAAGTTCTGCACATATATGACTCCTTGTCATGTGTCTCAGAACCAAGTGGCTGCTCCACATACACTTCTTCTTCAACTACACCATTCAAGAAAGCTGTCTTGAAATCCATCTGGTGTATCTTCTATTTCATCACTTTTATATTTCTCTATGCTGCCATCTGAAGCATGCTTGATCTTGATAGATCCATATGGAAGTCATAACAAACTTCCCTTCAGGTCTTGGGACTACATCCCAAACATCATTCTTCATGATCGACGGATCATGGCATTCTTCCCATATCCTGGGAACTTCAATATCTTCAATAGATAATTTTGTTGCTGAACAAATGTTGTAGTTCTTCTTTTGTAGGTGATGGCATACGATCTTTCCTACACAACAAGTTAAATTGCATGATTAGAAAACATCTCATAGTTTTCAGAACAAATTCTTACACATAAAGAAATATGTCATATAGTCATGCAATTATCTTAGCTAATGCTTCAATACAACATTTATCCATATCCCGTAACTTTCTAGATGCCTTCCAATCTCTACCAGAACATTGTTAAGAGTGTGCACAACTCCCAACATGTCAGCAAAGAGGTTTCATTCTAGATAAGTAGCAATGGAATGTTGTACAGTGCCATAAGCCACTTACCCATGCATATTAGTAGTATATTGTTCATCAATGCAACTATTCTAATATGCATAATACACAACCTAATTCTAGGAACATCAGTATATACATTATTGAACAGTATTATTTAAACAATAAAATATGCAAGTAATGACAATTCAAATACTTATCTTTGTTTTTCTGTTGGGTTGACTCCCTCTCAGTCTTTACTTCTTTTCTGCAACTCCATTCTTATGTGGATTGTGAGAAGTGGTCAACTCCCTCGGAATATCTGCATCCTTGCAGAAACTACTGAAGTGTTCTCCTTTGCTTTCTTGCAGGAACAACTGGAGTGTGCTCCCTCTTGATCTTTGCTTCCTGGATTACCTGTCCTTGAACTTACATCCATCCTTAATCACTATGAATGCTTATTAGTATCATCATTGTGTTATCCTTGAGGTCTCATACATAATCTTATTTGATCGTAGGACTCTTCAGGTTAGTTGAATCATCAATAAAGATAAGAGATATAATATGCATAAAACCCAGGATTATTCAAACCTATACCTTCATGATTCTTCTGGTTAGTCATATCATCAATTATGGTAAGAAACATCATATGCATACAACCATGATTATTCAAACCTATGACTTCATGAATAATCATTATCAACAACACAACAATATAAGATCCTAACACAAGGTAGGATTCTAGCTTGATATAGGAAAAACATACCTGGATTAGCATGCTAGCTAGTTATGTCTAACATACCCACATAATGTCTTCTGGTGCTCTTCAGTGACTTGTGCTAGTAACCTGCATGTCTCATAAGTTAACCATTGTAGAACCAAGTTATACATACCTCGAAAGTAGATCTTCTATGCGATCCATGACAATGGATGAATCTTTGTCTTCATGTCACCATGAGCATATGTTCTTGAAGTAGAACATGATTTGACTTTCTTGGTGTACCTTTTGTGTTAGAAAACAACATAAACCTCACACAACATCACAATGCATTAGTACAATCATAAGTGTCAACACCCTAATCAATGAATATCTTCTATCGTGCATTCATAATTTTATTAAGGTGATACGACAAGTCTAAAATCAAGATTGTACTAACTGTAATAACATGAAGACAAACATACCATAAACTTAATCATGAACAAATCTCAAAACATACCTCGATGAGTCATACCTATCGAGATCGCTCGTAATTTTCTTATGTAAGGCCTTAGCCTCATCTCTCTCTGAAACAAGAACTTCTTCACCTATGCAGGTGACCAATCCATCCTCTTCTAGGATTAACCCAATCCACTTGATTTGCAAGAACTAGACCTGGAGTTGGATTAGGGTTTGTCAAAGAAACCCCAAAAGTTCAAACTTTGAATTTCAAACTTTCGAAAGTATAGCAATATGCGCCTTGATGAGCTGATCAAGTTGGTATATTCAGAATTTGAAAACTGCAAAGTTTCACCCCTCGAAATTGCCTTTTAGATTTTCGGATTCACTAGGGAGGACCCTGAATTAGGGTTTGAGTTTCCCAGAGCTTCACCCAACCAAAATATTTGATTCAAATCTCTAAGCTTCGATTTTTCTGAGGAGCTTCCAGTCGTGGTCACAGATTTCCAAAATTCCAATTTTTGTAGAAGCTCTAATTTTCCACTTTTCTGATCAAAGTCCCGAACTAGGGTCTGATCAAGACGGGCCTTCTTCCCAACCAAAAAATATGATCTTGGTCTCTAAATTTCGATTTTGATGAGTAGCATCCAGCTGTGGTCTCCGATTACAAAAATTCCAACTTTCTCTGAAGCCCTAAATTCCGGAAGCCATGAATGAAGGTACTCAAAAATAATTCTGTTTTGACAGAAATATGTACCTGATTGTTTCTGGTGTAACTCCGAACTTTTTGATCCACAAGGTTTGAAAATTTTTCCTGAGATAGCCCGACCTGTTATCTTTCCATTCTGATATGTCTGACCTCAATTGGATTCTCTGAGAGAGAGTTATGCCAAGTGTCGCAACGTGACCTGTTTATGGGATAATACAGGAGAGCGAACTTGTACGGCATGCCACGTGTCACTGGTTCAACTTCAGCCTCTGAAAATTTTTCCTGAGATAGTACAGTCTGTGTACTACCTGTCGCTTGTTACGAAATTTGCATTTGGAGCTTCCTAGCCCAAGTTATGACCTTTTTTCCCAAGTCACCTGTTTTTGACTTAGATTTGGAAGAGGCAGAAACCCTATATTGTACAGATCATAAATCACAAAGTACAATGAATTAGAGGTTGTCCTTTGGACACAAGGTACATCGGGATCTGATATTCGAATTGTAAAAGTTTCAGATCCGAAAACTTCGCCAAAACGGATTTATAGCGAAAGTGCTACGATGACTGGTTTTTGCTATATCAAGCCCTAACATCGTAAGTGCAACAAGTGTCATACATGCCATATCACGCCTTCTTTCAAGATAGCTCTGATACCATGTTAAATTTTCAGAATTTACTTCAATCTGATCTAGGATCTTAATTGAGAGAACAACATGTATAGCAAATCTACAGCATATCAATCATGGACACAATAATCCAAGCACACAAGAGACACAGAGTTTACTTGGGGAAAACCATAAAGGTGAAAAACCCCAATAACTTCCTCAGAGATAGATAGAGCAATGATACAACCAGAATACAAGAGATGGTCTTCTCCTAGCAGCAGAGCCTCCTCCTCCACAAGTACACCACTCTCCAAAGTGTGAGTGAGAGAATAGAATGTGTAAAATGAGAGAGACACACTCTCTATTTATACACTAACTTGACTTGACCTTTACTCAACTAGGTCGGCCTCAACTTAACCACTTAACATAATGCTGACTAGGCCGACCCCCACTAGGGTGGTCTAATAACTCTTTGACCCACATGGCCGACCCCCAATAGGGTGGTCTAATAACCCTTTGACCCACATGACTTATACAGGGCCGACCCCAACAAGGTGGTCTAATAACCCATCAAGTATAAGTTAAGACACTTACAATATAAATGACGACACTTCCGTATAGAGGAATAATAACATCTCTATAGGAATACAATATACATATATGTGAAATACATTCCTAAGTTACATATACATCAACAACATTCTACTTGTTTGTCTTTATGTTGATGATATGATCTATACTAGAAATTTGATGCTAGAAGAGTTTAAGACAGTCATGAAAAAGCAGTTTGAGATGACTGATCTTGGTATTATGAAGGTTTTCCTTGGTCTGGAAGTTGATCAAAGTGAAAATGGGATCTTCATCGTTCAGCATAAGTATGCTACTGACATTATGCAGAGATTCAAAATGGATAAATGTAAACCAGTAGAAACCCCCAATGCAACGAGAACTAGACTAAGCAAGAATGATGAAGGACCAGCAGTAAATTCTATGATTTACAAAAGATTAGTAGGTAGTTTAATGTATTTGACTGCTACTAAACCTGATTTGATGTATGCTGTCAGCCTTATTTCTAGATTCATGGAGTCTCCCAAAGACTCTCACTAGAAAGTTGGAAAAGGAATTCTGAGATATGTTGTAGGTACAATTGATTATGGAATTTGGTACACTCATTCACAGGATGGTACTCTCACAAGGTACATAAACAATGACTTTGCAAGTAGTATTGATGATAGGAAAAGCACATCTGGTTATGATTTTCATTTTGGTACTAGTATTATTTCTTAGGCTTCTCAGAAACTTCCCATTGTGAGCATGTCTTCAGCAAAAGTAGAATATATTGCAGCAACTACAGCAACATGCCATGCATTTTGGCTCAGAAGACTCTTGAAGGACATGGGACATACAGAAAAAGAACCAACATCCATCTATTGCGACAACAATTCTACCATACAGTTGTCTAAACATAATGTATTTGATAAGAAGAGTAAACGCATTGCCACTCGCTATCACTTTATACGTGAGTTAGTCAATAATGGAGAGATTAGTGTGATTTTTTGTGGCTCTAAGGAGCATTTAGCTGATATGTTTACCAAAACTTTGGTTACATCTGCATTTGAGTTTCAGAGGCAGCACTTAGGCATTGATAGTGTTGACCACACCATCCCACTTGAGATTAAGGGGGTGTGTTAAGAGTTGTAATCTCATGTGTCGTTGTTGGTTAAGTTAGTTGAGTTAGTTGATGACTAGGACATTAGATGTCCCATGGTATTCACTGGCCCATTGTATTAGTCGGTGGTTTTGGTCTTATATAACACTATATATATATCTGAGTTTAATAACGAGAACGAAATTAATATGCCCTTTGTGTTTTCCGCTCTTGTCTTGTGTCTTTGCAAACTTTATCACTTCTTGTGGCTTTCTTTAAAGCTGCAGGTGCACAAAGAGAAGGTAGGTGAATGCATTACAACATTGCAACATCTCATCTCGCCATTTGGAAAGGTAAACCATGAAACCTATTATATGCATCAAAATCATGAATTCATGCTGTTGTTCATGGGTTCACCATGATTCTGAGAATCTTGGGTAAAACCTAAAACCCACTCTATGCAATATCGGAACCATGAATTCATGCTTTTGTTCTTGGTGAACCTTGGGTAAAACCTTAAAACCCACTAGATGCATCTGAATCTTGAATTCATGCTTTTGTAAATGGATTCACCATGATTATGAGGTCTTCAAATCTACTATGAATTTGGGTTTTTCAAATCCACCTAGAACCTTAGTGAAACCTGAAATTCATTGAATCCATGGGAATCATGAAAACAAAAGGTTCAGAGAAAGTATGCACAAAAACAATAAAAAGAGTGAAACCCATGGTAGGTTCACAGTTCACACAAAGCATAGGGGATCATGCCAACATGGGGTTTGATAAAGTTTCTTTAATGTGGGAATCTAACAAAACAAAATTTTATTGTTTTGGTCTTCCTTATGGGAATCTAGCAAAACAATTTTTTTATTGTTTTGGGCGATGCAATGTGATTCAATTTTTTTTGAGGTTCTGAGTTCATTTACAATCCTTCAAAATCCAATTATGAATAGAACCCTAATCTAGGTGAAACCATGAATATTATCATCCATGCCTTCAACCCAAAACAACATTTAAAAATGGAATAACGACATATGATATATAATATCCAATGTAAACAAGTATGTGTTATAGTTCATAGAAACCATCACAAAGATCACAAGGTGATAATAGAAGCATTGACAAAAAACATAGACTTACAAAAAACTATGTGCAGATTCCTTCCAACTATGACAAAAGTTATAGAAGCACTGGGGAATGGCTGGATCGAAGTTTAGACTGCCACCAAATTCAGATTTAGATTTATAGATCTGCATCTCATGCATTCAAGCTAAGGCATTTTGCACTTTGTCATGGACATTGTTGCTTGCAACTCTTGTTTACAATATAGATGCCATATAAAAGAAAAAAAAGCGCTCAACCATTTTATTGTTTTTCAAATCTATTTTAACCCAACTATTAGCAAAAGTAATTTTAATAATATCATTCCTCTCAAGTATTGATCTGTTTTCTTTATGATTTATATTTTAACAAATTATTTACTAACTTTTTTTTTCAATCGTTAAGAGTTAATCTTGTTATTCCACTTTGGAATCAAGGGTAGCGGAAAACCCTAGAACTTGTGAGGACTTAACCACCACGAAGTACCATTGTCCTACATTACTCTCTATGCCATCTACAAAATAAAACTATTTAACATGTCATCTATAGAATAGAACTATTTAATATATGTCATTTATGTCATGTATTTAATTAGTGATTTGTTTAGTAAGCAAAATATTAATATGAACATTATATATTGTTTTTTTTCCTGTATTGATGACGTATTGTAAAGGATATATAACTCAAGTAAGTAACAACAACCATATTAATTATAACCTGTCGGGTTAATAAATGTATATTTGGCACATTCTACATTATAAAATATTATAAAATATTATTAATGTGTCAAATATAACACATTATACATCAAAAACATGTATTAATATGTTAAATATACACCTAACATTATTATTAATGCGGTTGTCACTAATGTTATATAAGTTATAATTTCAAAGAAAAATTCATGATTTAATTTAGTTGTTAGGAGGACATAACCTTAAAGATTTCATCCCAAAACTTTTGACTTAAAAGTATATTAAAACCAACATAGATCCATCTTAAAAGGAGATCTACAAGGCCCAGAGGGATCAAATCTATCAAGCCCAAACTCCTTTTTAGAGTGCAAATGTTGAGGAAGGGTTTTAATTTATCTAAATTGTATAGTTTTATATATATGTCGTAAAATGTTTTAAATCTAATTTGAGCCGACATGTTATTTTTTATAATATTTTATTATTTTTAAAAAATGATTTATAATATTTTATTATTTTTTAAAAATGACACATGTCGACTCTAGGATGAGCATGCAAGAAGTTACATATTTCCCTACTGGAATGTAGAATGGGCCTCTTAAACATAAGAAACAAACATGTAAACACAAATTTAAAAAACATGGGAATCTATAAACATAATATAGAAAAGAGAGATATTTTAGGAATGATGAGAAATTGAGAATATGATGTATACTATTCTTAGGTAAGTAAGACAACCACACTATTGTTTGAGATTATGATGCATACTATTCGTAGTTAAGTAAGACAACCACACTATTATTTGCATTACCATATTGGGTAGAATGATTTGAAAGAGTCATATTCAATCTTGTACATTACCAAACACCATAGTACCTTTAGGATCAAAATGCACGGCTATCTCACATGTGAACAAATGAATTCTAAATGACTTTAGATTAACTCTTTCTTGCATGCAATGAAGTTGTTGTGAAAGTGGAAATCATTTAGGATGATGAGACATGTTAAGTACATCAATATAGATTTATTTTAAACTTGGAGCTGGCAAGTACTAAAAGGGATCTAATTTCTCAAGGTGTATTGAAATTTTATGAGATCTAATTTCTCGAGGTGTATTGAAAATTTTATGAGTCAACCTGGATATTTTTAATAATTTTTTGTTTGTTTTTAAATTTTTATTTTATGAGTCTATATAGATTTTTTAATTACTTTTTATTTGGTTTAATTTTTCATTCTATAACTCTACATTAATTTTTTCATACAATGAATGTATTATTTGTTTACACTAGATAATAAGTAAAAATCAAATCCTTGAAAAAAAAAACAGAAAACAAATAAAATAGTATGATGAATGTCAAAGGTAAGTGGAAACCTACTCCCTTACATGAGATGCCATTATAACTCCCATTATTATTAAAATCATTTGAGAAATGGGAATTAAACTTTGCAGCATCCATTGACATATCTTCAAAGCAGAAAGAGTGATTCTGGTGTGTACAAACTATTTTATCAAATGGGGGGAAGTTAAATCATTGAAAAATGTTTTAATAAGTTCGACGAGGAGGGAGTGTTTCTTTAGATGGAAAGAATAAAATGGGAAATAACATTAGCCTCGCAGGCGGTACCAGATTCCAAGGAACCGGCATGGTGGGTCCACTTTACCTTATCCTCTTGTTCCAGAGGGAAATTACTTTCTATGTCGCTGTCCACGCGAAATGTCCCGGTTGTTCTCAAGTAGCCCGTGACCACCATCGTTAGAACAACGCGGATGCCCGGATGTTGCCAGCGAGCGTAGATGGTGGGCCCGATCTACGCTGCCGGAGCAAAAGCAAACGTGGTTGGATGAGAAGATCCACATTTTTAATTGATGAGAAAGGAATAAGCTAAACTCGACAGGTATTACAGTTAGTGGTATCATCGCTACGCTACCCTACGATTTAATTTCCTTTTTTTCGAATTTTTCTATCAATTTTTAAAAATTCTGATAAAAAAGTAATAAAATAACTTAATAGTATGGCTTATGGGGGTGGGTTTGGGGTGGGTGATTTATTGCATTTTTAATATTCAATGGTTAGATTTTAATGATAGAAGAATATGCTTCGTCTGGTGCATTGATGAAGCACTCAGATTTGCTGTGTTAATTCACGGGCAGCTTTGAATTCAAACGACACATATTGTTTAAAATAATTTATCAAATTATTTACAAATGCCAAGTGCCGCTCACCTCCACTCTGCGTTGTACCCCCCGCTCGACACCATAATTATAACGCTCAAAGGATTATACGATATCTCAAAAACCGTTTCAGGTCAGTTCTTGTAGGTATTGGGTATGTGTTTGGAACTCTGTGGCCAGTCATAAAAACCGCCCTCCGCTACAATCAGAAGCAGATAAATGCATTAGGCGTGGCCAAAGATCTTGGTGACAGTGTCGAACTCTTTGCAGGATTGCTCTCGGAAGTGCTGCCAACTTGGGGGATGCTTTTAATGGGAGCATTGCAAAATCTCCTTGGCTACGGTTGGCTCTGGCTTATTGTTATCCATAAACTTCCGCCCCTGCCATTTTGGATGGTAATTCAATTGAAACAGGTATATAACAAGTTTTTTGTTTTTTGGGGGGCTGATTATATGCAGTAGCTAATTATTGGATCATGTTCATGTGTTGTAGATTTGTGTATTCATCTATATTGGAACTAATGGAGAGACATACTTCAATACTGCGGCTCTGGTTTCTTGTGTGCGCACTTTCCCCAGAAGCCGTGGGCCTATCGTTGGGATTCTCAAAGGATTCACAGGCCTGAGTGGCGCCATATTCACTCAGATATATGCCACCATCTATGCTCCAGATCAAGCGGCCTTTATCTTTATGGTGGTCGTGGGACCTTCTATGGTGGCGGTTGCCATGATGTTTATTCCAGTTCTTTTAAATTCGTTGGATTGAGAATAATGTTGCACATTGTCGAGGGTATTCGGGCTGATGGGCATCGGCTTGGGTGTTTCAATATTTTTCTGGATCTATTGTAGACAAGCAGGTATGATTTAGTGTTTTGCATTTCCTTATTTAGATATCGAGCTGAAGATAGACAAGCACTTCTGTTGTTTTGCATTTATGAAATGGATGAGAAGGTATGCTGTATATTTTGTGTTTTAGTCTTTTTATGTAGCTGTGGTATATTTATCTTTTGTGTTTGCATTGTTTGCCCAGCCGATCAGTTCTGAAATGGACGAGCAGGTTTGCTTTTGTGTTTTTATCATTTCTGAAATGGACGAGCAGTTTTGCTTTTGTGTTTCTCTGTTTTGTTTTTTCCGAGTGGAAACATTTTCTTAAATTTTGGATATTCGAGCTGAGGATAAACGAGCTGCGGTATGCTTTTGTGTTTTGCCTTAATGAAATCGACGAGCAGGTATGGTTTTGTGCTTTTGTATATGTTTATATGTTGCTTTTCTCTCTTTTCATATGTTTCACAATTAGGTATAAGTTTCACAATTAATTTTGACAGACATCATATATATTAATCAAAATGTTTAGCAAATAATATATATAAAGAATTGAAGACAAGGTTTTGCAAAACAACACTTACCCACGCGGCTTGAACAGAGGAGGTTAAGCTTCGCAAAAACCGTTTCAGTTCAGTTCTTATGGGCATCGGCTTGACTGTTTCAATCTTTTTCTGGATCTGTTGTAGATAAGCAGGTATGATTTAGTGTTTTGCATGCGCCTCCCTGTTGGTGCATGGAAAAATTCAACGGTAGTCAAGAGCAGAACTGTTTCTCTAATTTTTGCAAAGAAAAAATCTTCTCATAGAGGAACTATGTTGAAATTACTGTTTTGACGTGACCAAGTGCTGCTGCTCCCTCAAAATTTCATTTTGCTAGAGTTTTCGTTCTCTGGACGTCTTCTGAAAAAGATAACCGTGTTGTAATGGATGGATATCAAATGTTACTGCAGATAGTCATGCACTTACACTCGCCGGTCATGTGATTGATAATGTTAAGTTAACTCAACTTTTGTTTTCCTTTTTCTTTAATCCTCACGTTTTGGTCGAAGTCTATAACGACAAGCTAGAATGTAATTTGTGACCGTTTTTAATCTACAGATTATATTTATATAAGGTTTACAAACTCTTATTTGCATATTCGGTTGAAGTCTTAAATGCTAAAATACGATTTATATTCATATATTGTTTACCAACGCGCCATTGCAAATTCCTTTGAATTTTTAAATGCTAAAATACAATTTATATTTATATATTGTTTACAAACTCTTTATTGCATTTCCGTTGAAGTTTTTAAATGCTAAAGTGCAAATTATTCCTGCTTTTGAGAGGCCGTATCTGCAGCGGCAGATTGCTATAGAAAAAAATTGTTTATCGCCTCTGACAATCCCCTTCACTTCCTTATCACCTCGATTCCTCGGTTATTTGATGGAATTCCTCCATACCTAAGCATTATAATTTGGTGGTGTTTGTTGTTGTTATATTTTTGCAGCTTCTCCATAACTTCTCCATAACTCCTCCATACCTAAGCATATTCTTTTAACGGTTGTCAAAACAACCGTTAAAAATGTGTATTTTGATGGAAGTTTTTATGTGAATTATTATGTGAATTGTTTTTAAATTATTATGTGTATTATTATTATTATTATTATTATTATTATTATGTGTATTATTATTGTGTATTATTATGTGAATTGTTTTTAAATTATTATGTGTATTTTGATGGAAGTTTTTTTCATAAACAAATATGTGAAAAAAGAAAAAAAAATCTTTGAATATTAGAATGATGACAAGAACACTGATTTCATTTAGCTTTAAAGCTGGGTAAACTCGCATAACATTATGAAAAACTTATAATTATAATAATAAATATTTTCAATAGTTGTATCAAAATTAAAAATATAAAATAAATATTTACATATTAGCAAATAAATTAAATATTTACATATTAATTAACAAATTAAATATTTGCATATCACATATTAAATTGAAATTTTAAATATAAATTTATATAGTTATTAGCTAACTTACCAAAGTAATAAACATTTTTCCATACAAATGTTAATACATTATCATTAATAAATAGACATTTAGTTTAATAATATTTATAATAAATACATGGTAATTAATGTTATTTTCATATTTTTAATAAATATTTGATAATTAATGTTATTTTCATATTTTTAATAAATATATGATATAATTGAAAAATGAAAACAAATTAAATATGTGTATACTTTAATTAACTTATTT
>BSBM01002462.1:0-105000 GCA_027924585.1 Larix kaempferi | reverse complement strand
TACGTGATTCTGTCACGATGTACTAAACATTTTCATATGAATGTACCAGACATTTTACTTTGGTGATTACACCGGTGGGAAATGGATCGAAATTAAGATGTGAAAAGAGAAACAAAAGGGAAAAATGAAAGAAGGTTTTTACTTTGGATCACAATGGTTAAATATATAACTTCTTGCTATTGGAGTCATTTCTTAGCTCTATGAGTTATGAAAACACCTACTCGTTCCTGCTCGTAGACTCATTCGTATCGGACCACGATGTAGTAGTAAGAATATACATAGAGATGGATGTAGAGAGAATAGAAATACTCCTTTTCATTCTGTTGCATTGCAGAAGGTTCAAGACGAGAATGGATAAAAAAATATTGAATGGAATAGATATTGTGAATAGAATCTGGTCAATGGGGGGGAACGCACTTCCCTCCCCTTAAATTGTTCCATCGATGTTATTCAATAGGTGATTCGAGGATCAGATAGAAACTCTGAAAACTCGGGATCGAGCTATCATGCATTTACCTATATTGAATCGGTTCGGTCCAGTTTCAAATATTTGTTCCAACAACGAATCTTCGGAACCCAATTTTTTTTGAAAGGATGATGGATGAAAAATCCAATCATCGTATACCTTTTGATCATATAGGGTGCTCGGAAATGGTCGAAATAGTGAAATAGGAGGATCGCTATGACTGTAGCCCTTGGAAAGGTCTTCTAAAGAAGAAAAAAACTTATTTGATATTGTGGATGACTGGCTACGCAGAGACCGTTTCGTTTTTGTGGGTTGGTCTGGTCTATTGCTCTTTCCTTGTGCCTATTTTGCCTTAGGTGGATGGTTCACACGGGTACAACCTTTGTGACTTCATTGGTATACTCACGGATTGGCCAGTTCCTATCTGGAAGGTTGTAATTTCCTAACTGCTGCAGTTTCTACTCCTGCTATAGTTTAGCACATTCTCTGCTGCTATTATGGGGTCCCGAAGCACAAGGAGATTTTACTCGTTGGTGTCAATTAGGTGGTCTATGGACCTTCGTTGCTCTTCATGGTGCTTTCGGTCTAATAGGTTTCATGTTACGTCAATTGAACTTGCTCGATCTGTACAATTGCGACCTTATAATGCAATTGCATTCTCTGGTCCAATTGCTGTCTTTGTTTCTGTATTTTTGATCTATCCATTGGGCCAGTCCGGTTGGTTTTTCGCACCTAGTTTTGGTGTAGCAGCTATTTTCCGATTTATCCTCTTCTTTCAAGGTTTTCATAATTGGACCTTGAATCCATTTCATATGATGGGAGTTGCCGGAGTATTGGGTGCTGCTCTTCTATGTGCTATTCATGGTGCTACCGTGGAAAATACTTTATTTGAAGATGGTGATGGGTGCAAATACGTTCCGTGCTTTTAACCCGACTCAAGCTGAAGAGACTTATTCCATGGTCACTGCTACCGCTTCTGGTCCCAGATTTTTGGGGTTGCTTTTTCCAATAAACGTTGGTTACATTTCTTCATGTTATTTGTGCCAGTGACCGGTTTTATGGATGAGTGCCATTGGAGTAGTTGGTCTAGCTCTAAACTTACGTGCCTATGATTTTGTTTCCCAGGAGATCCGTGCAGCAAGAAGATCCTGAATTTGAGACTTTCTACACAAAAAATATTCTCCTGAACGAAGGTATTCGTGCTTGGATGGCGGCTCAAGATCAGCCTCATGAAAACCTTGTATTCCCTGAGGAGGTCCCTACCCCGTGGAAACGCTCTTTAATGGAACTATAGCTTTAGCTGGTCGTGATCAAGAAACCACTGGTTTCGCTTGGTGGCCGGTAATGCCCGACTTATCAATTTGTCTGGTAAATTGCTTGGGGCTCACGTGGCTCATGCCGGATTAATTGTATTCTGGGCCGGAGCAATGAACCTCTTCGAAGTGGCTCATTTCGTACCGGAAAAGCCTATGTATGAACAAGGATTGATTTTACTTCCCCATCTAGCTACTCTAGGATGGGGAGTCGGTCCTGGTGGGAAATCGTGGACACTTTTCCATATTTTGTATCTGGGGTACTTCACTTAATTTCTTCTGCGGTTTTAGGTTTTGGTGGTATTTATCATGCACTCATAGGACCCGAAACTTTAGAAGAATCTTTTCCATTCTTTGGCTATGTATGGAAAGATAGAAACAAAATGACCACAATTTTGGGTATTCACCTAATCTTGCTAGGTGTTGGTGCTTTTCTTCCAGTGCTTAAGGCTTTGTATTTTGGAGGTGTATATGATACTTGGGCTCCCGGCGGTGGAGATGTAAGAAAAATTACGAACCCGACTCTTAACCCAAGTGCTATATTTGGTTATTTACTGAAATCTCCTTTCGGAGGAGAAGGATGGATCGTTAGCGTGGACAATCTAGAAGATGTAATTGGAGGACATGTATGGTTAGGTTCCATTTGTATCTTCGGTGGTATCTGGCATATCTTAACCAAACCTTTTGCATGGGCTCGCCGTGCATTCGTATGGTCCGGAGAAGCTTATTTGTCCTATAGTTTAGCGGCTCTATCTGTCTTTGGTTTTATTGCTTGTTGTTTTGTTTGGTTCAACAATACAGCTTATCCAGTGAATTCTATGGGCCCACCGGCCCAGAAGCCTCTCAAGCTCAAGCGTTTACTTTTCTAGTTAGAGACCAACGTCTTGGAGCTAGTGTGGGGTCTGCTCAAGGACCTACTGGTTTAGGTAAATACCTTATGCGTTCTCCGACTGGAGAAATTATCTTTGGGGGGGAAACGATGCGTTTTTGGGATCTCCGTGCTCCCTGGTTGGAACCCCTAAGGGGCCCTAATGGTTTGGACCTGAGCAAGTTGAGAAAAGACATACAGCCTTGGCAGGAACGACGTTCGGCAGAATATATGACTCATGCTCCTTTAGGTTCTTCAAATTCTGTGGGTGGTGTAGCTACCGAAATCAATGCGGTGAATTATGTCTCTCCCGAAGTTGGTTATCCACCTCCCATTTCGTTCTAGGATTTTTCTTCTTCGTAGGTCATTTGTGGCATGCGGGAAGGGCTCGTGCAGCTGCAGCAGGATTTGAGAAAGGAATTGATCGTGATTTTGAACCTGTCCCTTTCAATGACTCCTCTTAACTGAAACAAGAGATCGAACCAGATGGAAGAGAAATCGATTCAATTTCATTACATCAATCTCCCATATCGGCGGGATAGGAGTCTTTTAAAATACTTTCCAACTGGATCCTTGTAGCTCGGCTATATCCAGCCGAGCTATTCTCTTTTTTTGTACTAGACCGGACCAATAAATGTGATTGTTGAAAAAAGCAACAGGAGAGAGAGGGATTCGAACCCTCGATAGTTTTTTACTATACCCGGTTTTCAAGACCGGAGCCATCAACCACTCGGCCATCTCTCCGGGGACAACTTCTATTCTACCTAATACCTAACTATAAGCATAAGGTCAGGCCGATACCAACTATACCTGTGACATATGATTATTTTTTCATGATCATCTGGAATGGAAAAAAGAAACGAATTTCCCTCTCCTCTCACATTCAAATATAAAATTGAAAAAGTTTGACTCGATCAATTTATGGTCAAATCCTTTCCATAGTGCATTTGATCAGAATTTCAAATTGGGGATCGGATGGTATAGTCTATTCAATCTGTTGGGAGCTTGTAAGATCACAACCATGACTATTGCTTTCCAATCGGCTGTGTTTGCATTAATTGCTATTTCATTTTTACCAGTGATTGGTGTACCTGTTGCACTTGCCTCTCCCGATGGCTGGTCAAGTAGCAAAAATGTTGTATTTTCGGGTGTATCATTATGGATCGGATTAGTCCTTTTTGTAGGTATCCTTAATTCTTTCATATCTCAGATCTGTTCTAGATGTTTTAGGCTCAAACTTCCCCCCCTCCCGGAGGGCTTTATAGCTCTTCTATAGGGCCTTTTTCTTCAGGCCCAAGGAGGAGGGTTTTCCGTAATTGAATAATTGGATCATTAAGAATATGGTATCTACTTACGAATGGATTGAACATATATGTATTTTCCATATTATGTTACAATTTTATGAATATATATATATTCAGAACGAATAAAAATGCGGGTATGGTTGAATGGTAAAATTTCCTCCTTGCAAGGAGAAGATGCGGGTTCGATCCCCGCTACCCGCCATATCCGTCACATGGAATATGAAAATGAATAGTTCATGTATTGATCGTATCTTTCCTCACTTTTCATTCAATTATAAAATGATAATGAGAGAGTAATACTTTCTCAAATGAGAAAGTAATCCTTTCCGGACCAAAATACTTCTTATGTTCTGGTCTGGCGGAGACGGGATTTGAACCCGTGACCTCAAGGTTATGAGCCTTGCGAGCTACCAGACTACTCTACTCCGCACCATTGATTGATATCATAAACAGAATGGGTACACCAAACAATCAAGGGATATACTCCCTATCCCATATAGGGATAGGGGTACTTTTCCGGTATCACAATAAACTTCAATAACTTTTTTATTTTCCTACCAACTTGATTTTGTTATCCCGGGCAATAAACATGCGTGGGCCATCTCACGGAGTACGTGTCCGGACAATCCAAAGTCTCGATAGTTGGCTCTAGGTCTTCCAGTCGAAGAACAACGTCGATGGAGACGTGTAGGTGCACTATTACGTGGTGAAGATTGCAATTTTCTATGAAATTTCCCATTTGTCATCCAATGATGAAACTTTGCCTTCTTCTCCAAAGATTGACGAATCAAATGATATTTCCGTTCCAGTGCTTGTCTCTTCTTCTCTCTCTGAATGAGACTCTTTCTCGCCATAATAGTTCAGTCGGTACTATTACCTACCAGGAATCAAAATATAGATCAGATTTTAGATGGAGAAATATTACGTTGATTACTTTTTCTCTGTGGGGTATTGTCATTGATACAATAATATCCCATTCACTTATGAAATTTGATGAAGAATAATTACCCAAATTACCTGATGTAGAGGCAATTAAAAAAGCTGCAATAAGTGAATATATAACCTACAGAAAAGTGAGCTAATACCCAACTAATCGTGCTTGAACAATGGAAAGAGCTACTGGCTTGTCCCCTCCATCGAACTAAAATTAGCCAAAGGTGTGCGTTCATGGGCCCATGCAAGAGTTTCGATCAGTTCCTGCCAATATCCGCGCCAAGAAATCAGGCACATAAATCCAGTAGCCCAAACAAGATGCCCGAATAAGAACATCCCACGCCAAACAGATAAACTGTTCATACCGAAAGGATTGTATCCATTAAATAAGTTGTGAAGAATTTAACCATAGATAATCCCTTAGCCATCCCATTAAATAAGTGGAAGACTCATAAATTGAGCTACATTACCCTGCCATAAAGTTATATGCTTCCAATGCCAATAAAAAGTAACCCATCCAATAGTATTCAACATCCAGAAAACTGCTAAATAAAAAGCATCCCAGGCCGAGATATCGCAGGTACCACCCCGTCCCGGACCATCGCAAGGAAAACTATAACCAAAATCTTTCTTATCTGGCATTAGCTTGGAACCACGCGCATCCAAAGCACCTTTAACTAGGATCAATGTAGTTGTATGCAAACCTAGAGCAATAGCATGATGAACCAAAAAGTCTCCAGGACCGACTTGTTAAGAACAATGAATTCTTATTATCATTTATAGCATTCAACCAACCGGGTAACCATATGCTCTTACCTGCTTCGAATGCTGGACCACTTGTTGAAGATAGGAGTACATCGAAACCATATAAGGTCTTACCATGAGCAGATTGTATCCACTGAGCAAATATGGGCTCGATCAAGATTTGTTTTTCTGGAGTACCGAAAGCAAGCATAACATCATTATGAACATAAAGTCCCAAGGTATGGAAACCTAATAATAAACTAACCCAACTAAGATGAGATATTATAGCTTCCTATGCTCAACATTCTCGCCAATACATTATCCTTATTCTGTTCCGGATTATAATCCCTAATGAGGAATATAGCTCCATGAGCAAAGGCTCCTGTCATAATGAACCCAGCAATATATTGATGATGAGTATATAATGCAGCTTGGGTGGTGAAGTCTTGTGCTATGAATGCATAAGCGGGTAAAGAATACATGTGTTGAGCTACCAAGGAAGTGATAACCCCCAAAGAAGCTAAAGCAAGACCCAATTGAAAATGAAGAGAATTATTGATTGTGTTTATAAAGACCCTTATGTCCGCGTCCTAATAGGCCTCTTGGAGGAAATGTGCCTCCAAAATATCTTCCATACTGTGACCAATCCCAAAGTTGGTTCTATACATATGACCAGCAATTAAAAAAACAAATGCAATAGCTAAATGATGATGAGCGATATCAGTCAGCCATAAACTTTGAGTTTGTGGATGAAATCCTCCGGAGAAGAGTTAGAATAGCAGTTCCTGCCCCTCGGTAGGTACCAAATAAGTGACTACTGGAATCAGGATCTTGAGCATAAAGATTCCACTGACCTGTGAAAAGCGGTTCTAAACCTTGGGGATGCGGTAATACATTCAAAAAATTATCCCATCTGACGTGCTCTCCCCTTGATTCAGGAATAGCGACATGAACTAAATGCCCTGTCCAAGCTAGAGAACTGACTCCGAAGAGTCCTGACAAATGATGATTTAGACGGGATTCGGCATTTTTGAACCATGAAACACTTGGTCTCCATTTAGGTTGTAGATGTAACCTACCCGCTATTAAAAAGATGGCAGAAAGAAATAGCAAGAAAATAGCTCCAGTATAAAGATCTTCGTTAGTGCGTAAGCCGATTGTATACCACCACTGATAAACACCAGAATAAGCAATATTGACCGGACCGGGAGCACCTCCTCGGGTAAAGGCTTCTATAGCTGGTTGACCAAAATGAGGATCCCAAATTGCATGAGCAATGGGTCTTTACATGTAAGGGATCGCGTACCCATGCTTCAAAATTGCCTTGCCAAGCCACATGGAACAAATTACCAGAGGTCCACAGAAATATTATTGCCAACTGACCAAAGTGGGAAGCAAAATTTTATGATAAAGGCGTTCTTCGGTAATATTATCATGACTCTCGAAGTCATGTGCGGTCGCAATACCGAACCAAATACGACGAGTAGTGGGGTCCTGGGCCAAAGCCTTGGCTGAACCTTTGGAAATCTTGATGCCATAATGCTTTCAAATCTCCTAACCATTATCCTACTGCAATAATTCTTGCCAGGAAGAACGCCCATGTTGTGACGATTCCACCCAGAAGGTAATGAGCTACTCCTACAGCACGTCCTTGTACAATACTCAAGGCTCTGGGCTGGATAGCAGGAGCAACCTTCAATTTATTATGGGCCCAAACGATAGATTCAATGAGTTCTTGCCAATACCCACGGCCGCTGAATAAGAACATTAAACTAAAGGCCCAAACAAAATGAGCACCTAAAAATAAAAGACCATATGCAGATAATGAAGAACCATAAGATTGGATCACTTGAGAGGCTTGTGCCCATAGAAAGTCACGGAGCCACCCATTAATCGTAATGGAACTCTGTGCAAGTTTTCCTCCCGTGATATGAGTAACCACTCCCTGATCACTTATACTACCCCAAACATCGGACTGCATTTTCCAGCTGAAATGAATATTACTACCGAAATTGCATTGTACATCCAGAATAAACCAAGGAAAACATGATCCCAGGCAGATACTTGACATGTTCCTCCTCTCCCAGGTCCATCACAAGGAAAGCGAAAACCAAGATTCGCTTTATCAGGTATTAAACGGGAGCTACGGGCAAATAGAACACCTTTAAGTAGATTAAAACAGTCACATGGATAGTAAATGCATGAATGTGATGTACCAAAAAATCCGCGGTTCCTAATGGAATTGGTAACAAAGCCACTTTGAACCTACTGTCACCAAATCACCACCTCCCCAGGTTAAGCTGGTACTCGCTGCTGCACCAGGAGCTGTTGAACCAGGTGCTGAAGCATGAGTGTTTTGTATCCATTGAGCGAAAATAGGTTGTAATTGTATAGCAGTATCTGAGAACATATCTTGAGGACGTCCTGGAGCGCTCATAGTATCATTATGAATATACAGGACCAAAACTATGAAAGCCTAAGAATATACATACCCAGTTGAGGTGTGATACAATTGCATCACGATGTCTAAGAACGCGATCTAATAAATTGTTGTATTGAGTAGTTGGGTCATAGTCTCTTACATAAAAATCGCTGCATGCGCAGCAGCGCCAACTATGATAAAACCCACCAATCCACATATGATGTGTGAACAGAGAGAGTTGGGTACCATAGTCAATAGCTAGGTATGGATAGGGGGGCATCGCATACATGTGGTGAGCTACGACAATAGTTAAAGATCCTAACATAGCTAGGTTAATAGCTAATTGAGCATGCCATGAAGTAGTTAAGATCTCATAAAGACCTTTATGGCCCTCCCCCGTAAATGGACCTTTATGAGCTTCTAAAATTGTCTTGATGTTATGGCCAATGATCCAATTGGTCTGTATACATATGACCGGCTATCAGGAAAAGAAATTGCAATAGCCAAATGATGATGCGCAGTATCGGTCAACCACAGACCCCCCCGTGACTGGATATTAATCCTCCACGAAAAGTCAAAAAGTCTGAATATTCCGACCAATTCAGGGTGAAAAATGGGGTCAATCCCTTAGCAAAACTGGGATAAAGTTGAGCCAAAAGATCGTCGATTCAAAATAATTCATGAGGAAGTGGTATCTCTTTAGGATCCACTCCAGCGTCTAGAAGTTGGTTAATGGGTAAGGAGACGTGTATTTGGTGTCCTGCCCAAGATAGAGACCCAAGTCCTAGTAAACCCTGCCTAAATGAGGTTCAACAAGGATTGTACATCCTGGAACCAAGCCAATTTTGGGGCAGCTTTGTGATAATGAAACCAACCAGCAAAAGCATTAACGCTGCAAAGATCAATGCACCAATTGCAGTGCAGTAAAGTTGTAATTCACTGGTTATTCCAGATGCTCGCCAAATCTGGAAGAACCCAGAGGTTATTTGTATCCCTCGAAAACCTCCACCTACATCCCCATTCAATATTTCTTGACCTACTATTGGCCAACTACTTGAGCACTGGGTTTGATGTGAGTTGGATCAGCCAGCCATGCTTCATAATTGGAGAAACGAGCGCCATGATAGTACATCCCACTTAGCCAAATAAAGATGATCGCTAGTTGACCAAAATGAGCGCTAAATACTTTGCGAGAAATATCTCCAAATCATCAGTATGACTATCAAAATCGTGAGCATCAGCATGTAAGTACCAAATCCAAGTGGTAGTCTCAGGGCCTTTAGCTAGCGTCTTTGAGAAATGACCAGGTTTGGCCCATTTCTCAAAAGAGGTTTTGACAGGATCCCTCTCCACTACGACCTTTACTTCTGGTTGTTCTGGTGAACGAATGATCATTGAATTCTCCCCTTCCGGATGGGACATAAATAAGAAGAAACCTGCCAATAGGAATTAGTTAACTTCCGAGAGATATATCTCAACTCGTTTCTCCCCCTTATTTTCTAGTGTATGACTGGAGCTACTATGATACGGGAGTCGATCTGAGGCAGGTGTTCAGTTTTATTATGACATATTTTTAAGGTGCTTAAGGGACTGTGGGCTATTATGACCCAAAAAAAGACTTTTTGTGTAATTTCAAAAGCATTTACCGGTTATTTTTACAATGGGTTCTAGATGGATTAAATATATATCCATAATATCCATATATATATATTTATCCACCTATACTACTCCTCCGTATGTTCCATATCAAAGACCATCCATCCATCCATTATAAATCTTTATTAATGGATCATTAATGAAAGACATCTCCGGATGGATTTTTACCCCTATTAAGAAGATCCATTAACAATCCAGAACCAGAAAAGGTATTATTTATTATATTGTCAATATATTCCTATGAGATGCCGACGGAATTGAATCTAATTTTGGGGAATATTCTGGAATAATTCCATTTATTTCGAGAAAATAAGATATTAATTCAAACGATTTCCCGATAATAGAAATTATCATTCTCCAAAGCGTCCTGTAATCTTTAACCAATTTTGTGCTTCGATGTAATTGCCTGGAGCAAGTGCTATAGCTTGTTCCCAATACTCAGCAGCCTGATCGAACCAAGCCTCCGCAGTTTCAGGATCTCCCTGTCGAATGGCCTGTTCTCCTCGGTCGGGATAGGTCCACTTGGAAAAGTTTTCTTCCTCAGAACCGTACTTGAGAGTTTCCTACCTCATACGGCTCAATCAACTATTCTTTAGTCCTCTACCCAAATTTCCAAAATATTCTTGGATTGGAGAATTATTCATTGGGAGTTCAGATTAACCAAAGGACCAAAAAAAAGTAAATGACATGAGTTTCTGATTTCACTTCCAATCAATTAAATGATCAGGTTCTATCTTTTCTCCTACCCTCAAAAAGATGAAGTATAGGAAGAGATATACTTCAGATTGATCGTCCAAATAAAAGTCTTTTTGCAAGGTAACT
This sequence comes from Larix kaempferi, assembly GCA_027924585.1. Taxonomy (NCBI): domain Eukaryota; kingdom Viridiplantae; phylum Streptophyta; class Pinopsida; order Pinales; family Pinaceae; genus Larix; species Larix kaempferi. The sequence continues at coordinate 94,472 of BSBM01002462.1, read as the reverse complement.
ATCTCAGTTCCATATAGAATTTTTGAAGAGTACTTTCCGTCTGGAGTACTTCACATCTTTAGGATCTGATGCTACACCACTGCTCAATAGCTTAGTAGATCGACTCTATTACATAAGTTGATTCTGATTCTTGTCAATGAGCAGATTTGATCGTATCAGCCCGAACCTTCTTTCAATAATTGATCTTTATGGTGCTTCCATCATCAATTTAATTTTTATCCATGGAATACTTAGGGCTCTATCTATCTATTCATATTCGGGCTCCTATGAGAGATGTTTTTTTTTGCTACAGCTTATAAAAACCGTTACTTGGGACGGTGCATATGTAGAAAGCCTTTTCTTTTGTTCTTACCCGTAGTAGTTATTAACTAAGTTATTCTATGGTACAGATAGCCGCACGTAATGACAGATCAAGGCCGTATTATTAAGAGCTTGTGGTAAGGATGGGTTCCGTTCTAATGCTTGAAAATAATATTCCAAAGCCTTCGTATGTTCCCCATTACTTGTATGGACAAGACCTATATTATATAGTATATAACTTCGATCATAAGGGTCAGTTTCCAGTCGCATAGCTTCATAATAATTTTGTAAAGCTTCCGCATATTCCCCTTCCGATTGAGCTGACATCCGTTACGGTCGTTCATTCCATTGAAATGATCTCCGCTTCAAAACCGTACTATGAGATTCCCACCTCATACGGCTCCTCCTTTCTTTACAGTACGTAATACGGGGAGTAATCCGTGGATTGAAAAAAGAAAAAAGAGTTCTGACCCAATATTATGAATTAACAGGGGCTAGTGTATTTCCAATGAATCTCTAGCCATCCTTCTTGCAAAGATTCTTTTCCGAACACCAAGGATCTTAGTACTAGGAATGGGAACCTCTAACAATTCTCTTTTGTTCTTAACGCCTGTATTCTCCGGGGATTAATCACTTCAACAATCTCCGATGGTTCCATGATAGGGGTATCCGAAGTACAAACGAGATGGATGTTTGTTGTCCCAACCATTTCTCACTACCCTTCGGAAAAGGGTAATGCATATGGGCTATAACGAAGCTTTTGTGTTGTTGATTTCCATACGTAGTGCTTTCTCCCCCAGTGCGCGCCTATCAGATAGGTTAAACTATACAAGCAAGGCCTATTGCATAGGTGTAACCTTTCGCCTCGGTACTAAAATCCTCAGGAGATGAGAGCATCTAAGGCTGCATTGACCGGGGATACACGACAGAAGGAATTGTTCTATCTCCAGAACTCACCTTCACTGAGCGTAAGTTTGATTTTACCCAATTTTTATTCCCGAATACCTTTTCTTTCCCAAAAAAATAAGAACGGAAAAAATATCAAATCACACCATCTCTGTAATAGGTAAATGCTTCTTTTTCCCCCGGAGCCATCGGGATTATTCGCAATAAGATAATCCGCTACAATTGTGAAGGTCTTATCAATAAAATTGTCATTTCTCTGAGATCTAGGCATAGTCAATTACAGATTTTATAATTTCCTTCATTCCCTTACGCAAATGATTCCATGAACGAAATTTTTTCTGGTGCACAATACCATAAAATTTATTTCCTTACAATCGTAAATATGTTCTCATTCTATCTATTCCAATTGATTTTTCAAAATGGGAATAGATAGGGAATATTTTCAATAATTGTTCCATTAGTATATTGATGAATAATAATGGAAAAAAAAAAGATTCGTATTAAAAGAATACTAGATTCGGTAAACTCGAGAAGTCCAGTCGATCATGATCCGAACAAAGAAAGAGTTAAAACGATCGAGCATTGCATAATGAGAATGAAATGCTCACCTAGCAATTGTGTGCACATATCCATATAGATAAAGGAATATCGGGAAAAATATGGTCATCATGCATGACACAGGATCATTGCAAAAGAATTAGTTCTCATACAATTGATAACACGATCACTACAGATCCATATATGATCATCATATGGAATGGATCAATTAATCTGTCTAAAATTATTGATTAGGCAATCCGAATAAGATCGTCAAATCAACAGGGATGATTGAGGATTCCTAAAATAGGAGGAAGTTTGATAAAATGTCCTTTTGTCTTTCCGGGGAGATTGAATAATTACCTTATTTATTATCTATTTTTTTCCAAAAGATGGAACAGTTCGTACCCGAACAAAAAGACTTTGTAAGGAAGTTGCTATTTACTAATTTTGTTAATGAAAACCGATAGATCTCATAGGAAAGATGGCCGAGCGGTTCAAGGCGTAGCATTGGAACTGCTATGTAGGCTTCTGCTTACCGAGGGTTCGAATCCCTCTCTTTCCGTATCTTCGCCTTACTATTTTCTTCTCATCCATTGTTTTTCCAATCTATTGAATCCCAATAGGGACGATCTCCTAATTCGGGATCAATCTCCTTCTATTTGTGATATAGAAAATAGAATGAACATTGGTTCGTGTATGGGAAAGGTAAAGACCATTTTAAGAAGCAATAAAAGTATCGTGGATAACAAGATTCTAATGTAACGTACGGAAGGATTATAAAATGTCCCCTTTGGGGAGGGGAAAAAGAAGGAGAAGAACATAATTTTCCAGATGTCCAGCAACCCAACCCCTCCTTTTCATTTCATTCTTGATTCAAGCTTGACGGGAATAATACTCTACGACCAGCAATTCAATTAATCTTCAAACTGATCCATTTACTATCTATTATTTGATTGATGAATCCTTTATATTGTAACGAATTAAAAGTCAAATGATTTGGCAATTTATCCCTCTGTAACAGATCTATATTCTTCCTAATATAGTCTCAATCTTTGTTGATCTCTTATAGTAATCTCATCTTGAGGTTTGCAAGGGTAACTTGGTATATCTACCATAATGGTCATTGACACCGGATATGTCCATGATTAACTAATTGTCTAGCTCGGGAATGGTGGGAGCCATACCCAATCGAAAAATAATATTATCCGAACGCATTTCAAGTAATTGCAATAGGACCTGGGCCCGTTGATCCCTTGGCTCTTCTAGCAATACGAACATATTTCAGTAATTGTCGCTCCGTTAGTCCGTAATGAAAACGCAATTTCTGTTTTTCTTCTAGCCGGATACGATATTGAGAGATTTTCCTGGAAGAAGACCGGTTATAGAATCATTTCTGTATTTGGGTCTTTTACTAGTTAGCCCTGGTAAAGTTTTCAGACGACGTATTATTTTTAAACGAGGTCCCCGATAACGGGACATAGAAACTCCTTATTCAATTAACAATTAGTGCTGGAAAGAAGAAAGGATAGTATAACCCGTACGAGTACTGGAATTATTTTTATATAGAGAATGAAGATCTTTCTCCAAAGATCCTAATAGTTCCAATCATTCATCCCGTTCCTAGTTGGGAAGTAAGTGATCACGGCATAACGGACCCGACGAACAATCGGAAGAGTATTCTCCATTCCATCGTGATCCTCCCAAAACTTTGTGGATTATGGAATGAGAGGAACGGAAAAGAGCCAGCTATCGGGATCGAACCGATGACCATCGCATATACAAGTGCGATGCTCTAACCTCTGAGCTAAGCAGGCTCAATGGAATATAACTCCTCATTTCATTGGCGTGAGATCTATAGATTCTTTTGGAATCCTAACAATTATAGCGCGAATCAGATTCAATGACGCAATCCAGATTAAATTACAACGGAACATCGTCTGAATGTAGATTCCTTCAAGGGAAAGAAAAGGGAAGTAAGGGTCAATTGATATCGATCGTTTTACTCACTATTTCCAAATCGACTAGGGGAGGATAATAACATTGCATTGAAAAATGCAGAAATAATATAATGATTCCCAGTCATATTCGATTGGGGTAGAGATAGAGATGGCGAGAGAAGAGGAGTAGGGGATGATATTTCTCTCATCCAATATTGAGCAAATATCCAATGAATAACGCTGATGAAGATTACATAATAGGATTAGATCAAGGTATGATCTCGTTCTCTGATAAGGGGATATGGCGGAATTGGTAGACGCTACGGACTTGATCGAATTGAGCCTTGGTATGGAAACCTACCAAGTGATAGCTTCCAAATCCAGGGAACCCTGGGATATATTGAATGGGTAATCCTGAGCCAAATCCGGTTCATGGAGACAATGGTTTCTTCTCCTAGGATAGGAAGGGGATAGGTGCCAGAGACTCAATGGAAAGCTATTCTAACGAATGAATCTCATTTGGTCCAATACTGTATTTATAGAACGCTCTATTTACACCTCGAAAGTGGGAATGTTATATAACACAAAACTCGCGATCAGAACTTGAATCCTTCCAAGCATTTTCTCGTAAGATAGATGCCAGATTCGAGTTGAAGTAATGATTTACATTAAGTAATCCAATTATGAACTTATCTACTCTAGATAGAGAGTTGAATCAGTTTTTTGGAATTAATGGTTGGGACGAGGATAAAGATAGAGTCCAATTCTACGTGTCAATGTCAACAACAATGCAAATTGCAGTAGGAGGAAAATCCGTTGGCTTTATAGACCGTGAGGGTTCAAATCCCTCTATCCCCACCCAGGTTCGTTCCCGAACGACTGATCTATTTTCTCCAATTCCGTTAGTTCGAATCCATTCCTCACTCTCGATTCTTTTACCTCACTATTTTATTTATTCATGAAGAGAAGAAATTAGAACATGAATCTTTCCATCCATCTTATGAAAAGTTGGGTTGATCAGTTGATCATATGATAAATCATTTTGTGATATATGATCCACATAGATGATATCATTTGGAAATTATTCCGATCGCAGTCAATTTTTTATCATATTAGTGGCTTCCAGATCGAAAATAATAAAGATTATTCTAAAAACTAGGAAAAATCCTTTTTTTCCTTATTTTTAGTTGACACAAGTTCAAAACCTTGTACCAGGATGATCCACAGGGAAGAGCCGGGATAGCTCAGTTGGTAGAGCAGAGGACTGAAAATCCTCGTGCCACCAGTTCAAATCTGGTTCCTGGCAAGATGTCAATATCCATGTATCCATATCTATCTATTCTAGCTAGATAGATATGGGTACATGGATATTGACAGATACGTATCTATATGTACATACGGAGATACCCCGATCAAAATAGATAGATGAATCCATCTATTCAGTTCTCTCCCTCTTCTTTGCTCATATTGTCCCTCCCTGTCCGTTCCAATTGAATCCCGATACTCCTTACATATAAAAAAGTAGGATCGAGAACTCAGAGGGCAATATTTTTACGGTGGCTAATAGAATCTATTATAAGCTCTAGTATAAAATCAATCGAATCCTCCTTATGGTTCTCGTACATCGTGTGCGCGTGATTGGCGCATTTCTGATGTGTCAATAAAATATTTGTATTCGTTAATCCATCTCTCTTCCATATCCGGGAATATGGAAGAATTGAATGGATAAGATTCGGCTCCGATACTAGTTGGAATCTATTCATCCCGTCCGAACCGAAATGGAATGTATTATCCAAACGATAGATCTATAATTGCAGGTTGAAGTAGATCCAAACGTTTCAGAGGGTATCTCGAAAGTAGAATCGAATTGAGGTTCAGAAGATTGATGTAATAACTTTTGATCATAGTTCCCAATATGAATACTGGATCCAACATGATGAAACCTATTATTTATAGTGAAATATTTTCTTCTTTCCTTGTTGGAGCTCGGTCCTCATATATCCATCGAGCTTTCTTTTCTTTCACGAAGTGTCGTTATAGCATCTATAATAGCCTCTGGTTCAGGTGGGCAACCCGGCGAATAGACATCCACAGAAATTAACTTATCTACTCCGCGAACGGTACTATAAGAATCTGTACCAAACATTCCTCTGTAATAGTACATGCTCCCATGGCAACTACATATACATATTTTGGTTCGGACATTTGTTCGTATAATCAATCTCACTACAGAAGGAGCCTTTTTCATGGTCACAGTCCCCGCTGTTACAATGAGGTCAGCTCGTCCAGGACCAGATCTTGGTACCGAACCGTAACGATCGGAGTCGAATTGCGAACCTATTAATGAAGCGAATTCGATGGAACCACAACTAGTACCGTAAAGGAGCGGCCATAAACTGGAGAGTCTGGCCCAATTCGTTCGACAGATCGTTGGGGTAGTGAAATACCTGGATTCAAAATTGTTTGATCGAGTAAAGGTAACTCTATAGGACAATTATTGGCTTTATGTTATTTTTCTACTTCCCTCCCCCCCCCCCCCCCGAATACTCGGAAACTGAGGGACTATTCCAATGCTACCTTTTTGCCACGCATGAAACTGAACAACGATGAAAATAAGCACGAGAATTGAAGATCCTATAAATGTGGATATACCCTGTATACTTGAACTCATAGCCCATAAATAAAGGGAGACTGTTCCAACATTAGGAACAACAAGAACTGGTGCGAACATATAATGATCCTAGATCGGATCCAAGTATCTTCCATTGGTTCGATACCTGATTCGTAACTAGTAGTCCGGTTCTTGACCAGTAGGGGCCAAAGCTCCGGAAATCAAGGATGCAAGAATAGTAAGAATGAGGCTAGATATTAATGAAAATATCCAGCCAGAAAGTATTCTATTTGGGAAATAGGAACAGGAATATACTCCTTTTAAATAGATTCAATTCTTACCCTTTTCCGTCAAGTTCTTCATCATTCTCCCACCCACCACGGGTGGAAGACCAAAGGACCGAACAATCAATACAATCAATTATAATTGATTCACATATTCTTGTTCGTTTCGACCATGGCTTATTACAAAGTAATTCAATGAAATGTTACTGGAATGTCTATTGATAATACTTTACATTAATAAGTATGAGAGAAAGAATGTGATTGGGTCCCGAACTACCCAATTTAAGATCTGAGTCTATACTCATATTATAGAATGAATATGTTGATGATCTTTATCCAGCATCCATGGCTGAATGGTTAAAGCGCCCAACTCATAATGGCGAACTCGCGGGTTCAATTCCTGCTGGATGCAGGGGAACTGCACATATTCATTCTTTAAGGAATGGGAAAAAGTAGGAGGGATAACAACAAACATTTGAAGAATACCAAACCTTTCATTTTATTGAAAGGCTTGGTACTGTTCAGTTAAGCAATACACGATAACAATCCATCAGAGTATTATCCGCCTATTGAAATAGATTCAACAGCAGCTAGATCCAGAGGAAAGTTGTGAGCATTACGTTCGTGCATAACTTCCATACCTAACCTATGATATATCTGTATAATTCAATTTGTTTATGATTCGATATAATAATAACTACAGGCATTACGGGAAAAAAGGTAAAAGGAAGAAAAATAGGAAAAACGAGAGGAGGGATAAAAATTTATGGATGAAGTGAAATATCCAGTACTTACGGAGAAAAGTATTCGTCTATTAGAAAGGAATCAATATACTTTTAAACGTCGATTCGCAATCGAACAAAACAAAGATTAAAAATTGGATTGAGCATTTCTTCAATGTGAAAGTGATAGCTATGAACAGTTATCGCCTCCCTGAAAAAGGAGGAAAGAGAGGGTCAATGATAGGACATCCAATACGTTGTAAACGTATGATTATTACACTTAAACCCGGTGATTCTATTCCACTCTATTCAGAACAATAAGAATTCAAATTGAAACTAAATGGCCATCCGTTCATATAGAATTTTAACTCCAGACACACGCAATAGATCTGTATCAGGTTTCGATGGAAGAGTGCAGTTTGATCCGCAGAAAAAATTGACCTCTGGACAGCATCATTGTGGGAAAGGTCGTAATGGAAGAGGAATTATTACCGTAAGACACAGGGGAGGGGGTCACAAGCGTCTGTATCGTCAAATTGATTTTCGACGGAATAAGGAAAACATATCGGGAAAAATTGTGACCATAGAATACGACCCTAATCGAAGTGCATACATTTGCAAGGTGCACTACAAGAATGGCGATAAGATGTATATTCTGCATCCCAGAGGGTCATGATTGGAGATACTATTCTTCTGGTCCAAAAGCTCCTATATCAATAGGAAATGCCTTACCTCTGAGTGCGGTTTGAATTATTAATTCACGTGGATCGGAAAGCAACCGATTGGGTTTACAGCAAAACCTACTAAATCTATCACTGGATCCAACTAGGACACTTTTACGGGACGAACCCCAAAGGGAAACTGAGGATAAATGACAGCAGGTGATTGGATCCAAAAATTGTTCGTATCAGATCATTGGTTTCGAAGATATGATAATATGGAGAGGACCAGATTGTTTGTCCGAAGCATGAACAAAATGGGATAGAGGCACCCTCGAAAAAGACAGTTACTCACATTTGATCTGATGGTCAGAGGCAGATTCGGAGCTGGACAGTGGTAATAATTCCCAAAAGGAAAGATGGGGAGAGGAAAAAAAGTAGAAAGAGAGAGAAGATAAAAAGATGTTGAATATGCCTCCTACGTTATCCATAACATACGAAAGTATTAGCGTAATTTGATAAAGTCATTCATTCTGAAATGCTACATAAAGAATACAAGCCAGATGATGGAATAGAGAGACCTAGGATGTAGAGAATCGGGACATAGAGAATACAATAAATAGAGGCCCTTTCTAATCTCGATTCTATTTAATCAATATATGTGAATGAATATCATCTCATATACATCCAGAAAGCTGTATGGCCCTGAGAGAGGCTTGTTACAGTTTGGGAAGGGATTTTTATTCATCGGAATAAGAATCTACTTCAACCAATATGCCCTTAGGCACGGCTATACATAACATAGAAATAACACTTGGAAAGGGTGGACAATTAGCTAGAGCGGCCAGGTGCTGTAGCAGAACTGATCGCAAAAGAAGATCGATCGGCCACATTAGATTACCTTCTGGAGAAGTTCGTTTAATATCTGAGAACTGCTCAGCAACAATTGGACAAGTGGGTAATATCACTGCAAACAATAGAAGTTTCGGTAAAGCTGGAGCTAAACGTTGGTTAGGTAAGCGTTCTGAGGTAAGAGGAGTAGCTATGAACCCTGTAGATCATCCTCATGGAGGTGGGGAAGGAAGAACCCCAATTGGCAGGAAAAAACCCGTGACCCCTGGGGCTATAGTGCGCTTGGAAAGAAAAGTCGGAAGAGGAATAGATACAGTGATGCTTCAATCCTTCGTCGACGTGAGTAAGAATGGTTGGATATCCATAAAAAAAAAAAAAGGAAAGAAAGGTAATTGATCATAGGCACGTTCACTGAAAAAAAATCCTTTTGTGGCTAATCATTCATTGAGGAAAATTCAAAATCTAACATAAAGGAAGAAAAGAAGATAATAGTGACTTGGTCCCGGGCCTCTGTCATTGTACCCGCAATGATCGGTCATACAATTGCTGTTCATAATGGGAGGGAACATTTACCCATTTATGTAACAGATCGTATGGTAGACCCCAAATTGGGGGAATTGCACCTACTCTACTTTTCAGGGACATGCGAGAAACGATAAGAAATCTCGTCGTTAATTGAGAGATACTTGTTTGTCATTCATTGGGGAGGATGGAGGTCAATGGGAAATAATAGTCCAGGTCCGGAGATACGAGCTTTGGCGAGAAATATACGTATGTCTGCTCATAAAGCACGTAGAGTAATTAATCAAATTCGTGGTCGTTCATATGGGACAAGCACTTATGATACTGGAAACTGATGCCTTATGGGGCCTGTTATCCGATATCACAATTAATTCATTCTGCGGCGGCGAATGCAAATCACAATATGGGTTTGAACAAAGCCAATTTACTCGTTGGTAGAGTCGAAGTGAATGAAGGTGCTGTTTTAAAAAAGGGTTCAACCTAGAGCTCAGGGACGTGGTTATCCAATACAGAAACCCACTTGTCATATAACTATTGTATCGGAGGAAATCTCCAGATCGAATGATCCGATTATGTCAATAGACTCCCGAAAAAGAGGATATGTATGGCACAAAAAATAAATCCACTTGGTTTTAGACTTGGTGTAACCCAAAATGATCGTTCCCATTGGTTCGCACAACAAAGGAATTATTCCAAAGATCTCCGAGAAGATCAAAAAATACGTACTTGCATTGAAAACTATGTACGAACACATATAAAGAGCTCCTCGAATTATGGAGGAATTGCACGTGTAGAGATTCGCAGAAAGATCGATTTGATTCAGATAAAAACTATATTGGATTTCCCAACTTGTTGTTAATAGAAGGTAGGGGTCAAGGAATTGAAAAATTACGAAACGATGTACTAAATATGCTCAATTCTGTGGACCGAAAACTTCACATTGCTATAGAAAAAGTTGCAAAACCATATAGAAAACCTAATATTCTTGCGGAGTAATATTGCCCTACACAACTAGAGAATAGAGTTCCATTCAGAAAAACAAATGAAGAAAGCTATTGAACTGGCTGAACGGGAAGATGTAGAAGGTATTCAGATCCAATTGCAGGACGTCTCGACGGAAAGGAAATTGCCCGGGTCGAATGGGACAGGGGAGGTAGGGTTCCCCTACAGACAATTCGGGCTAGGATTGATTATTGTTATTATCCGGTTCAAACCATCTATGGAGTTTTAGGGATAAAAATTTGGATCTTAGAGGATTAGGAATAATTGGTCTTTTTCCCAATCTGCCCGATCATGGATCATCAATTTTATCAGATCAAATAGAAATTAGATTTTACCATTTCGGAACCGTTGCTATGCTTAGTGTGCGACTCGTTGGAATCGAGCTTTTCATTCTTTTCCGGAGTTATGGAGAACTCGAAATAAGAACGGATTGGTCTCTGGTATAAATAAACTAGAGACTAACTCATTGCTTCATATTGCCAAGATCCAATAACTATGGGTAGATACTATCACCTCAAAAATACTTTCTTCCACGATAGAAAAAATGATATTTTTATCTCTCGTGAAGCGATAAAGGTGTTTGGTAATGCGGAAAAAGAAAAAAAAAAGAAGGAGAAATGAAATCTTCTCCAATATTGTATGGTTCATTAATTACCCTCCGAAAAGCAGTGTGATAAAGCATAAGAATCATCCTGATTCATTCAAGCAGATTGAAGGGATTCAGTTTAGGAAGGAGAAAGAGCTTCGGGTCGATGGAAACTAAGGAAATTGATTCCGTAACAGATGAAAATAAAGCTCCATTGCGGAGGGAAGACCTGGGCATTTAGATAGAAGCTATGAACGATGGAACCTATGACTGCATAAGATCATATAGGAATCTTAATCATTCATTGGATAGGATGGCGAAATAAACCGAAAACGAATTAATCTCATTGGAGTCTATAAGTAAGTCGACCCCATGGAGCAAATACCGGAAGAGTTAATATTCGCCTGTGACATTATTTATTAAGATTATTGGATGGAAATAAAAGAGTATACGTCCTGTAAATTAGATTCTATATACGATATGCGTAATGCGTAGATATAGACTCATTTATATATAAATAGAAACTACAGTCCAATTTGACATAGATTATTCACGAGGAGCCGGATGAGAAGAAACTTTCATGTCCGGTTCTGGATTAGAGATGGGATCAAAATACTATAAACCATCGACTATAACCCAAAAAGAACAAAATTTCGTAAACAACATAGGGGAAGAATGAAAGGAGTATCTTATCGCGGCAATCGCATTTGTTTGGTAGATTCGCTCTTCAAGCACTTGAACCTGCTTGGATCACATCTGGGCAGATAGAAGCCGGACGAAGAACGATTACTCGTTATGCCCGTCGTGGCGGAAAAATAATGGGTACGTATATTTCCCGACAAACCTATTACAATGAGACCTGCAGAAACACGTATGGGTTCCGGGAAAGGATCTCCCGAATATTGGGTATCTGTCGTCAGACCAGGTCGAAATACTTTATGAAATGGGCGGAATATCCGAAACCGTCGCTAGAGCAGCTGCTAGAAAAGCTGCATACAAATGCCTATACGTACCAATTTTGTTACTACTTAACCCATACAGAATAAAAGAGCTATTTCTGGTGGAAGAATATTACTAGTTCGTAAGAACTCTTTCTTTTCTTTCTTTTAATGTTATCTGCCGAGGTAACAAATCTTTTGGAGGAAAAATGATTCAGTCTCAAACTTATTTGAATATAGCGGATAACAGTGGAGCCCGAAAAATAATGTGTATTCGAGTTCTAGGAGCAAGTAATCGTAAATGCGCTCATATAGGTGATGTTATCATTGCTATAATTAAAGAAGCAGTACCTAACATGCCCTGGAAAAATCGGAAGTGGTTAGAGCCGTAGTTATACGCACCTGTAAAGAACTTGAACGTGACAATGGAATGATGATACGATCTGATGACAATGCAGCAGTTGTCATTGATCAGGAAGGAAATCCAAAAGGAACTCGAGTTTTTGGTCCGGTTGCTCAGGAATTGAGACAATTGAATTTCACGAAAATAGTTTCATTGGCTCCCGAAGTCTTATAAGTACTGATAGATCTTGTAGAAATCTTCTACTTACTGATAGTTCATCAAATGGTACATGGATCAATTCATTGCACCTCAGGCATATTCCTCGAAGAAGATCGAACATGCCTTTTATATCGAGACCAGGAATTCCTAAGAATTCGTTCGTCATGGGTAACGATACTATTGCCAATCTAATTACTTCTATAAGAAATGCCGACATGGCAGAAAAAGGAACAGTTCGAGTAACAGCTACTAATATAACCAGGAACATTGGAGGATCCTTTTACGAGAAGGTTTTATAGAAGATTTAGGGAACATCAGGAAGGCCAAAAATCTTTTTTTATATCGACTTCCAAAATATCGGAGAAGGAAGAAAAGGACATATATAACCACGTCAAAGCGTACCAGCAAACCTGGTTTAAGAATTTATTCACAATTATCGAGAAATCCAAAAGTTCTAGGTGGATATGGGGATCGTAATTCTTTCTACTATCCCAAGGAATTTTGACGGATCGAGAAGCTCGACAGAAAAAAAATTGAGGAGAAATATTATGTTATGTATGGTAATTAATCTCAATTTTGTCCAAAATATTGATTCTGTAAGATATCCCCATGGTATTCAAATCGGAGCAAGTTTGGTTCGTGAGACACCATTCATATTAATCCAAGCACGTTAGTCAATTTTTTTTTATCAAAAGAGGAGGAGATTCGATGAACAAACAGAATTTGATCCATGCGGAAGGTTTGGTTACTGAATCACTCCCCAACGTATGTTTCGAGTTCTGACAGATAATGGATGTCAGATTCTGACTCATATTTCAGGTAGGATTCGACGTAATTCCGTACGAATACTACCAGGAGATAGGGTCAAGGTTGAATTAAGTGCTTATGATTTAACCAAAGGACGTATAATATATAGACTTAGCAACAAATCTTCAAACGATTGAATCACCTTTTGAACATCTGATAGGGATCGAGAATCATAGATTCAATGGACTTTCTCAGGGAACAAAATGTAATATGAGCAAATTGGAGGGTCACAAATATGAAAATTCGTGCTTCTATTCGTAGAATTTGTGGAAAATGTCGACCAATTCGTAGACGGAAACGAGTTATGATAATTTGTTCCAATCCGAGACATAAGCAAAACAGGGGTAATTCTCTTCTATATCAATGAACGGATCTAGCGGTAAAATAGATTTCGATATGCATTTTTGAACTGAACTCATAATGATTAATATGTCAAAAACTACAAGAAGAATTGGTTCACGTAGGAATGAACATCGAGTACTCAAAGGAGTTATTCACGTTCAAGCAAGTTTTAACAATACCATTGTGACTGTTACAGATGTACGGGGACAAGTTTTATCTTGGTCTTCTGCCGGTGCCTGTGGATTCAAAGGCACAAGGAGAGGTACACCCATTTGCTGCCCAGACTGCAGCAGAAAATGTTATTCGTACATTAATGGATCGGGGTATGGAACGAGTAGAAGTTATGATAAGTGGCCCTGGTCGGGGGAGAGATACAGCATTACGAACCATTCGTAGAAGTGGCATACTATTAAGTTTTGTACGTGACGTAACCCCTATGCCACATAATGGATGTAGACCTCCCAAAAAGAGACGTGTGTAAGAATTGAAATGAATTTCAAGAGAAAGAAATGATTTAATGATCTAATCAAATAATCTTGGTATGATTCGAGATGAAATCTCAGTCTCTATTCAGACACTACGATGGAAGTGCATCGAATCCAGAGCATACAGTAAGCGTCTTCATTATGGCCGTTTTGCTCTATCCCCGCTCCGCAAGGGTCGAGCCGATACAATAGGCATCGCAATGCGAAGAGCTTTACTTGGAGAAGTAGAAGGAACATGTATCACACGTGTTAAATTGGAGAACATAAAACATGAATATTCCGCGATAATAGGTATTGAAGAATCAGTACATGACATTTTGATGAATCTAAAAGAAATTGTACTAGAAGTGATTCGTACGGAATCCGAGACAGCTTCTATCTATATCGTTGGACCCAGAAATGTAACTGCTCAAGATATCATATTACCACCTTCTGTGAAATAATTGATAAACATATAGCTAGACTTACTAAATCAATTACTTCTGATATAAGATTACGAATTGAAAAAAATCGCGGATATATTATACATAGTCCAAATAATTATCAGGACGGAATTTTTCCTATAGATGCTGTTTTTATGCCTGTTCGCGATGCGAATTATAGTATTCATTCCTATGGGAGCGGAAATGAAATACGAGAAGTCCTTTTCCTGGAAATATGGACGAATGGGGGGTTAACTCCTAGAGAGGCACTTTATGAAGCTTCTCGAAATTTGATCGACTTATTGATTCCCTTCCTGCATGGAGAGGAACAGAACATCGATGGAATGAACAATAGAAAAGGGTCTAATATGCCTCCCTTCCCCCTTTCGCACGTATTGACTGATACGAGGGAAACGAAAGAAAAAATTGCATTTCAACATATTTTCATTGACCAATTAGAGTTACCCCCCAGAACCTATAACTGCCTCAGAAGAGCCAATATACATACATTATTGGACCTCTTAAATTACAGTCGAGAAGATCTGATGAGAATTGAACACTTCGGGAAGGAATCTGTCGAACAGGTATTGGAAGTTCTACAAAAACGTTTTGCAATTGATCCACCCAGGAATTAGTTTCGGGTTCATTAAATGGTTGGTTCCATTCCATCTCTTCATTCATTTCCTTTCCCCAAGTGTTTCTGGAGAGTCATGAGAATCATTTCATTTCAAATCTTTTACATATCTCTATTTCATGGAATATTTGAAATAAATCTCTGGCAAGATGGGTATATCTAGGGAGATATAATTTGTCTTAAAGCAACTACTCCCTAGATATATGAATAAAAATTTGAAATATTTTTGTATTCGACAGTTAGATCAAATTGGAAAAGACCTAAAGTTAAAGATTCATCAATAGGCAACGCTGCCCCAATACCTAACCAAAGGGCTACTGCAGTACCGATCAAGGATACTGTTGTAGCTACTGGACGACGAAATGGATTCTGAAATTGATTAACATTCTCTAGAAAAGGTACCGTCAATGATCCCGCGGGTACTGAGCCCATTAAAAGGACACCTAATAATTTGTTAGGTACTGTACGAAGTATTTGGAATACAGGGAAAAGATACCATTCGGGTAATATCTCCAAAGGAGTTGCAAATGGATTTGCTGGTTCACCAATCATTGATGGTTCTAGAACCGCTAAACCTATTGTACATGCAATAGTACCTAAAATTACTACTGGAAAAATATATAAAAGATCATTGGGCCAAGCGGGCTCTCCATAATAATTATGTCCCATACCTTTAGCTAATTTAGCCCTTAATACAGGATCATTCAAGTCAGGTTTCTTTGTTATTGGGATAAGTAGATCCCTATGGATCTATCCCCCGAAAGAACCGGACATGCCGATTTTGATCATCCGGCTCGAACAATAACTGGAGGGAGTATATATCACTT
The DNA here is from genome assembly GCA_027924585.1 of Larix kaempferi. Lineage (NCBI taxonomy): Eukaryota > Viridiplantae > Streptophyta > Pinopsida > Pinales > Pinaceae > Larix > Larix kaempferi. The sequence continues at coordinate 78,534 of BSBM01002462.1, read as the reverse complement.
TTTTTCCCGTGATGGAAGACGGATTGGAAGAATAGGAACTAATAATGTCTATGATCATCCATCATTGGTAATTTTATTATTCCAGTTAAATGCTCATTACCCAAGTAAGCTCACAAATTCGATCATGATCGATATGCCTTTTGGACCATCTTAGTCCTTGTAATTTGTGTTTATCACCACGAATAGACCTCTAATAGACCTCAAAGGTTTTTTAGCATACAAGGTATTGACTTGTTATTGATCCGACCTCTCTCCTTCCTTAGATCCCTTCTTTAACTCCGATAGTTTTCCCATCGAAATGGATGCAAGGGAAATGGATGCATTTTCATACTATGAAAAGGATAAGTAAAGTCATATGGTCCAATTATTTATTATATGAAAATATTACCCCATTGACCGGATCTCACGGAGCCCTTCCTGATCCGGATTCGATCATAGAAAGAATTCTCTTGGAACGGAACAAATGGACCGATGCCTTTCTTTCCACCCAGGTGCTAAACTTCCTATTTCTGATAAGGAAATTGGGACAGAGACACATTTTACCAGAAATATTTATGTGGTAGATCGGAGAAAGTATCTGCATGGCCTAATCAATAGTTCAAGTCACACACTCCCATAATCCATCTTCTCCGTCTGAGAATCTACTCCAATTATTTGTTTGTATTGGATAAATAATACTCCAAAATCGAAAGGAGAAATCCGAGGACCCTATTCTCTATTTTCTATGGATATTCCCATTTTTGAATAAGAAATATTCCTGGCGATGATATATTACCGTTGTTACTCGGAACAAGAAATTATGAATAGTTATTTCCAATCTATCTTTCCTCTCTATAAAGGACCTGAAATACCCTGCTTACGGATCATTAGAAAGTGCATTGGCATAAATACAGCAGTAAGAAGGGGTAATATGAAAGTGTGTAAACTATAAAAACGAGTCAAGGTAGATTGACCCACGCTAACACTTCCGCGTAATAACTCTACCAAAGGAGATCCTATTACAGGAATAGCCTCGGGCACACCGGTCACAATTTTCACTGCCCAATAACCAATTTGATCCCAGGGCAAAGAATAACCAGTTACACCGAAAGATACGGTTAGCACAGCTAAAATTACACCCGTGACCCAAGTTAATTCACGGGGTTTTTTGAATCCACCTGTGAGATAAACACGGAATACGTGCAGAATCATCATTAGAACCATCATACTTGCTGACCATCGATGGATTGATCGGATTAGCCAACCAAAGTTAACTTCGGTCATTAGGTATTGAACAGAGGCAAAAGCTTCTGTAACGGTCGGACGATAGTAAAAAGTCATAGCAGAACCAGTAGCTACTTGTACTAAAAAACAGGTAAGTGTGATCCCCCCTAGACAATAAAATATATTGACATGAGGAGGAACATATTTACTGGTAATATCATCCGCAATCGCCTGAATCTCGAGACGCTCTTCGAACCAATCGTATACTTTATTGAGATAGGTAAACTTCAATTCCCCCTCTGAAAACCGTACATGAGAATTTCCCTTCATACGGCTTAAACAAGAACACGCAAATGCTTTTGGACACAAATATCTAAATTGGAGAAAATATCGAGATACTTGATGGTTCGTTGCCTGACCGGCTGGGGAAATGAGGATGATTCAAAACAATCCAGCATTTCTATTAGAAAACTCTATCTATAGTGCCAAAATTGAAAATAGTGCCAAAATTTCAAGTCGGCTCATCCCTATGATAAATCACTATAGGCCCTTTGAACGATCTTTTACCCTATTCGTATGATATCAGTTCCCTAGAAAAGAACTAATATAGACGATTGATAGGAATTATCTTGTCGAGATCTCAATAGATGAATCAATCCAAACCTCAGATTTCAATTATACCCCGATGATTTTATCAAATCCCCAAAAGGTTCTTTGGGTAATAACCTTTTAATCTTCGCTCACTCGATGAAATATGCTAACTAAGAGAAATCAAATACTATATCATTCTTTTATCATAATAAGCATAATTATGAAAGGGGATAGATCCTTCGATTTATTATAGGAAATACCTCTTTCAATTTATTTATTGGAAGCCTGGTGACGAGGAAATGATAGGTACAAACCATAGTTCAAATCTTCCTGGAACATATCTATGATAGACCTCGTGCTCTAGAGATTCAATAATCTATCAATTAAATATCCAACGAGGTAGGACCATCTTGATGAAGATAACAGATCGGTCTTCTGTACTATAAATATGGATCGATTTCAACAAGTCGCACACCCATATTCCAAAAATCCTTAGAGAAAAGTAATTACACGATCAAACTATTGGAACAAGATAAGCTAAAAACTAAAAGCCCCTATTTGGTCTGAGTTTGGATCCCTCAGTTCTTCTTTTTTTTCTTCAAGAGCTCGCCGGGCGGATTTTTGTAGTTCCTCTAGCCCCAACTAACCGGAATCCCATCCAATAAAACGGAAGAATTATAAATCTCCAAGATAATAGATAGGAATACTGCAAATAGAGCCATTGCAAAACCCATAAGAGGAGTAGTTCCCCATCCAGGAGCTACTTTACCATATTCCGAATTAAGCGGTCTTAAGGACGTTCCTACACCGGTTTCTCTTGGCTTTATTTTGGAAGTATTATCAACGGTCTGTGTAGCCATAGAAACTATTGTATTGGTTGAGATCTGTTAACTTTGTTATTATATCGTAAACATACCATGATATTGGATCACCTAATAATGGAAACTGCAACCTTAGTCGCCATCTCCATATCTTGTTTACTTGTGAGCTTTACTGGTTATGCCCTATACACCGCCTTTGGGCAACCCTCTGAACAACTTAGGGATCCTTTTGAGGATCACGAGGACTAATAGAGAGAATGACCTTCCCCATAGGGGAAGGTCATTCTCTCTTTGATGGGAGAAAAAGAATGAGGATTTGGAGAAGCAAAATTATTTTCCCCCTTTACCCGGAATTTTGGGTGGTTCTCGGAAGAAAATAGCGAAAAAGATTATCCCTAGGGTCGATACCAACAGGAATGTATAAACCAATGCTTCCATAGATTCGATCGTAATTTACAATTATGGAGATAGCTTTCGTACTAATATTGATTAGAGAAGAGATAAGAGCAATATCATACCACTTGTCTCTTAGTAGTTGGATCTCCCAGTTTTTGGAATGCTCCAAATTCTACTCGAGAATCCAAATCCGGGTCGATACCAGCAAAAACATCTCTGAATAGGGTTCTAGAGCCATGCCAAATGTGTCCAGAAAAGAAAAGGAGAGCAAATGTAGCATGTCCGAAAGTAAACCAACCCCTTGGACTACTACGAAAAACACCATCGGATTTTAAAGTAGCACGATCTAATTCAAAAATTTCACCTAATTGAGCACGTCTAGCATATTTTTTGACTATAGCAGGATCGCCAAAACTAACCCTGTCAAGTCCACCACCATAGAACTCAACAGTTACACCTACTTGTTCAACACTATACTTTGATTCTGCCCTCCTAAAAGGCACATCGGCTTTCACAATTCCTTCTTTGTCTACCAGAACTACTGGAAATGTTTCGAAAAAGGTAGGCATACGACGTACAAAAAGCTCATTTCCCTCCTTATCTTTGAAGATAGGATGTCCTAACCAACCAACAGCTATTCCATCTCCATTGTCCATCGCACCTGCTCTGAATAACCCCCCCTTAGCTGGATTATTACCAATGTAATCATAAAAAGCGAGTTTCTCGGGAATTTTTGACCAGGCTTCCGATAGGCTCAAATTTTCGGCCAGACCGGCACGAACTCGTCGATCTATTTCTTGTTGAAAGTATCCCTGATCCCACTGGTAACGAGTGGGACCAAATAATTCGACCGGAGTAGTTGCAGAGCCATACCACATGGTTCCGGCAACAACGAAAGCTGCAAAAAACACAGCAGCAATACTGCTGGATAGGACCGTTTCAATATTCCCCATGCGTAATCCTACGTATAAACGTTGGGGAGGACGAACACTGAGATGGAATAGACCTGCTAATATACCCAATATACCCGCTGCAATATGATGAGAAGCTATTCCTCCCGGAACAAAAGGATCAAAACCTTCAGCTCCCCATGCTGGATCCACTGGTTGTATTTTTCCAGTTAGTCCATAAGGATCAGACACCCATATCCCAGGACCATACAAACCTGTTACATGAAATGCTCCAAATCCGAAACAAGCTACTCCTGAGAGGAATAAATGAATTCCAAATATTTTTGGCAAATCTAAACAAAGTTTTCCCGTACGTTCATCAAAGAATAGTTCCAGATCCCAATATACCCAATGCCAGATAGCTGCCAGAAAGCACAGGCCAGAAAAGAAGATATGTGCCAAGGCCACACCTTCATAACTCCAAATACCAGGATTAATTACAGTTTCTCCATTGATGCTCCATCCACTCCATGAATTCTTTATTCCCAAACGAGTCATAAAAGGTATAACGAACATACCTTGTCTCCACATTGGATCAAGAACAGGATCGGATGGATCAAAAACTGCTAATTCGTACAGAGTCATTGAACCGGCCCCAACCAGCAACTAGAGCTGTATGCATTATATGTACAGAAATTAACCGGCCAGGATCATTCAATACGACGGTATGAACGCGATACCAAGGCAAACCCATGCAAACACCCCTTTATCGGAAAAAGTAGACACTATGTAACTTTCTCACATTGGATTGGAAGAGATAATGCTATCGAGTTAAACCCGAATCATCTCGAAGGTGAACATCTATTCACTTGGACATTGCTATAGAACAGGTTCGAAACAATTCTGTTCATACATAATAGCAGGGAGAGGCAAAGATATTTTATCGTTTGTATGTACCAATACACAATGCGGGGATTGGTCCCATTTATACTGATAAAACACATAAATACTTGTTCATTATTTGAGGAACCTGCGAAAAAAAGAGGAAACTAGATCTCCCTATTCATTCTCCGTTCGTCTATGAACGATATCTCCTTTCCTTCCAAGTTATGGACCAGAATATACTTTTCGATAAACACGTACCAGAAGTTCATTTCTTCATATTTCTGTTGTACTTATAATCAGGATCCTGGAGATTACGTAATGCTCACTCTTAAGCTGTTCGTTTACACAATAGTGGTATTTTTCATTTCTCTTTTTTATCTTTGGATTTCTATCGAACGATCCAGGACGTAATCCCGGACGTAAAGAATAGTGAAAAAAGTCTCTAGGTTAATTGGTCTTTTCCGTAGAAAGATCGAGTTTTCGTTTTCAGGATCAATAGTGACCGAACGGAGAGAGAGGGATTCGAACCCTCGGTACGGATTATCCGTACTACGGATTAGCAATCCGCCGCTTTAGTCCGCTCAGCCATCTCTCCAAGATGGAAGAGTTCATGTGTAACAAAATGAATGGTGGAGTGAAGGTGTATACCATAACATGTATGGATTGTATCGATAATGTAATGAATAGAGCAATTATTTAGAGAAAAAGAAATCTAGCGAATCATATTGTTCATTCCGTTCAAAATAATTCTTTTTTCCTGAACTAGAAAGCCTAGAGTTATATAACCTATTTTTATGTGATAAAAAATCCTTTTAATACTGGTTGGCCTGTTTTCGACAGAGCACCGCTGTACTTTCAATGTTTTCTATTTTCATTTGGCTTTATATCTATTTTATGTGGTATGATATTGTTTATAGTGACTGAGGGCTATAGGACCTGACTGAGAAAATAAACAACAAAAAAACATAGAAAATGGAAGAAAAGTGATTAATCTTGACAACATTTTATTCATACATCCATCAAGTCGATGGGATCATAGGGGTGAAAGAAAACGAAAATGGATCTAGAGGTTAATGCACAGCTCACTGTTCTGGCTCTGATGGTTGTATCGGGCCCATTAGTAATTGTTTTATCAGCAGTTCGCAAAGGTAATCTATAATTACAATGAGCCATCTCCGGGAATGACATACTATTTACCCAAGTATTTCATCTCCGGGGATGGAGATTCATGTAATGATGAAAACGAGGTAATTATTGATAGAAACTTGAAATAGAGATTGATAACTCCCCATCATCCTATTGGTTGGACAAAAGATCGATCCGTATGTTACAATTGGATCGTGGCGGGTATAGTTTAGTGGTAAAAGTGTGATTCGTTACATTATCACTAAAATAGTTGAAGGATCTTTTACATGGATCTTTGATCCATCTAAAGCTCTATTTCCAGATAGGTTAAAAACCTTCCCTATGAATACCATGGTTCAGGAATAGCATACCTTCTCGTAATCTGGATATGAAATGAGAAAAGACAAACACATTTTTGATTCCAAGATAGCGACACAGAATGTTTTAAAGGTTAGAGAAATCTTTCCAATTAGAGAAATCACAGATCTATGAGATCCAAAGATATTTTTCATCGTGACTAAACCTTCAACATATGGATGGAAAGACCCCAGGTTGAGCCGAATAGCTATAGAACGATGACTTTGGTTTACTTGGGTTATCGGCATTTCGTTCGAGCTCGGTGGAATTTGTTCTCCTGGGGATCGGAATCAGTAGAAATAGGGAACGAAGTAACTAGAAAGATTTGTTATTATTTTCACTTTTCAAATTTATCTTTCTATAGGGATCATCTAGAAAGTGAGCAAGTATTCTACGATTCGGGCCCTTCACTAAAAAAAAAATAGAGAAGGGGAGAAAAGAGAAGAAACTGACGTAGATGCAATGGGTACGATAATAAATTAGGGTTTTATTAAAAGATAAAAAAAAAAAAGAGGAGAAAGAATTGAAATCTCCTTTAACAAAGATTTGATATAATACTCCGCTTCTTCCCTCATACCGCTCTCTATCCCCCATAAAGGAGCCGAATGACATGAAATTCTCATGTTCGGTTCTGAATTAGAGGCATTGAATAATCAATGTCGACTATAACCCCTAGCCTTCAAGCTAACGATGCGGGTTCGATTCCCGCTACCCGCTAACAGATATCTACCTATTATATTCTATCTATATAGATATAATAGGTAGATAGAAAGTGATTAAGTATATAACATAATTTCACGATGCATTCAAAATTCATTTTCCCGTTTCAATGTGAAATAGATTCCATTCTTTTCCTATCCTAACCTCATTGTGAATAAAAAGGTGGATCGGGCGGGATAATGTATGCCAAAGAGAGAGAGTTAAAATAAAAAGAAAAAAAAATGTAAGAGAGAAAGAGCGTCCATCGTCTAATGGATAGGACAGAGGTCTTCTAAACCTTCGGTATAGGTTCAAATCCTATTGGACGTAATACTCTTCAATTGTTCTAATTTGTTGTGCAATGTATTGGAACAAATTCTTCAGCTCTTTTTCCTGTTCCGAATGGTTCCACTAAATTAGAAAATATTCACTTTTGTTCTTGAAGTACAAAAGTTCAGTATGTTCCTTAAGAGCCTCTTCCAGAAGGGCTTTTGCTTCTTCCGTAAATGTACCAGTAGAACGTATAATTTCTCCGAACTGAGGTTTATTCTTTATCAAGTACTCGCGTAACCGAACGAGAAATTTTCTCACCTGTGCTATCTCTAATATATCTAGGTATCCATTCGTTCGGTATAAATAGTAGCTATTTGTTCTTCTACTTTCAAAGGAGCCGACTGAGATTGGTTTGAGCAACTCACGTAATCGTTGACCCCTTGCCAATTGATCTTGAGTAGCTTTATCAAGATCGGAAGCAAATTGTGCAAAGGCTTCCAACTCTGCAAATTGAGCTAACTCTAATTTCAATTTTCCAGCTACCTTTTTCATAGCTTTTATCTGAGCCGCGGATCCTACTCTAGATACGGAAATACCCACATTAATAGCAGGTCGGATCCCGGCATTGAATAGATCGGCCGATAAAAATATTTGTCCATCGGTAATGGAAATTACATTAGTGGGAATATAAGCTGAAACATCTCCAGCTTGAGTTTCAACTATTGGAAGAGCAGTCACACTCCCCTCACCTAATAGCGAACTTAATTTAGCTGCTCTTTCTAAGAGACGGGAATGCAAATAGAAAACATCTCCCGGATAAGCTTCTCGGCCGGGTGGTCTTCTTAATAGAAGAGACATTTGTCGATAAGCTTGTGCCTGTTTGGAGAGATCATCATAAATGATTGAAGTATGTTGTTTCTTATACATGAAGTATTCAGCCAAAGCTGCCCCTGTATAAGGAGCGAGATATTGTAATGTAGCGGGAGAATCCGCAGTTTCCGCTACCACAATGGTATATTCCATTGCGCCACGTTCTCGGAATGTATTAACTACCTGAGCCACGGAAGAAGCTTTTTGACCAATTGCTACATAGACACAGATTACATTTTGACCCTTTTGATTAAGAATAGTATCTGTAGCTACTGCTGTCTTACCGGTCTGTCTGTCCCCAATAATTAATTCTCGCTGACCACGTCCTATAGGAATCATAGAATCAATAGCAATAAGCCCCGTTTGAAGGGGTTCATATACGGAACGTCTTGATATAATACCTGGAGCGGGAGATTCAATCAGTCGAAATTCGGAAGCTGAAATTTGACCCTTGCCATCAATGGGTTGGGCTAGAGCATTTACAACACGACCCAAATACGCATCACTTACTGGTACCTGAGCAATTTTTCCCGTTGCTCTCACGGAACTGCCTTCTTGTATCGTCAAGCCATCGCCCATTAATACAGCTCCAACATTATCCGATCCCAAATTTAGGGCAATGCCTATTGTACCATCTCCAAATTCCAATAATTCCCCTGCCATTACTTCATCAAGACCATAAATACGAGCAATGCCATCTCCTACTTGAAGTACGGTGCCAAGATTACCAACTCTTACTTCGTTATTATATTGTTCGATCTGTTTACGTATAATACTACTAATTTCGTCGAGTCGAATATTTCCCATTAGCACTCATTAATTATCTGTTGATAAATAAGACCTATAACCACTAATCATTTGTGTTCATCATGGCTCTAAGCAGGCCAATATTGTGATCGATCGTACGGAAATGTAACTCAGTATTCAAACGACTATTCAAAGTTCCTATAGCTCTTCGTAAAGCTTGGCGAGAAACTTGTTGTCGGATCTGGTCAATTACTCTTTGCTGTTCGGAGTAAACCGTCTCATTCTTGGGATCCTCTAATTGTTCCAAATTCTCAGAAGCAGCATTGATTAGATCCTCTTTCTCTCGTTCTATCTGGGAGTCTCCATTTACCCGGATTTCATCCGCTATCATTTCCACTTCCCTTAAGCGAGCCCGAGCTTTCTCGAGCTGATCAATAGCTCCTTTACATAGTTCTTCCGAATTCTGAATAGTATTCAATATTTTCTGTTTACGGTTATCTAATAGATTACTTAATGAAAGTAGATTATCTATTCACTTCACGAATTCATAATCTCTTCCCAAACCGAACACGAATCTTTCGATTCATTCGGCTCTCCTGCTCAGTTCTTTGTTTATTCCCCAGGAACATATACGTTCCCTTCCTTCATCAACACCAAGCCTGCCCTTTCCGTTCCGTTTACGGAAGATTAGAATGAATCTATAAAAGACCGAGATCTACGAAGGGCTCTTCCAGCAAAAGGGATTTGCAATTATCAATAAAGTTTTTTTTTTCTTTTCTCGTTTCCCCTTTTCTCTCCTCTTCTTCCCCCATGAAATTTGAATCAATACGTTCCGTTCAATCAATTAATTTGTGCCTTCTCCTTTTTGTTCTATCGAATAAATTCCCTTCTGTGTAGGTCGTCAATTCAGCATTGGAACTAAAATTGGATGGGAGATTGGGACTATTTTTCAGTAAATAGATAAAATTATTCCATTGATATGAATGTTATATATCGGATCAATCTCCAACTATGCCTTTTAATCCATCTCATCTTGACACAGCGGTGGAAAGAGTACCCAGTTAGTTGTGCTTAGACTTCAAGCAGTTCAGCTTTAACCATTCTAATGGTCCTCCCTCATTGGTTGGTATGAACTAAGAGTTCATTTCCCAATCAATTACGAAATGCTATAGTTCTTCGCTATTCCCCGTTCGGAAGTAATTCGTTGAGATCATGCACTTTTCTATCTCCAAAGTGCAGCTGGTTGGGCCCAGCCATATTATTCGAATATACAACTCGCACACACTCCCTTTCCAAAATAGATCAGTACACTAAGCACCACACTTAGATTTATTATATTTGTTTCTAAAATATTGGTATTTAACCCGAAACCCCCAGCGGAAGGCCAATAACTCAAGGAAATGAAAGGATCAATTACATTTTTCATACGCTCTCCCCTTATAGATAAGGATATGTTCTACAGAATTTTGTTCTTTTCTTATTTGATCCTATCTAGTTCTGGATAATAATATTTGGGATACTTAGTCCCAGGTCTTATATAAGGATAAAAAAAATTTGCTTTTCCTATCCACTCCCTTCCCTGCCGCACGCGTCATGAATCTTTCTGACCGAAGTATAGGTATAGGAAGAAAGACAATAATTCATTTGCTAATTATTCGGATCAGCCTATCCCCTAAAAGAGCAGCTGAACAAGGAAATTATTGGAGAAATACTAATGTAATGACGAGGTGTAGGGATCTTTGTTTTCAGAATCAAACAAAGGGATTTGCAAATAGAAGTGCTAGGGCCACAACTAATCCATAAATAGTTAAAGCTTCCATAAAAGCTAAACTTAGCAGTAAGGTACCTCGTATTTTACCTTCCGCTTCTGGTTGTCTCGCAATACCTTCTACAGCTTGGCCCGCAGCAGTGCCCTGACCAACACCGGGTCCAATGGAAGCAAGCCCTACAGATAATCCAGCAGCAATAACGGAAGCAGCAGAAATTAAGGGATCCATGGTAATCTCCTCTTACTAAGGTTGGGAAATAGTTGATAATACGACAGTTTCATCTGTTGAGTGTTCACCAATGGTTCAATTATGGAACGATTTCTTCCGAACAACTAAGAACCCAAAAGATTTATTGATGATCTCAAAGTGATAATATAAACGAATAGGGAAACCTATTATTCCCTATGAAAATATTTCATCATGAAAATATTTCTTATTCATAATATTGAAAATACAGATTCCTTTTTATTAGACATATTAATTCTTATCACGGAAAGAGAATAGACTGCGTAAGAGCCTATAAGTAATTATATATAACATCTATAGATTATATATTAATCCATATAATCTATAAGGCTTATAATAAATATAAATGGATTAATATATAAAACGAACTATATACAAAGTAAAAATGTGAAAAAATCCTCCCCTTACTAGGAACAAAAATTGAATCGTTCTATGCCGGGGTACATTCTTTATCCGATTAGTGAACCTGTTCGATCCTTTTTTTTTTCATATCTCTATACAAATGAACCAATCTGATCCGCTCTATCTGGAGATCTAATGGACGGAATTAATAGTTAACTGATGCTAAATCTTCTTACCAAGCTCTTGTTACTAAGAATTCCGATTTGCTTCTACCATAATATCAAGTCATGAGTTGGTACGATACTTAGAAAATATTCTGTCTGATCAGACAGTTATTTAGTGATTTAATGATGACCCTCCATGGATTCACCTATATAAGCTGCGGCTAGAGTTGCAAAGATCAGAGCTTGAATACCGCTAGTAAATAATCCCAGGAACATTACAGGTATAGGAACTACTAAAGGTACCAGAGAAACAGGAACAGCAACTACCAATTCGTCGGCTAATATATTTCCAGAAAGTCGAAAACTAAGTGATAAAGGTTTTGTAAAATCCTCTAAGATGTTAATTGGTAAAAGTATTGGGGTTGGCTGAATATATTTACCAAAATAACCTAACCCCTTCTTTGCAAGACCTGCATAGAAATATGCTACTGACGTAAGCGAAGCTAGAGCAACCGTAGTATTAATATCATTTGTAGGTGCGGCTAACTCCCCATGAGGTAATTTTATAATTCCCCAAGGAAGAAGAGCACCTGACCAGTTAGAAACAAAGATAAATAGAAACATAGTTCCAATAAAAGAAACCCAGGGACCATATTCTTCCTCTCCAATCTGAGTTCTGGCCAAGTCCCGAAGAAATTCGAGAATATATTCGACAAAATTTTGTCCACCGGTAGGAATGGTTTGTGGATCTCGAACAGCTATGGTAGCTGAACCTGATAAGACAGCAATTACAACCCAAGAAGTTATAAGTACCTGTGCATGAACTTGAAACCCCCCTATTTGCCAATAAAAATGTTGACCCACCTCCACACCGGATATCTCGTAGATATGATTCAGTGTGCTAATAGGAGATTGTACGATATCCATATCCATATTACCCCCTTGTAAAGATTAACTTAAAGAAGAAAAGAAATGATTTTTGTCGAATGAGGGATTCCTCCATTATTTCACTCTCATCAGAATTTTTGATGTCACGAGATAATAAAATGGTTATTCCATTAAGAATATTTTTCAATTTGGATCAGCAAACCAAACCAATAAATGAAATTTGCTCTTACGATATCTTGGATGGAATAGCAGCCAACTCAGTAAATCTTCAGGTCCTCCCCCCTTTTTTCTATTTTATTATTATTACTAATTCACTATCTATTAGCCTTTCATATAGCTATAATGACCTTAATGACCTTCCTTCGCAAATTGCTGACGTTGATCTGTTCAGGATCAATTGGATTGAAGCTATACCATCATCATTGGCTGGAATTGGGATATCTACGAGATCTGGATCACAATCTGTATCAACTAAGCAAATTGTCGGAATACCCAAAGTTCTACATTCCCCAAGAGCAATGGATTCTTCTTGTTGATTGGTAATTATCGCAATATCGGGTAAGCTCGTCATGTATCTAATCCCACCTAGATATTTCTGCAATTGGTCCAATTGTCTCTTGAGCATTGCTGCTTCTTTCTTTGGAGGTCGATTGAATCGTCCCGTATCTTGTTCTTTTTTTAAATCCTTGAACTTCTGAGGTCTCGTCTCTGTAGTAGACCAATTAGTTAACATACCACCAAGCCATTTTCTATTTACATAATGACATCGAGCTTCTGTAGCAGCTGATGCTACTAAATCAGCTGCTTGATATTTCGTACCGACTATCAGGAATTGTTTTCCCCTACCTGCTATATCAAACGCCAGATCACAAGCTTCTGATAAAGAACGAGCAGTTTTAGCCAGATTTATAATATGAGTATCTCTACGCTCTGTAAAAATGTAAGGTGCCATCTTAGGATTCCATTTCCTAGTTTTATGTCCTAAATGAACTCTTGCTTCCATCATCTCTTCCAAATAAATGTTCCAATATCTTTTGCTCATTCTCGTTCGCTTTCCTCCCCAAAATAACGAAATAACATGGACCGTAATATCTAATTATTCCAACGGAATCGATTACATCTCAAAGATTGCCTGTCTGTATAGTACGTGGTATAAACGTTCTCATTCATAGAATATTTTATATTATTCCTATTATATTATAGAATGAATATTCATGAACATAATAAGAAATCTCTTTATCAAGTAATAAGAAATCTCTTTATCAAGCAAGACTATTTATCAAGACTATTTTAATGGCTGTTTCAATATATTGTGAGAATGTTCTTGAATGGAAAAAAAAGAAACTTTGTCATGATGAAATAAAATATCTTTCACTTTGTTGCTAAATAGATTCCTATTCCCCATTATTGGATCCATTCCGTTCCGTTTCCCTGAACGGCGGATATGCTGTCCAGTACCGGCAGGTATAATCCCCCCGAGAATAACATTTTCCTTCAAGCCTTTCAACCGATCGATACGACCTTGTAGAGCAGCTTTAGCTAAGACCCGAGCAGTTTCCTGGAAACTCGCTTCGGATATAAAACTTTGAGTATTCAGAGATGCCCTTGTTATTCCCAATAACATAGTTTGATAGTAGATTGCCTCTTCCAGAGCACGATCCATTCTCTGTGCTCGTGATAATCCAATGAGTTCCCCGGGTGAAAAAACATTAGCCGTTCCATCTTCTGAAATTAATACTTTCGATGTCATTTGGCGTACAATAATCTCTATATGCTTATCACAAATTCGTACCCCTTGGGATCGATAAACTTTTTGAATCTGATTGACCAAATGAATCTGACTTTGTTCCATAGTTATCCTAGCACTGATGAATAACCCCCAAAGACTTCCAAGAAATCTTGTCATATCTCCGGTCCAATTTTCAAAACTTTCTTTCAGATTCATCGATATTGAATTATTTAAACGGGCTTCTGACAATTGTTCAACTTTAGGAAGACCTTGAATTATATCACTGGATTTGAACCTTTCATATATCAATGTTATCAATGTATCTCCTTTGTCAAGAATTTCTCCATAATGACCATGAACAGTCGCTTTTCGAGTAGCCAAATAGGGTTTAGCTGATCTAATGACTAAAGATTCCTCATCAACTGCTATTATTTGACCAGATTCGGGGAGTGGTTCATCCTCGGATATACATACACTTTCAGGAATAAATTGTCCAGGACTAACTACTGGAAATGTTTTTTTGCAGAATTCGGATGAGGAAGAGTACCAATTTGGACCCAAGAAATTGGAAATGATGTTCCTGCACGGATCGAAATTAAAAATTTTCGTATTTTCGTCCATGAAATAGTATTTAGGTACTTGGAAAGTATTGAAAGAATTGTGGAAAATGGAATGTTTCTTTGACAATACTTTTTTAGAAGTTAGAAAATGGGAGGATGGAAAACGGTTGGTGATACTATGTAAATGACCCAAGAGACCCGACAAGAGACCCGAAAATTCAATGATTTTTCTCATAGGATCCTCTCTATTTGATTTATTTACCATATCATTACATTTTGAATCATTGAATAGAACGACTCGAAAACAGTCGGATGGTGACAGAACCATAAAGGATCCACTGTCTTCTTCTCCATTAGAAAATGAACAAATAGTTCCTTGATGCTTACTAATTAATGGACTCTCCCCATTGGAAGAGACAAGATTAGTGTAGTCCAATTTGTTATGGAACATAAAATTTGAACTTGCTTTATTGTCCCTTCTCCCCATGGAAAAAGGGGGGTATTTAATCAAGCTAATTTGAATCATATTGCTAACGATCTTATTTGTTTTTACTGAAGTAAGAGAGGCATAAGCCCCAGATTCTATAGAATCTATTTGTTCCCAATCAAATCCTAGACAAGTTCGAACCAATGGAATACTTGTGTCACTCATTACTTGGATTCGTTCACTATCTTCGTACGAAATAGAATTGCTAACTTGAATCTGCAAGTTGTCTCCTTCCCTCGATAAATCAAGGGAAAAGGGAAGGGAAAAGGGTGTTGCCATATCCGGCCCATCAGGTATTCCATATTCTACATTATAATATCCAAAAATGGAATTTCTCTGTAGAATACCACTTTTTGGTATTCTAAGAATCGCATCAGGACAAGGTATTATTCTTTTTCCCCATTCTTTATCACACTGCAATGGGACGATGAATCGATTCATTTGCTTTTTCCCCTTAATATTGTAATTCCTAGGGGAAAAGGTGACATAAATAGAGTCTCGATGCTCGTTGGATATGGTCCGATCAGTTTCTGAATAACTGAAGATTTGTTCTTCCTTCCCATAGCAGTTTGAATAACCTGATCTATGTTCCACTTGATCCACGTAAGAATCGGAAAGTGATTGATGTTTGGCAACAAAAGGTTGAACATCTACTTGATCCTGATGCTTATGAAATGGAAAGGGTACTACACTGGATCCGTATATACCTCCCGATAATATCCATAGATAACCCGTCCTGAGTATAGGATGAACATTACCGTGTACATATTCAGGTGCATGACACACATTGGTACTCCAGTGCATTTCTCCTTCTAGGTCAGAATATATATTTTTGCGAACTTTTTCCTTGAAGGAAGATGTTCTAGCACGAACTTCGGCAATAATTTGTTCCGATTCCACATATTGATCATTCTGAACCAAAAGCAAACTTTGTGGTGGAATGGTTAAGTTCTGTACTTGATCCTGGCCATCAATAGTGATGGATAAGTTATTATGACATAGATAAGCAGGATGTCCATTGCATGTACGTGTAGGATAAACCAAATTCTCATTGAATTCAATCTTTCCATTGAAAGGGGCTCGTACATGTTCTGCAATATCACCAGTAAATACCCCCCCGGTATGAAAAGTCCTTAGTGTTAGTTGAGTTCCTGGTTCCCCAATGGATTGGCCTGCAATAATACCTACTGCTTCTCCCAATTCGATCAAGTGACTGTGAGTAGTACTCCGACCATAACATAATTGACAAATCCGAGATATACTCTTGCAAGTAAAGGGGGTTCGTATATATATTGGTTGTGTTCGAGGGTTTATTAATTGATTGGCAAGTCCAACCCCAATATCCTGATTGCGCGTGGCAATGCATCTCCTATTTATATATACATCGTCTGCTAGCACACGGCCAATCAGTATTTGTGTTCGTACAAAAATTTCATTTCTGTCCCTCTCTCGACCTCGAATGGAACTTACGAAAATACCTCGGATAGTGCCACAATCTGTTCTACGTACTACGATGTGTTGAACCACTTCAACGAGTCTACGTGTGAGGTATCCAGCATCTGCTGTTCGTACAGCAGTATCCACAACTCCTTTACGAGCCCCATAACAGGAAATAATATATTCCGTTAAAGAGAGCCCTTCGCGTAAATTCCTTCGAATGGGTAGATCAATGATTTGTCCTTGAGGATCTGACATTAATCCTCTCATACCTACTAATTGGTGAACCTGAGATGTATTTCCCCTAGCTCCTGAGAAGGACATAACATGTACTGGATTTAAGGGATCAGTCATGCTAAAATTCGGATTCATTTCTTTTCTCAAATATTCACTTGTAGCATACCATATCTCGATCGATTGACGTAATTTTTCTACTGCATGTACATTCCCATAATGATTCTGTTTCTCCGAAACAGAACCTTGTTGCTCCGCATCTTGGACGAGCCATCCTTTGGAAGGTGCTGTTAAAAGATCATCAATTCCTAATGAAATAGCTGTATCAGTAGCTTGTTGAAAACCTGAAGTCTTGAGTTGATCCAAGATATGTGATGTATATGTCATTCCGAAGTGATCTATTAATCTGCTAATAAGCTTTTTAATGGCAGTTTTATCCATCACTTTATTATAAAAGGGCAAATTATCAAAGGGCAATCTAGTTCGTTCCTTCATAAGGAAAAATCTCCATATTTTCATGAGCAGGATTAAGCAATGGGTTCAAGCCGGTTATTCGAAGGCTTCCTCGATCTCTATATCTGCACTAATGAAAAGATCATAAGATCAATTACATTAGATCCTGAGAGCTGGTAGTGATTTCTTTGGGTGTTCAGAACGGGCAAAACCTTGTATGGCTTCTTCCATTTCTCGATTGAAACGAGTACGACCAACAGTTGTTCGAATGTATATATTAAGAATTTCCCCCATTCTACCTTTTCTTATTCGAAAATGTTCATGGATTTCGTGTAAGGTACCCAAAGATTCGTATTGAACCTCGATAGGGGCTTCTTGGTTTACTGAGGTAATGATACGTAAATCTACTTCCCCCCACCGGAGCCATAAGGGGCTGTATAAGTCAATTCGTTTCTGTCGATAAGCTCTGAGCACATCATCATAACTATAAAAGGAAGGTTTCTTACAGGAAAACCTTTTCTTTTCCGAGTGATACGGATGGTACCTATTCCCATAAATACCTTGATTATTTCCGACCGTTGATATATAAAGTCCAAGAAGCATATCCTGAGTCGGTATAGAAATAGGATCTCCGATAGCTGGAGACAAAAGATTTGTCTCAGAAAACATGAGTAAACGAGCTTCTGCTCTAGCTTCCAGAGATAAAGGTACATGGACAGCCATCTGATCTCCGTCAAAGTCCGCATTAAATCCTCCACAAACCGATGGATGTGAACGAATGGCACGTCCTTCTACTAAAATAGGTTGAAACGCTTGTATTCCTAATCTGTGTAAGGTAGGTGCTCGATTCAACAATACGGGATGTCCTTGCATAACCTCTTGAAGTACTTCCCATACAATGGGTCCCTTATCTCGAATCATACTTTTAGCAGCTCTTAGGTTGGGAGCAATATGTCGTCCAATGAGACTACGAATTACAAATGCTTGAAAAAGCTCTATTGCTATTTCTGAGGGTAATCCACATTGATACAATGATAGAAAGGGACCTACCACAATAACGGAACGACCTGAATAATCAACTCGTTTCCCTAGTAAATTTTCACGAGATCTTCCCTCTTTGCCTTCGATCACATCTGAGAACGATTTATAAGGCCTATCATGACTGTCTCTCATTGGTTGTCCACAGATGCCATTATCGAGAAGTGCATCTACGGCTTCCTGGATCAATTTTTTTTGACAAATAACAAATGACTCAGATCCACTTCTTGCTAATAAATTTGTAAGAGCATTATTCCGATTGATAACTCTTCGATAAAGTTCATTTAGATCTGATGAGGTAATAAGTCCACCTTCACCTAATTGAACGATTGGCCTCGGTTCGGGAGGAAGAACTGGTAATAGGCATAAGACCATCCATTTTGGTTCTATATTTGTTCGGAGAAAATGTTTAGCCAATTTCATGCGTCCAACCAGAAAATCCTTTCTTCTTCGAATTGTTTCATCCTCCCATCCATCCACAGTAAATTCTTGATCCTCCTCCAATCTATTCCATTTCAATTCCACCAAGTTCTTCCATTCCATATGTGAACGATCTATAATCATTTGCAGATCCAGACCAGTTAGTTGTTCCCTGATAGCATCTCCCCCAGTAGCTATTTCTCTCTCTTTAAATGTTCCAGAACCTCGAGCAAAGAGGTAATGAGGACGAGCAGAGAGGTAATGAGGAATAATATCTCTCCAGGATTGAATCTCATAATTGAATGTACCCCGTGATCTCAATAAAGTTGGTTTGTTAGCTATGGGCCTAGCAAGAAAAAGATTCGGATAGGTTATTCTAAGATTTCCCCCCCTCAGGATCGGACGTGAAAGTTTCCTCTCATCCGGCTCAAGTAACTATAGAAAAAAATGCACTCTTTTTCGCTCTGAAGAAAGACCGCTACTCTCTGCTCAAGTTCCAGGTGAAATTGAGTATTCCTTTACGATTCTACAACGTAGATATGGAATTATTGAGCAGTCTCCTCCCTTCCGAACAATCCATTTATTCTTGAAAAGATCTTCAATTAGGGATTTACTTGTCTTTATCTCGTTCCATTTGATCCTTTAGGTTCCTGCTTGCTTCACTTCGATGGTTACAATACTATCGATCGAAGCATATGTGCGATGAATAGACTCCTATAGCCATATCTTCGGTCCGGAATACCTCTATTCAGGGATAACCCAAGTGAAAGAGAATTACTTTTGAATTCCATTATATGAAAGAAGTGTTTTCACGAAGTTCAATTAGCAATTTTATACAGAATATCTAAACCCTGGACTAATTCCTCTTTCTCAACATCTCTTCAAGATGCTTATAATTCTGAGCTTCATGCTACTCCTCCGGAGGGACATGTCAGAGCTAAAGGCATCCCAATGAGATTGAATAGGATGACAGTTCCTTATTACGGATCTGTATGATCGGAACTTGTGATCAAGTCACACATCGCAGTATACTGGGCCTTCTAATTCTTTCCGAGTTTTAGCTAATAGATTCGCAATATAACTGGGAAGGCGTTTCAAATACCATACGTGAACCACCGGACATGCCAGTTTAATGTATCCCATTCGATATCTTCGAATTCGAGAATCAACGAATTCAACTCCACATTGTGTGCAAAATGTTGAGTCTATCTTCTCATTTCCGATCCCTGGAGAATTTCCACAAGCACAAACTCTACTTTTGATAGGTCCAAAGATTCTTTCACAAAACGATCCATCTCTTTCTGGTTTATTAGTTTCATAATGTAGAGTATAGGGTTTAGTCACCTGTCCAACTATCTCGCCATTAGGTAAAATTTTTTTGGACGATCCATCTCTTTCTGGTTTATTAGTTTCATAATGTAGAGTATAGGGTTTAGTCACCTGTCCAACTATCTCGCCATTAGGTAAAAATTTTTTTGGACCAAGCACAAATCTGTTCGGGAGAAGCTAATCCAATTCGAAGTTGTTGATGTTTATTCCGGTCAATCATAAAAGATCTCGATTCATTCTGATCAAACTTCCTCCCTATCTTTCTGAAAGTCTTTCTCAGATATAATAGCATGATTCAATTCTAGAGCTTAAAGATCGTAATTCTCGAATGAGCAATCGGAAAGATTCTGGAGCAGTGTCAGGTTTAGGTATTGGCCCTCCAGTTATAATGGCACCAAGTACTTCATTACGAGTTCTAATATGGTCAGCATTTGAGAGTAAGCATCTCTTGTAAAATATAAGCAACACCAAAACCTTCTAAAGCCCAAACTTCCATTTCTCCTACTCGTTGCCCCCCTCGTTTGGATTTTCCTCTAAGAGGTTGTTGTGTAACCCGTGCATAAGGTCCACTCGAACGTGCATGTATTTTATCATCAACTTGATGACTCAATTTCGACATATAAGCTTTTCCTATTGTAACAGGTTGTTCAAAAACATCTCCTGTTCTTCCATCGATTAATCTATGTTTTCCAGGATGATCCGGTTCGAATACCCATGGATTAGCTGTTTGCTCACTAGCTTTATAAAGCTCAGGAAACACTAGTTTTTCTCGAAGCTTCTCGCTCGTATCTTTCGTCAAAAGGTGTTATTCTATAATGTTTGTTCATCAGGTTTCCTGCTAAACCGGGCAAACATTCAAAGATCTGTCCTACATTCATTCGTGAAGGTACCCCTAATGGATTCAATACCATATCAACTGGTATTCCATTTTGCAAATAGGGCATATCTTGTCTGGGCAAAACTATTGAAATAATACCTTTATTACCATGCCTTCCAGCTACTTTATCACCCACTTGTATTTTACGTTTTTGTGAGTATATATACGTGACTGTTTCCGCATTATCACCGGAATCATCTACTCTATTGATCCATCTCACATCAATAACTCGACCCCTTCCACCTATAGGTGCTCTGAGACAATTTTCTCTCGCAGTGGATACCTCAATACCAAATATGGTTTGTAATAATCTTCCTTCCGGGGCACATAATGATTCTTCTGTGGTTTGAGGCGTTAATTTACCTACCAAAACATCACCTGTTTCTATCCAAGATCCATAGCATTACAAGACCATTTTCGTCCAAATGACGAAGTGAATGAGCATCTAAATGAGGTATTTCTCTAGTGATTCTTTCAGGACCCTGGCTTGTCATACAGATTTCAATCCTGTATCTTACGATATGGAAAGAGGTATAAATATCTTCATATACCAGACGTTCACTAATGAGTATTGCGTCTTCAAAATTGTATCCTTCCCATGGCATATAAGCTACTAAAACGTTTTTTCCCAAAGAGAGTTCTCCCCCTACCGTAGCCGCACCGTCCGCCAGAATTTGTCCCTTTTTTACACATTCCCCTTGACGAACTTGAGGTTTTTGATGCGTACAAGTATTGGTATTAGAACGTTGATATATAACCAATTTCTGTTCGTACAGTGTCTCCATTAACCGATGAAGTAATATTTGTAGCATCGATATACTCAATCCTTCCCTCTTGTGTAGCTATAGCTACACTTCCTGAATCTAGAGCTGCTTGACCTTCCAACCCAGTCTCCGGCAATTGCACTTCTCGGGTCGAAAAAGTGGAACTGCTTGACGCTGCATATTAGAACCCATTAGAGCGCGATTCGCATCATTATGTTCGAGAAAAGGAATAAGGGAAACTCCAACGGAAAAATATTGGAAAGGAAAAATACTTCTGAAATGAATTTGTTCCCAATGCAATAACTATAAATTCTTGTCGGTATCGAGCTGGAGTAATTTGTTCTTCTTGAATCCCTTGATTAACGCCAAATAATTTCCCGTAGCTATCCGATAGTATTCATCCTCATCTTCTCCCGGTAAATAGATAAACCATATGTTTCTTCTCTCGATCTCTCAGAGATCTTATAGAATGGACTTTGTAAAGAACCGCAATGAACAATCTTTGCATGAATAGATAATGATGCAACAAGTCCAGCATTCATTCCTTCGGACGTATCGATTGGACAAATACGCCCATAATAACTGGGATGAATATCCCGTGTCCGAAAACTAGCAGTTCGCCCTGTTAAGCCCCCAGGGCCTAAATGGCTCAATTTTCGCCCATGAGCTATTTCCGTCAATGGATTAGTTTGATCCAAAAATTGGGATAAGGGATGTGAACCAAAAAAATCTTGAAAAGTGCTTTTTAATAGAGTTGAAGTTACCAAGTTCTGAGGAGTTGATCTACGCTTGGTTGCTCTGTGTATAGTTCTTCGAACTGCATCTTCCAAACGACCTAGAGCTAATCTAAATTGATTCTGTAATAAATCTGCTACAGAACGAATACGTCGATTTCTGAGGTGATCTATATCATCGAGTGTACCCATTCCAAATTTCACTCCGATAAGGTAATCCACAGCAGCCAATACATCTTGTGGTAATGAAAAAAATCTCGTTCTCGGGTATATCAAGGTTCAGTTTTTGGTTCGGATTTCGTCGACCAATCTTTCCCAATTCACATCTTTGTCGGAAAAATTTTTCCTGCAATTCTTTACATAGAGACTCGGAAAATACCAAATCGCCACTTACACAGTAGAGTTTTTTATAAAACTCCAGAATGGCATTTTCCCTCGACCAAAGATATTCCTCCCTATCCCACTTCCCCTTCTTCTTCTTCAGTAAAAAGAAAAATCTTTCGGGATAGCGAGTATTGTCCAGAATCTCTTCGAGATTTAAAACCCATAGCTGAAAATAGAACTGGAATAGATATTTTTCGTTTTCTGCTTACACGAGCCCATATCCTTTCTCCCACATCAATCTCTAATTTCGATCTTCTTCCCCAATCTGAAATCAGAGTGCCAGTATATATATAGTTTATTCTATTATGGTCTAATTCCAAACGGTAATAAATACCGGGACTTATTAATATTTGATTCACCACGATTCTGTAAATTCCATTTACTACAAATGTTCCATGGGAATTCATTAAAGGAAATTTCCGAGAAAATACAGTTTGTTTCTGTATCTTCCTACTATTCCTCCGAATCGATCTTGCTGGTACATATAATTCAGAGTAATATGTAAGGGACTGATATACAGCATCTCTCTCTTTTATGAAAGGTTCTGCTAATTCATATTCATTACCAAAAAGCCTGAATTCAATTTCTTTATCTGTATCCTCAATTTTCGGAAAATTATGAAGTTCTTCCATCAAGCCCTGATCGATGAAACGACAAAATCCTTCAAATTGTATCTTACCAAATTCGGGGATTGTAAACGCTCCCTCATTTTCATCTAATCGCATTGGAAGTTTCCCATCCGTGAAAAAGTCTATTCAATTATTCCCGATTGATCTATATGGATCAATCCGACAAAAAAGATTTGGATGTATATTCAGTGTTCACTATATCCCGTGAGATTCTACCCGTATCCAGATATACTTCCAATTAGAAAAAAAAAAAAAAAAAGATAAGAAAAGAGGTACTTTGATACTTTCATCCAACCACGTGAAATGGAGCTATGAACGAATGAATCAAACCATTCTTAAATGTTAATCTCACTTAGAAAATTTCCTAATGAAAATAGTAAGATTGAAAGACGGAGAACAAATTAGATCCATTTACTTTATGGTTGACTTTAGCATACATCTCATACTATACTTAAAGGACGGACGAATGATTCAATCTGTCCATGGCATTCCCATATCTCGGCGACATAGCCAAGCGGTAAGGCAGAGGACTGCAAATCCTCCATCCCCAGTTCGAATCCGGGTGTCGCCTTGTTGAGGTAAGTAAATGGAAGGAAAAGTCTGTATTTCCATTACAGAACCTCTAGAGACATATTGGTACATATTACCAATATAGATAGTGAGTTACGTGCATTTTATCCCGACTCCGTCGTGAATGTACAACCCTCGAGTTAGTAATAGCAACTCGTTGGTCAATGAACAAATGGATTTCTTTATCTCTCATATCAGCTCAAACGTCCGTAACGTTCAGAATAGGTAGACCATTTCAACTTAAACTTTGCACTATCGTTAATAGTTCCCTTATCATCTCGATGATGAAATCATTCTTTTTTAGAGAACATGACCTATATGGATATAGTCGATATAACTTGGGCTGCTTTAATGGTAGTTTTTACCTTTTCCCTTTCACTCGTAGTATGGGGGAGAAGTGGACTATAATGGTAATGCTTAAGAATCAATTATTGCGTTCCTTCCAGATCATGCATGAGAATCTCTTCTGTTCCATAAGGATCCAGTAATATTTAGTCTTCATTCCAAATTGAAAGACTCTTTCCATGGAATTATTTCCTCTTTATCCCCGTAAGGGATGTGCATAATCCCTTATCATTATCATTTTCCTATGACAAATCTGATTCTCTCTAACAGGTTTTAATAAATTAGTTCTTTTCTAGAATGAGTTGATAATATTGTTTCTTCCACTGAAGAACGATCTCTCTCTTAGTAGAAATAGAAATAGTCCCTCATGTTTTACCGGATGGTTCCGAATTGATCGGATCCGATATGAATTCCGTTCTCATAAAAATATGGGACATAAGTCTAAGTAATAGATCCCTTTGCTTTTTCTTATACCATTTCAAGTTCCATATCTAATATGTACTAGAAAACGATGTTCGTACCGGAAAAAAATGTTAAACTTTGATCTTAAACAATCCGCAAGTACGTTCAGAATAAAGTCTGTCTACATTGGATCTATTTTCCAGGGGCATGAAGAAGGTGATCAGCTCCGCTCTTTTATGGTACGAGGTCCTTCATCCTACATTTACCATATATGGACAAGTACTATTAAGATATATTTATCTATATATGGGTGTAGAAGAAGTAGTACAAAAGAAAAGGTTAGATACTTTTCCTTCGTACTACTTCTTTTTCTTCTCAAAAGAAATGAAAAAGCAGCCCCTACCCTGTATTGTTGTAATATAATAGATCCCATAACCTATTTTATACTAATGATCTGGATCATTTGAATCTATCTAGTTATCAGTAATCACTCCATTTTCATAAAAATCAAGTGCTTTCACTGCTTCCACTGGCCGTTTTAACATAAAGGATAAGTAAAAAAGCAGTAGGAACTGCAAGGAACAGTGCAACAGCAATAAATCCAAGGTTATTTACTTCCATGATCTCCTGATCTTTACTTCGTTCAAAAATAGCTCGCTCGAGATTTGATCCCATAGAGATGAATCTTTCAAGATCCATGAAATAAATGTAATTGAGAAAATCGGTTCGAGTAACGGAATCTAACTAACGGATTGAAT
Source organism: Larix kaempferi (assembly GCA_027924585.1). Lineage (NCBI taxonomy): Eukaryota > Viridiplantae > Streptophyta > Pinopsida > Pinales > Pinaceae > Larix > Larix kaempferi. The sequence goes on along the minus strand of BSBM01002462.1, from coordinate 53,118 downwards.
GAATTCTTCGATGGAAATAGTATAACATAATATGATCACTTTTGATAAGACTCGTAGGAAACGTGTATCAGAAAACATTCCGATCAACACATGTCTGTATCATTTTGAAAGAATAGGATTCGTACGAATAAGAACCTTCTGCTACTCCAGAAGACGTTCGTCAGACATGAGAGGTATTTCGCTTGGATTTCCAAGGTTTAGATGGAATCTTTAACCTATCTGGTCCGGTGATGATATAGAAGTATCCCATATCAAATTTATCCAGAAGCCCACTCATGACCCTGGAATGAGAGAGAAGGACTAGTCTGTCCAGATCCTGACATGATCATTCTTGGAAATACAATAGAGTGTCTAGAAATCCACTGGCTATCGATCATGAAAAATAAGTATTAGAATGAAATCAATATTCATGGAGAAGAACAGAAGGAAGATCTACTTTCAATCATTGGGAATTATCTATAGGGATCTCCGTGGGATTCCGACTTAGGAGGACTACCTCTGTGTAACCCTAAAATCTATTTATCTTCCCACGTTTTTTTATAAGAAAAATTTGATTCTTCGGGGAGGGAAGAATATTTATTGCAGATTCACAATGATGATTAGATTTTATCCCCGAAAGAAGGGTCTTTTTTCAAACTGAATTATCGATCTGGTTAATGTACTTAATGGATAGAGATACTAAATCTCTAGTATATTTATTCAACCCTATTCTCTTTTTCACTCTTCTACGGGGATTCAGAGCTGAATGGAATAACTTATTGGATCGGGACTGACGGGGCTCGAACCCGCAACTTCCGTCTTGACAGGGCGGTACTCTAACCAATTGAACTACAATCCCAATACAGTACAGTTCACCTACTATTGGATCATATTTATTCTATGGTAGGTGCTAGATAGATCGTATAGATTACGTGAGCGCTAGGTCGATGAAATATCTTATCCTTCTCTTTCATCTTTTAAAGTATCAATTCATATGGAATTGGACACATATCTATATGATATGAATAGATATAGATATCGGGGTTCAATAACCAATTATCTTTTCATCCATGATTGGCATGAATATAACCATACCGATAGATTGGTATTGATGATATTGGTTGGGCCGAGCTGGATTTGAACCAGCGTAGGCATATTGCCAACGGATTTACAGTCCGTCCCCATTAACCACTCGGGCATCGACCCAGGAACAAGAAAGTAATTGAAAGTCTTTAGGTCAAGATACCAAACGAATGGATATCCTATTTCATGGTACCCCTAGGGGAAGTCGAATCCCCGTTGCCTCCTTGAAAGAGAGATGTCCTGGTCCACTAGACGATAGGGGCTACCAATCATTATGATATGAAAGTTCCCTGGAAGTTGTCAATAGTATGGCCAGAATTATGAAAAATATTCTTATTGGTTTCCTTCCTTTTTGAAATAAAAAATTTTGTATTTCATTATTATTTAATGTATAAAGAAATAATAATAAAATGAAAGGACAAAAAAATTTTCTAAGCATTGGTATGCGTTGGGTGAAAGGCTGCAAGACTATAGCTGTCAGATATTGTGCTGTCTCTATATATCGTATGTATTCATACGGGTTGCAGTGACTGTGGGTTATAGGAACCTGACTGAGAAAATAAACAAAAAAAAAACATAGAAAAAAGTACTTCCTATTGGTTGGACAAAAGATCGATTCGTATGTTACAATTGGATCGTGGCGGGTATAGCTTAGTGGTAAAAGTGTGATTTGTTACATTATCAACTCGAATAATTGAAGGATCTTTGATCAATCTAAAGCTCTATTTCCAGATAGGTTAAAAACCTCCCCTATGAATACTATCCATCCGAGATGGAAGAGTTCATGTATGACACTGATATACTTTACGTTCCCATATTAGAGTATAGTGCTTCACTTCTTTCCATTAAAACAAATGCCCGTTGGTGTCCCAAAAGTTCCTTTCCGAGCCCCTGGAGATGAAGATGCAAATTGGGTCGACTTATACAACCGACTTTATCGAGAGAGATTACTTTTTTTGGCTCAGGATATAAATCACGAGATTGCAAATCAACTCATGGGTCTCATGGTATATTTGAGTGCAGAAGATGCAAATAAAGATATGTTCTCATTTCTCAACTGTCCCGGTGGATCAGTAATACCGGGAGTAGGTATTTTCGATGTTATGCAAATAATAGTACCAGATGTACATACAATATGCATGGGGGTAGCTGCTTCAATGGGATCTTTCATCCTAATCGGGGGAGAAATTACTAAACGTATAGCATTACCTCACGCTAGGGTTATGATCCACCAACCTGCTAGTACCTATTATGACGGACCGGCCGCAGATTTTCATAACGAATCGAAACACGTAACGATGCTTCGCGATTACATAACAAAATGTTATATAGAAAGAACGGGCACCCCCGGAGAGGTCATTCAACGGGACCTGAACAGAGATGTTTTTATGTCAGCAACAGAAGCCCAAGCTTATGGCATTGTTGATGCCGTAGCGGAAGGTTGATCTCGTAGCGGAAGATCTTCTTTTTAATTGATTTTTCAAATGACCTGTAAACTGTAATTTGATCTCTTTGTTCCCTTTCAAAAAAAAAAAAAAGGAAAGGGAAAGTGATTGATTTAATAATCACCTGATATGGTTAGGATCGATCCGAACCAGTCGATTCCGCATACAATCCAGCCAGAATGCCCACTATTCAACAACTTATTAGAAATGCAAGACAGCCAATAGAGAATAGAAAAAAATCTCCTGCTCTTCGAGGATGTCCTCAGCGTAGAGGAGTATGTGCTAGGGTGTATGTGCGACTCGTTTGGATCAGAAGCTGAAACAGACTGGGAAATTATTATAACGGAATAAAAGAAGAAGTTTCCCGCTGTAACCAAGTACAGATCCATCATCTAACCTTACCGGGGATGAAATTTATGGTTTCCATTGGTGCAAATCCAATCACCTTGATGTGGGATGAAAAGCAATTCCTCATTGGTAGCGAATGGTCATCAATCCATTGAGCGGGGAAATCATGCAAATTGAAGAAGCATAAAGTTTATGCTCATATTGCTGCGAGAACGGAACAACAGGGTCAGCTACCTGGCCAACCCCAGAATTACACGTCGTTACTGTATGAATAGATCTTGTAATGAGAGTATTTATTACTTGATGATTCAAGGGTAGAGCTGGAGATGGTAAACTGTACAAGTTACCGATAACATACTCATCTCATATTTCGGAAATGAATAAGAGGCTCCGGCGTATAGAGAGGACCTTACCGTTGGAGAAAGAACCATAGAAACGATGAAACCCATGATTGATTTTTTCTCATTCTCAGTACAAGGTCCCAGCCCTTGCCTACCTGGAAGATGCCTATCCAAAGGGAATTATGGTTGGGAAGGTTGCAGTAGCAAAAGCCATTGGAACTTTTCTTTTCTAAATAAGAAGAATCAGTGTTATTCTCAATGGACCAAACAAATGACTAACCGAGAAAAAGATTAGCGATTCATGAGAGTAAACTGCAATGACCAGAGTGAAACGTGGATATATAGCTCGAAAACGTCGGAAAAAGATTCTTGCATTTGTATCAGGCTCTCGAGGGGCCCATTCGAAACTTTTTCGAACTGCTAACCAACGGAAAGCTAGAGCCTTAGTTTCCGCCCACCGAGATAGAGGTAAACGCAAGAGAGATCTTCGTCGTTTGTGGATTACTCGGATCAATGCAGCAGCCCGTGCCAATGGAGTCTCTTATAACAGATTAATCCAATATTTGTACAAGAGGCAGTTGCTTCCAAATCGTAAAACACTTGCACAAATAGCTGTATTAGATAGTAATTGCTTTTCCACCATCTTGAAGAACTTATCGTGTGATGAAATAGGTTAGGTATAGATGAAAGAAATAGGTAAAGATGGAATGGATAGAACAGCTTCTCCCGGAGAATTCCCTCCGGGAAGGTCGAAACATTTTCAAATTTTTCAATATTTTATTGGAAATGAACGAAACGAAAAGAATTCAATCCAATTCTTTTCCAAGAATGAAATCCTATCGACTTTTTCGACAATAGACTCAAGATCTGTATCTTTATCAAACAGATATCCAACTCCGATTTTATTAAGGAGTAGGTTTATTTCTATGAAATTAGTTTTCATTATAAAGAAAAGGTAACAAAGATAGAATACGAGCTCGTTTAATAGCGTTAGTCATTAGACGTTGTTGTTTTGAGGTTAATCTATTCACTCGACCGGATAATATTTTTCCTTGCTCGCTAATAAATCGACTAATTAGGCTCATATTTTTATAATCGATCCGATCTCCCGACCCAATTGGTGACAAATGTCTACGAATTGGTGTCAAATGTCTACGAAAAGATCGCTTGGGTTTATCCATAGTTTGTTTCATGAACCTTTTTAATACTATTTATTCCAAATCTTTCAAAATCTCGTTCCATTAAAGATCTTGTTTAAATACCATTTCTTTTTATATCTGTGATCTATTCCTATCCCTGGGTAGGAGTAGTACGTTTAATCTCTTTTTTTTATCTCTCCGTGAATGGTATGCTTGTAACAATAGGGACAAAATTTATTTGATTCCAATCGAATAGGTGTATTGCGTCGATTTTTACGAGTCGTATATCTAGAAATCCCCGGGAATCTTTTATAAACACTATCTTGGGTACAACTAGTGCACTCCAAAGTAATTGTTACTCTTACATCTCCGCTCTTGGCCATAAACTTACTCTGGATATTGGGTCTACTTTGCTTTTCGATCTGAAAAATAAAGAGGAAAAAGGGATAGAAGTTGATAGCCGGAGATCCCACGATGAAACATTTGAAAGTAAAAAAATCCTTGATCAGGAGTTTTCAGTTGTACTTACAAAATTGAATGTGGAAAGAATCTTTGGATTTCTATTTCTACTTTGATTCTACCCCCCCCCCATTCCATCCCCAATTTTAGATCTATTTTGGGTTGAATCAACTAATTTATCCAAGAGGTAGGAGAAAGAAATCCAGCACAATCTTTTTGACCTTGGCTTTAAGGGGAGGACAAAAATTAAAAAGAGGGAAAAGTCAAAGTCAGAGCATCTGGAAAAAAACGATTGATTTCTATCAATAGACCGGCTACAAAAATCAACCATGAAATAGCTAACACAGGCGCTGTGGAAAGATAGGTCTTTAGATCTTGCATTGTAAATTCTCCTTATCGATCATAATGCGTAAGTGATTAAACCGTATTAATAGTTAAAATCCTAGGGAAACTTGGAAATAGTTATCTTCTAGATAATAGACCCTACATGCATTATAAAGTCTTTTCACTCACTAGACCGAAGAGAAATGAAGGTGGAAAAATGTGGGAAACAGATTTTGAATTCCATAAAATAACATTGTCTAATGATTAGAAGGGATGTAGCGCAGCTTGGTAGCGTGTTTGTTTTGGGTACAAAATGTCGCAGGTTCAAATCCTGTCATCCCTACCTTTCCCTTCTTTTCTATGGAAAGAGAGAGGAACGAAAGATCATTTGATATCGATTCGAATGGAACATCAAATAATTGAATCGTATCAGATGCGAAAGTGTTTTACTCTAAGAATATAAACAAAAGGTATTTTCCCTTCCCTTTATCTCCGGATGTTCAAGAAAGCGCTCTTAGTTCAGTTCGGTAGAACGTAGGTCTCCAAAACCTGATGCCGTAGGTTCAAATCCTACAGAGCGTGATTCTGTTCCTATCAAATCCAACCCTCTAAATTATGGAGAATTCATTCCAACTGGAACGAGCAATGGAATCTGACCTCCCAGGAAAAGTAGGAGGCCAATTAAATGGGAGGATATTCCCGGATCAAATATCCAATTGATCACCACGTCGGTATTGTGAATATGCAGTTACGAATAATCCGGCCAAAGTTATAGGAATTAGACCTAACACAATTCCGGATGGCAAAGCCTCAATCATTTCGATTCAACGGAATAAGTAGGGATAATAGCTATCCTGGATAGTACCCTGAATTTGCTATGAATCTCAATGATCAGAAATTTATATAGAGAGAATCCACGAAATTATTGAAATTCAAATAGTGAACTTAGAGGGTTTCCCCTTCCTTCATTTCAAATAAGTTGTATCTTGCTCGAGCTAATGAATAGGACTAGGGTGAAAATGATAGAAGCCAATAAGAAACCGAAATAACTAATTATAGTTATAGTAGGCGTGGAAGGACTGAATGAAATATGGTTTATACATATCTTCATGAGACAATTACCTAAATTTTTCTTTTCGTAACCTTGAGATCAGAATACAAAAGATCAATTGTCCCAATTCGTACCAATTCAGGATCCTATATCTACTATAGGATATGTATGAACGAACATAGATGAGAAGAAATCTATGGTAGAAATCTCTTCATTATCCTAGAAATTCCCACATTCATCGAGCAACTCATGAATAGCACCCGCGAACCCCTTCACAAATTGTCGAACGTAATCTTTCTTCTTACAAGGTGAATGAATTCTCAATCAGTACGATTGGATCACCTGGCATTTTCTTCTTTACCAATAGCTATCGGTCCAGAGACTGGACCGTAAAAAACCTCTTCTACAGACATATTCAAAGTTTTGTGAATTTCACATTTAGGTGTAAGAATATGAATATCCAGTTTGTCCTTTCATTTCTAGATCTTATTTATCCAATCATTCGACCCTCTAGATGGATTCTATTTTTTCAATATTCATTCTTAGAGCTAGTAGAGCCCGATATTACAAGAATTCCACCCGAGTAACTCGTAATTTCACATAAAATTGACTAGGTTCTATTGCACTATACACTTGGTTTTATCTAATGAGTAACACCTACTCGTTAATACAAGGTACTATATAATAAGTCCGTGGGATAACTCCACCTGCGCCGGATACTATTGGAAGAGCAGCATACATCTGCATAGCACCAATGATCCCCGTGCAATCTGAATTACTGGGATCATCTACACGGACATAATTTCATGTCGGAATGAAAAAGGAAGGGGGTAAAAGTATCATATTCTGGATGAGTTGTATTGACAGTGATTAATACCCTTTGCAAGCGGCACTCATCCTCTTTTTCGGTTCTACAGCCACCTGTATGTAGAAGCTAATTCCAATCAAAATTTCCATAGTCTATGCAATTGTTACAACATCGATTGAGAGGGTTCCTTACGTCTGGACCTCAGAACATGCAATATTCTCTTATTTCTGTTGGGATTCAGTCGACCAAACAGAGATGGAATAACTGTTGGCAGGAACAGAATAATTCTATCCCGTTCCTTCTCGATACTCATAAAAATTTTATTGCTGTGTCAGAAGAAGGCTAGTTATACTGGTCCAGTAGACTTCAAAGATACCCTTGGTATAACATTGACAATCGAACAAGGATTGGAGAAGATATCAGTAGTTTTCCATTTCCTGATCTCTATCTTTCATGGGATCAATTCCCCCTTGACTGACTTTACAATAATATATGGAGCTGAGCATGGCTGGGAATACGGGAGAACGCTCCTTTGCTGACATTATTACTAGTATTAGATACTGGGTTATCCATAGCATTACCATACCTTCTCTATTCATTGCAGGTTGGTTATTTGTCAGCACGGGTTTGGCTTATGATGTGTTTGGGAGCCCCCGGCCGAATGAGTATTTCACAGAAAGCCGACAAGAGGTTCCATTAGTAACTGGCCGTTTCGATCCGTTAGAGCAACTCGATGAATTTACTAGATCTTTTTAGGAGGCACTAATGACTACAGATAGAACTTTTCCGATTTTTACAGTTAGATGGTTGGCCATTCACGGGCTAGCTGTCCCGACAGTTTTTTTCTTGGGATCAATATCGGCAATGCAGTTCATCCAACGATAAACTCTATCTAAAAAAAGGTATGGAGATATGACACAATCAAACCCGAACAAACAAAATGTTGAATTGAATCGTACCAGCCTCTTCTGGGGGTTGCTACTCATTTTTGTACTTGCTGTTCTATTCTCTAATTATTTTTTCAATTAGGAACAATGAGAATATTCTCACTCCATTCGAATAGATCCAATACTCATAATTATCTATGCTATGACTGTTTATGTCTCGAGCATGACCACTTAATAAAATGTGAAAGGGAGTAAGAGAAATGGCCGAAACCACTGGAAGGATCCCTCTTTGGTTGATAGCTACTGTAACTGGTATTATTGTGATTGGTTTACTGGGTATCTTTTTCTATGGTTCATATTCTGGATCAGGGTCATCCCTATAGTAGGGGAAATGCACTTACTATGGGGAATACTATACATGCGAAAGTGAAAAATTGATAAGGCCTTACCCTTCAGAGAAGGGTAAGGTCTTATCAAAATCTATTTTTGAGATTCTCTTCTATATTAATATTAATTAGAAGAGAAGATTCGTACAAATACAATGACTCTGTCATTTACTTCATTCAATGCCTTTCAGTCAGGTGATAAGCCAACCTATTCTTCCACTATATGATCAAAATTGGATCGATCCCATTTCAATCTCTGTCGAAGGAACAACGGAGAAACAGAGAATATTAATTACTAAAAATTTGCTCATTTCTCTGATGGGAGATTATGCAAAGTTTCTGTAAAAACCTGAACTATGAGAATCTGAATGTGCAAATAGAATCTTTTCTTATTTTGGCTTAAAAAAGAAAAGAGGAAAAAAACCTTTTTTCATTTTCTCTCATAATGAACGAACCCAAAAGTTTTATAGGGTTGTTTTACTCAATGAGTGATATTGCCCCTTCCTTACTTGTCTGCTCTTCCTTCTTTATGAATTTTAAGCTCAGTATAACGTACAAAATAATCGACAATTTACGAAGGAATTTACGAACAGGGCAGGATCGACACCCAATTAGTTCCTCTTATCTCAACGAGAATAATTTATTCAAATCTTTTCGAGGAAGAATAATGGTATAGGATCAAGAATGGAATCAGAGAAAATAGGAATCTTCTCCAAGATTGCTTGGTTATTTTCCTCATCTCTCCCTCCTGCGATCTATCTCTATTTTCCGGATCATTTCTTTTGAACATGGGGGGCAAGGAAAGGAAGGAATGGTATGTATCTAGTACGCGATATAGCATATGAGGATCGTTCGACAAGTTGATCTGTTCCAGTGCTTATTGAGTCACTCCTTATTAAAAATGTAGATATATCTTACATTTTTCCAAGAAAATATAAGGGAGAAGGAGGATAAAAGGCTCTCCATCTCCGAAGGGGTATTAATTTTTGATTCAATCAGTCAACTTAATGTTCGGAAATCTATGGACCTAAAGATTCATCTCGGCCAATTGAACTTTCTCAAATTGTTTCTTCTTAAGGACCAAAAATATCTGTGCCAGAATGACAGATGCTAAGAATAATAAAAGACCTTGAACACGTAATGGATCTTGAAGTACTATCTCTGCATCTCCTTGACCGAATCCACCCACATTAGGGTTATTCGTTAATGGCTGATCGACCTTGATCAATTCGCCTTCTGAAACAAGAAGTTCCGGTCCCGGAGGTACAATGTCAACCACTTGCCCACCGTCTGATGTATTATCGATAGTTATCTCATATCCACCCTTTTCTTTACGTAAAATTTTGCTCACTCTTCCTGTTGCCGAAGCGCTGTAGACCGTATTGTTGCTCTTACTCCCGTCGGGATAAATTTGTCCTCTTCCTCTATTACCACCCAAATATATGGGATATTTAAGGAAGTGAGCTTCTTTATCAGTAGCAGGATCTGGTGAAAGGATGAGGATCTGGTGAAAGGATGGGGAACACAAGTTCACTATATTTTTGACCAGGAACAGGACCTATTACAATAATGTTTTTTTGATTGGGACGATAGTTCTGAAAATAAAGATTACCCATCTTTTGTCTAATCTCAGGAGAAATACGATCCGGAGGGCTAATTCAAAGCCCTCGGGTAAAATTAGAACAGCTCCTACATTTAAAGCCCCTTTCTTACCATTAGCAAGAACTTGTTTCATTTGCGTATCATAGGGGATCTTAACAACTGCTTCAAATACGGTATTGGGAAGCACGGACTGTGGAACCTCAATATCTACAGGTTTTTTTGGCCAAGTGACAATTGGCACATACAATACGTCCAGTTGCTTCTCGGGGATTTTCATAACCCTGCTGTGCAAAAATGGGATATGCATTCGAAATGGATGTCCGAGTGATGATATGTATCATGACCAGGACGGAAATTAACCGAGTCATCTTTTTCGTCCAGTCATAAGTATTTCTATTTTGCATGGTTATTGGTTCCAAATCATTTTTCGGGTGAGAGTAGGTAGCTATCATAGTTACCTGTCAAAAATTCTGCTACTATATTGATTGAACCAAACCTAAAAGTAAGAAATCGGAAGTCTCGCACCAGGAGAAGAATGAGGGGGAGGAATAGCTAATTCCTGAACACAGAAAACACTTTATTATTCTGTTTCAATTGTTTCGGTCGGAGAAAAAACCCTATTCTTTATTCATTCATCGAATGATAAATTACTACAAGTGAAGGAGATATACGATTGAAACGACGGAAGATCCAATATTTAAGAATCGTATCTAAGATGACTGGAAAAGTTTGAAACAAGAACAGATATTATTTGTTCGTTATGAGCAAATCCATAATTTTCGGAGATCGAATCGATCATCAGTTCCCAACCATGGGGCGAATGAAACCCAATAAATAGATCAGTTGCTTTCATTGTATCGCTCAGACTATAGAATAATTCTTGGATCCAAGAATTTAGAATGGCAAGTTTATTCCTACCCAGAATGAGATAAGCACTTATAAGAACAAAACCTATTAGATTTGTTAATAAATGTGAGATTATCTGGATACAATCTTCATTGTACATTTCAACCAATTGGATCGTTTCTTCGTGAAGCTCTATAGGAAGATCTTGTGAATATGTTCCCAAAGAATCTTCCAACATTTTTTCTAATAGGAATAGATCTTCTATTCTCTCAAATCTTTCCAGAGCACTTTCTTCCTGGAGATAATCATAAATTTTATAAGATTGACCAGTATTCCACCAATCTGTGATCCAAGGCTCCAAACCTTTCCGTAATAAAATAGGAATTATCCAGGGCAGTACTACTAAACATGCGAGATATCGTAGGGAAGCTAATGCTTTATATTTGGCCACTTCCAATTCGTGAATCGCTAACGAACCTGATTCACCCGTCAGTTCTGTCCGAAATCTAGACAAAGTACGAGTGATAGAATGAGGTATGGGACTCATAGATTGATCTATTGCGTAATTGTTTTACCCCGAGAAAAATTATCCTCGGAGAAAAAGTAAAAGGTTCGCTCCAAATGAGTGAGACGGAGCATAAGGAGATCGTTCCCAGATATCCGATCATTCCAGATCGTCTCTATCTGGACCAATTATCTATTCATTTTTTCCATTCTATCTTACTCTTTTTTAGAAGAATCACTTGAAGTAACATAAGTCTTATTCATTGCCAAGATCCTTTGAATCCTGATAACTGGATTCAAAGGATCTTTTACAAATCTTTCCCCAGTTATCTCCAAAGATGACAAATGCTCTTGAAAAATGAGATAACGACGAAATCATATAAGAATAATTTGGATCGTGATGAAGAATCGGGATGAAAGGAAAAAATATTCTAGTTTTAGGGAAACCGGACCACTATATCTAATAATTGTTCTTTCTGATACATCATATCCATCTACTGGCTCTATAAGCTCGCCCTCCCTAGGATAGGAAATGATATGGTGTGTTCGGGAACTACCAAAAGAATCTCGGTCTGATTCATTCCATAAGTATCATTTAGTAGGAATTAACTGCATGATCTTTTTCCCGGACAAATACCAACTAGTTCTATCGTAACTTATTGCTCTTCCTATATTACCTCTTCCTATACTATTTAATAAAAATCTTATATTGTTCATAAAGATCCTATATCGTTCCATTTACATACAATAATATTTCAATATTTATTTCAATTTATATGAAATACAATATTGAAATTTCCTGATTGGATATTAATTAATGTTCCTTGATTTGATCCATATTAAAATGTCTCGACATTTTAATGTATGTCGAGGATAAAGAACCCCCCGGTTCATTTCAAAACCCTTCAATGGATACACGCAAGAAACGGGCTGATTCAGCAGCTTTCTGTTCGATCTCCCTTAGGTTCAAATTATCACCAGTACGAGTTAAAGGAATGTCTTGTCGGCCCTTTATTTCCATATAAAGAACACGACGAGGGGAAATACCTTCTTGAACTTCCGTTTTGATCATCTGAATATCCTTCATAAGAAATCGTGGGAAAATACGACGATTTATTCCGGGAAATCCCCAACGAAAAAGACATACAATTCCTTTTCTTTTATCAAACTTATTATAGCCACTACCCACATTGAACAAAATTGTGCACCACAGATAAGAGCTAATGAACAGACCTGCAATACCATGAAAACACATTACAATTCCTTGTGGAAAAAAGAGTATTTGCTGAGATGACAATAGGGGTATCAGGTTCTCACCAAAATAACTCGAAATACCGACCAGGAAAAATCCTAGTGAACCCAGAAAGAGGATACAAGCCCAAAAGAAATTACTTCCTTTTCGAGACCCTGTTATAGGTTCTATCCAGAGCCATTTGGATCGACGATTCATAAAAAATTGTATTCAATTCCATCCTATTGAAGTTGAGGGAATAGCCAACTTTTTTATCCTTTGGTTCCCAAACTCTTATAAACTAGCTATCCATATACATAGATAACATTTCCGTAAAGTCAGCCAAGTATATCTTCTTGTCCATTCTTACCATCCATTTCAAAAAGGTCCTTCCTTAATTTATCAATTTGAGAAACAACACTGGATCAGTGCAGTATCAATATCTACAGGAATAGATATATATACCATATAAAAAATATAACCGACAATATTAACATATTGATCAATACCTATCTATTGAAACATGCGTATATCCAATATGTATATGGATATGAATAGATATCCAAATTATCTATATATAAAATAGAATGGTAAAATCTATCCATATTCATATATGAATATGTCGAAATACATATGGATATTTATACCTATTTTGTGTCTATAAGGGTTCTATCTTATATCATCTGAAATAGATATGGATATCCTATTTGTTCCGCAATTGAAAGATCCAAACCCATTTCTTACATCGGATTTTATAAAATTCATAAAATCTCGTCTTTCTGAATATACAGATGAGAAAGAACCATTGTAATTGCCGGAAGTAATAAGCCGACTAAAGGAACTAAAATAGAGGGTAGGTGAGGAATTATCATAGAATGAGTACCTTACTTAATCAAAGGAATTATCATAGAATGAGTACCTTACTTAATCAATTAAATTTTTATAAATATTACAAGGAATTATTATAAGATCAAATAAGTGATGGGACCAAATGAGCGGTCCTATTCGTCCTTCTTCATAGAATACATGTACGCAAATATTGTTCTTTTCCCCATCTCTTCCAAAAATTCTGAAAAAGCATTTCAAGTTGGATCCAAAATTGTTTTTGAATAAGATCCCGAGTTCAACAATGAGGATCTTATCTATTACAATATATATACAGATATATTACAACACTTATTCATACTATATAATAAAATAGTGGAAGAACAAGAATCCTGACCAAAATTTCTCTGATTTCGGAGAGCGGAAAATTGGCTATATTTATTGTTAGTATAGGATCGAGGATCATAAATTGTTGGTAAAAAGGGGGTGAAAAGCAATTCTCTTAGAGAAATCATTCTTTCTTTCGCCGCGATAAGAAACTATATCACTGTCACTTCCGTTACAAGGAACTCGATTTGATCTTTTTTCCTTATAAGGAAAAAACTCAACGTTCATTTTTTTCACGAGGAAGACCGTAAAGCTTAAATAGTTCACTCAGAACACCTTTTAAGAGATTACGTGGAACAATCAGATCAAATAAACCATGACCAAATAAATGCTCAGTCACCTGAAAATCTTCAATCACTTTCTGACCTAATGTCTGTTCGATTACTCTTTTACCTGCAAATGCAATGTACGCTTTAGGTTCGGCAATAATGATATCTCCCAACATGCCAAAACTAGCAGTCACTCCACCGGTTGTCGGAGACGTCAGAATCGATAAATATAACAACTTTTTATCCTTCTGATGAATATATAACGCAGAAGCTATTTTAGCCATTTGCATTAAACTAAAACTTCCTTCTTGCATGCGTGCTCCTCCGGAAGCACACACCATAATGACTGGAAGAGATTCCTCGGTAGCGCGCTCGATCAGACGGGTTATTTTCTCACCTACTACAGAGCCCATACTACCTCCCATGAACTTAAAATCCATAACTCCGAGTGCGATAGGAATACCATTTAATTTACCTATGCCTGTTTGAATAGCATCAGTCAAACCTGTCTCTATTTGACAGGAAGTTATATGATCCTTATAAGGTTCATCCTCAGAATTAAGAGGATCAGAATTAGAAGGTTCATCCTCAGAATGAAATTGAAGAACATCTAGAGTGTACATGTCTTCATCCATAGGACGCCAAGTGCCACGATCAATTATAAGTTCTATTCTATCTGAACTATTCATTTGCAGATAATATCCACATTCTTCACAAATACTTTTATTCTCTCTCAAGAATCTGATATAGAGCAAGCTCTCGCAATTATCGCATTGAACCCATAATCTATTAATTTTAACGTAATCAATACTTAGATTCTTGTTCTTATCCATCTCATTGACGTCCTTACTATCCCCTTCGACCGAATCTTTTAGTAATCCAGTTATTTTACGCCTGTCTTCGAACCACTCCCTTATAGACATAGAGTTTTCCATATAAAGGTAAAGATTGTTACTTTTCCTATCTTATTTTGTATGAGGAGAAGTCGTATAAATAAAATGATTAAAATAATTAATGAATAGTGGAATGAATCATTGATAAATCATCTCCATTCATTATTGATTAGGAATCCGAAATATCGATCCGGGATTATGATAGAACCCTTTATTCTGTTATAAAGAAAGATTCTCTCCTATACCGCGATGAAAAGGAATTTTCATCCTAAATATAAAATCTTTTGGGCTAGAAGGGATTTGAACCCTTGACTTCATGGTCCGGAACCATGAGCTCTGATCCACTGAGCTACCAACCCTATCGAATGATCCATAAGATCAATGGAAAGGATGAATAGGATTCGTTATCGAATGCTTTACCCCAAAAAATTTGAATTGACTCACTCTGTTTGAGATATTTGACCTCGGAAATTTCTATATATCAATATCTATTATAGATATTGATATATAGAAATCCCAGATATTAATATCTGAAATCGCAGATCTCCGTTCACGATTTGGCCTAATCTTTGTGGTAGTGGTAAAAGATTGGGCCGAGTCCGATTGGTAGAACGAAAGTCACTGGATTACAAGTAATCAATCGTATCAAATTCAAATTTGATCTCCTTCCATACTTCACAAGCAGCAGCTAGTTCAGGACTCCATTTAGTAGCTTCACGGATCACTTCATTACCTTCACGAGCAAGATCACGTCCTTCATTACGAGCTTGTACACAAGCTTCTAGAGCAACCCGATTAGCTACTGCACCAGGCGCATTTCCCCAAGGGTGCCCCAAAGTTCCCCCACCAAACTGTAGTACGGAATCATCCCCAAAGATCTCGGTCAGAGCAGGCATATGCCAAACGTGAATACCTCCTGAAGCTACGGGCAGAACACCTGGCATAGATACCCAGTCTTGAGTGAAGTAAATACCACGACTTCGATCTTTTTCAATAAAATCATCACGCAGTAGATCAACAAACCCTAAAGTGACGTCTCGTTCCCCTTCAAGTTTACCTACTACAGTACCGGCGTGAATATGATCTCCACCGGACATACGCAATGCTTTAGCCAGTACACGGAAATGCATGCCATGATTTCTTTGTCTGTCAATAACTGCATGCATCGCGCGGTGAATGTGAAGAAGTAGGCCGTTGTCTCGGCAATAATGAGCCAAAGAAGTATTTGCAGTAAAACCTCCCGTCAGATAGTCATGCATAACGATAGGAACTCCCAATTCTCTTGCAAATATTGCCCTTTTCATCATTTCTTCACATGTACCTGCAGTAGCATTCAAGTAATGTCCCTTAATTTCACCCGTCTCAGCCTGAGCCTTATAAAGTGCTTCCGCACAAAAGACAAAACGATCTCTCCAGCGCATGAATGGTTGGGAATTTACGTTCTCATCATCCTTGGTAAAATCAAGTCCACCACGGAGACATTCGTAAACTGCTCTACCATAGTTCTTAGCCGATAGACCCAATTTTGGTTTGATAGTACATCCCAATAAAGGACGGCCATATTTGTTCAATTTATCCCTTTCGACTTGGATACCATGAGGTGGACCTTGAAAAGTTTTGGAATAAGCAGGGGGGATCCGCAAATCTTCCAAACGTAGAGCCCGTAGGGCCTTGAATCCAAATACATTACCTACAATGGAAGTGAACAAGTTAGTAACAGAACCTTCTTCGAAAAGGTCTAAGGGGTAAGCTACATAGGCAATAAATTGACTCTCCTCTCCAGGAACGGCCTCGATGTCATAGCATCGTCCCTTGTAACGATCAAGACTAGTAAGTCCATCGGTCCAAACAGTGGTCCATGTACCGGTGGAAGATTCAGCAGCTACTGCTGCTCCCGCTTCCTCGGGCGGCACCCCAGGTTGAGGAGTTACTCGGAATGCTGCCAAGATATCCGTATCTTTGGTCTGATATTCAGGAGTATAATAAGTTAATCTGTAATCTTTAACACCAGCTTTGAATCCGACACTAGCTTTAGTCTCTGTTTTTGGTGACATAAGTCCCTCCTTTATTAATAATTATTTCTCGCAAGGACGAGGTCTGCTCGACATGGATCGAACGTAAACAATCGATTTTGTTTGACAGAAATATCCTACAAAACAGTCGTCCGTTATTGGACAATAAGATCTAATTGATTTTGACAGAAATATCCTACAAAACAGTCGTCCGTTATTGGACAATAAGATCTACTAGATACACTCTCATTGTATAATGTTCTTTATGTATGACGCAACCCAATTTTTGCTCTTGAAGTTCTTCATTGACCCAAGCACCTTTCAGCTGTTAAACTAGTTAATTAATGAATTTAAGGAACCGAATTGACCTTTAACCATAATGGTGCGAATTGTCCATATGACAATACATATAGAATATGGAACAAATGTGCGTACGAAGAGATAACGACCAATGAGATAAAGGTCATTCGTAAGGTTAAAGTTTCAAATTTCACAGATGATATGGACATAATGTTGAAGTATTTTCAATTTTAGTTATGGATAAATGGGTTCTAGTTATAGAGAAATCGAAGACTTCCTCATGATCCTTATCCATATCTATCTACCTACTTAATATTCCAAATATTAATTTGAACTTTTCAATAAAGTAGGGTATTACCCAGGTGGTAACTCCCATTCATTATTGACTGATCTGATCGACCCGATACGGAAGGAACCTTTTTGTTATTGATAATATTGGAAAAATAATATTGATATATATCAAATTCAAGATTCAAGGAAATTTTTTCCTTTTTTGTATGAGAACCAATCCTCTTGTTCTTGGGGTTTCCGCACTTGTGGAAAAAAGTGTGGGACGTATCGCTCAAATCATTGGCCCAGTACTGGATGTATCTTTTCCTCCAGGTAATATGCCTAATATTTACAATTCATTGACAGTTAAGGGTCAAGGTACAACCGGTAAGGAAATTCAGGTTACTTGTGAAGTACAACAATTATTAGGAAATCATAAGGTTAGAGCTGTAGCTATGAGTGCTACAGATGGTTTGACGAGAGGAATGAGAGTGATTGACACGGGAGCTCCTCTGAGTGTTCCAGTTGGTGGAGCTACTCTCGGACGAATTTTCAATGTTCTTGGAGAACCTGTTGATAATTTGGGTCCTGTAGATGCTCGCATAACATCTCCTATTCATAGATCTGCTCCCGCCTTTATAGAGTTGGATACAAAATTATCCATCTTCGAAACAGGCATTAAAGTAGTAGATCTTTTGGCTCCTTACCGCCGTGGGGGAAAAATCGGTTTATTTGGAGGAGCTGGAGTGGGTAAAACAGTACTCATTATGGAGTTGATCAACAACATTGCTAAGGCTCATGGAGGGGTATCTGTATTTGGAGGAGTAGGAGAACGTACCCGTGAAGGGAATGATCTTTACATGGAAATGAAAGAATCGGGAGTAATTAATGAACAAAGCATCTCAGAATCAAAAGTGGCTCTGGTCTATGGTCAGATGAATGAACCACCAGGAGCTCGTATGAGAGTCGGTTTAACTGCTCTAACCATGGCCGAATATTTCCGAGATGTCAATGAGCAAGACGTATTATTATTTATTGATAACATCTTCCGCTTTGTCCAAGCGGGATCAGAGGTATCCGCCCTATTAGGCAGAATGCCTTCCGCCGTGGGTTATCAGCCAACTCTTGCCACGGAAATGGGTTCTTTGCAAGAGAGAATTACTTCCACAAAAAGGGGATCCATAACCTCGATTCAAGCAGTTTATGTACCTGCTGACGACTTGACCGACCCTGCTCCTGCTACGACATTTGCACATTCAGATGCTACTACCGTACCATCGAGAGGATTAGCTGCCAAGGGTATCTATCCAGCAGTGGATCCTTTAGATTCAACATCGACTATGCTCCAACCTTGGATCGTAGGTGAAGAACATTACGAAATTGCACAAGGGGTTAAGCAAACTTTACAACGTTATAAGGAACTTCAAGACATTATAGCTATTCCTGGACTGGATGAATTATCGGAGGAAGATCGTTTAATCGTAGCAAGAGCAAGAAAAATTGAACGTTTCCTATCACAACCCTTTTTCGTAGCAGAGGTATACACAGGTTTCCCGGGCAAATATGTTGGTCTAATGGAAACAATTAGAGGGTTTCAAATGATCCTTTCCGGAGAATTAGATGGTCTTACCGAACAGTCTTTTTATTTGGTGGGTAACATTGATGAAGCTACCGCGAAGGCTATTAACTAAAGTGAATTTTGAAAATGACCCTAAATCTTCGTGTACTGTCTCCTAATCGAGTCGTTTGGGATTCAGAAGTTAAAGAAATAATCCTATCTACTAATAGTGGTCAAATTGGCGTATTACCCAATCATGCTTCACTTGTGGCAGCTGTAGATATAGGAGTTATGAAAATACGTCTCAATGGACGGTGGTCCACTATGGCTTTGATGGGCGGTTTCGCCAAGATAGACAATGATAAAATAACCGTATTGGTCAATAATGCAGAGAGAGATGTTGACATCAATCTAAAAGAAGCCCAGGAAACTTTTCGAATAGCTAAAGCTGACTTAGCTCGAGCCGAAGGCAAAAGACAAGCAATTGAGGCTGATGTAGCTCTGAAAAGAGCTAGAACACGATTAGAGGCTATCAATGCTAGCCCCCCCGTCTCTAATGAAAATTTTGGAGAATGATCTGAAAATGGATTGATTCAATGTTCTGTCTCGATCCAAAAAAGTGGAGTAAAGCTTATTAGATGCCATCGACTCTTCAATGGTATCTAATAAGTTTACCTACTATTGGATTTGAACCAATGACTCTCGCCGTATGAAAGCGATACTCTAACCACTGAGTTAAGTGGGTCATTTATTCTCATAGGTAGAGTTGGACTCTATAAACAATTCTAAATGGAATTAAACGTATAGACAATGTTTCTCTGGCGCAGATCGAACTTATTGGGACGTATTAGATCATAGTATCGGATCATGAAATATCTACCTTGACAGAAAGTGATCCATCTGGTTAGTATAGTAGTGTATCACCAAGACTGGCAAGGAAGGGCTATAGCTCAGCATGGTAGAGCACCTCGTTTACACGTGCGCCAATGGTTTTCGGGAGAGTTTATCGATTCGTCCGATCCACGAAATAGATTCTATGTGAAATAGTCTTACTCTATCAATTTGTTTCTCTGGGGAACAATAGCATGACAAAGATGAAGTTCGATCCGATTCGAATTACGAATCTAATTGATATGGTCAATCCCAGCTCCGTTCAATGCCAGGCATAATGAGTATAATACGGGGACCTCAAAATAGATTCTTTTCGCTCTATGAACTTTTAGGTGTATGAAGTGTCATATTTCACTTTTTGAGCGATAGAGGAGACTCTATTTGAGTCAATCTATGCCCGAGCAAGGCAGACCTACGTCAAGGAAACCTTTTGAATAACTTTGGGATTGCTTCCGAAGGGTAATAATTTGGAGCACACGGAGCCATATTAGTATCTTCCTGGAAAGAGGAGAATGGCAGACTAACCGATCTTTCCATCAGTTAATGAAAGAGCCCAATGCGAGAAAATGCATGTTGGGTTCTTGGAACAGTTCAAATCATTTTGATAATAAGAACTTTGATCTGTTCTACCGAGAAGGTCTACGGTTCGAGCCCGTATAGCCCTATACATTCCACTAAGTTACACTACTTTATTTATATATATATATATATCCCCTCATAGTCCCTATGACTTGGCCTTGAAGAGTCTTTCGGATCATATAAACTATTCTCATGTCCTTATCGAGATCGATGGATGGGAACGTTGGAACAGGACAGGCAGATAATTATTTCTCATCGATCGAGATTGATCCGATACCAGATGATCGCACCTATAAACCCTTTTTTTCATTAATAAAAAAAGAGGGGAAAGAAAATAAGTTAAGTAACGACTGACATGATGATATGCAATAATAATCCATTACATTATTGGAGGTTACTAATCTACTTCTGATAGATCCAAGGTTCTAATGATTGATCCCAGCCTATTGGATCTTGGCCTTCGTTCGAATAGTAAGTAATTAGGATCGATCATTGTAATTTGATGAATCAGGTGTAGGGAATTCCTAGCTAGTATGATGAATGACTTCCTCCTTTCCTTTTATTCTCAAGGGAATCCATAAGAAGGGGATCTATGGAAGTATCTGTCCGATCCAATCTGTCTAATCTGTCCAATCCAAAGAGTTCGGATCGTAGAACTGGAACTAATTGTAACATACAAGAAACAAGGCGTTTTTTCTTTTCTTTTTTTCTAGGCACTTCTAGATTCTACATACAAATATAGATAGAGGATTTATAAGGTATTCCATACTATATTGCTTGGATTTGCACAATGTTAGAATTCCCATTGTAAGATAATCTAGTTCGGAACCGAGGGAAAAGCGGGTAATTTGTCACGATATTTTCTATATTGTATCACATTTCTTTTTTTGTTCATTTTTATCGCTAGCTCTTCGAAAAACTCGAGAGTTCTCTAAAATATCATATGTTTGAAGCAGTTTCTAGTCCAGTCAAAGTATCGATTGGACATGTGGCTTTTAGCTCCATCCAAACGCAACGCATTCCGTTGGGGTTGAACGAAGTCCTTTTCCGTTCAATCGAAAATCCCGGCTGTATCTATCCCTTTGCTAAAGATCGGGGCGAAGATCTTGATCAACTAGGATTCTCTACAATATGTTATTTATGGTAAATCAAACCTATTCTTGAACCATAGAAGTGGGAAGTACTACGGATATTCCAAATACCTGGAAAGGAAAATTCTCTGGAGTTGATCCATTCTAGCTAAAGGCGAACCTTTGGTTCGTTCTCTTTCTCCACCTAAGATCATAACTCTGTTGGGACAAAACTAGAATCCCTTGCTCAAAAATAATGTGGACTGCGACCCAAAAGAAGTTGCCTTCTGCCCCGTTACAAATAGATATTTACTCGGTTAGACAATAGATCTGTCCGAAATCATGTTATATCGGAATGAGCCCGGACTCATCACGAACTTATACGTGAAGGATTTGATACGTTCCACGGATCGATTGACGCCTACCAAGACGTTTCATTCGTCTTCTTTCAATACTGTAAAATGTTCACTATCTCCGTTGATAGATGAGCCTCGAAATTTGTATATTTGTCCCATCACCTGCATTATAATATAATAAATAACTTGATTGTCTCTTAACCGTGCGTGTAAGACGGACATCCAGACCTTTTTTTTTTCTTCGTAGGAAACATGAGCCCTTTATCGGACTTGAACCGATGACTTACGCCTTACCATGGCGTTACTCTACCACTGAGTTAAAAGGGCCCCCCCATCATATATTAATGAGTAAGTCTACTACGGTATATGAACAAAAAATTGGATGCACATGATCCATCTATATTTATAGATATCAAGTTGAGAACATATATTAGTAGCTCGTAGGTTTACATGAGAGGAGGGTAGGGATAGCTATACTGGAAACTCCGGGCTGAGCTGATACGAAGCGAATGGAGACAAGTTATGTTATGCCTAAAAACAATTCTGAATGTATTGCTAGAAGAGCCGCGGGATCAACGGGTCAGGTCCTATTGCAATTACCTGAAATGCGTTTGCATAATATTATTTCTCGATCGGGTATGGCTCCCACCATTCCCGGAGCTAAACAATTAGTTAATCATAGACATACCTCGGTCAATGACCATATGGTAGATATTTCGAAAATGAATTCTAAATAATTCAATTCTTTTTAACAGAATTCTTCAAATATCATTACAAACTGTAGAAAATTTGAACAAATAGGAAGATGTTCCCGGATATAATCTATCGCAAACCTAAGAAGATCAATGGTTGTAAGGAAACCCCTTCTATTTTGAAAGATGGCGATGATATTAAACCAATTCTTTTCTTTCTTAATCCAAGATAAATATAATCCTTCTTCCATTTTCTCTTCTTCCCCATCTGTGTAATTTCGATCAGGAACATAGCCTTGAGTAACTGATATCTTTTATAATAATACATAAAGAAATAAATAGAGAGCCCATTCAGATATTGAAATATCTAGGTATTTTCATTTTATACTGGAGAGAAAAAAATGGATGCATTCAATGTAACTAATTTATTAAAAAAAAAAATTAAGGAGGAAATTGAAGAAATGACGTCAAATTTGGAATTTGTTAATTTTGTTAATTATGAAGCTATTGCATTTGTTCTAGCTTTTTTTGCTTCTATTTCAATAACTCTTTTGGCTTTCAAATTAGCTGAATCACTATATGATGCATGAATGATTCTTTGCTTTTCTTGGCCTGGCCGGTGGCCAGGCCAGCCAGGTCAGAAAAAAGGGGGAAAAAATTATTTTGAACGGAATGAACAATATGATTCGCTAGATTTCTTTTTCTCTAAATAATTGCTCTATTCATTACATTATCGATACAATCCATACATGTTATGGTATACACCTTCACTCCACCATTCATTTTGTTACACATGAACTCTTCCATCTTGGAGAGATGGCTGAGCGGACTAAAGCGGCGGATTGCTAATCCGTAGTACGGATAATCCGTACCGAGGGTTCGAATCCCTCTCTCTCCGTTCGGTCACTATTGATCCTGAAAACGAAAACTCCGAATCTTTCTACGGAAAAGACCAATTAACCTAGAGACTTTTTTCACTATTCTTTACGTCCGGGATTACGTCCTGGATCGTTCGATAGAAATCCAAAGATAAAAAGAGAAATGAAAAATACCACTACTGCGTAAACGAACAGCTTAAGAGTAAGCATTACGTAATCTCCAGGATCCTGATTATAAGTACAACAGAATAGATCATCAATCTTTGTACCATATATGGATACTTGAATACCAAGCAATAGTATGATTCATACAAATCACGAAATTATTTTTCCGGATCACGTGTGAAAATAAATTTGAAAGAAGGAGATAATTTATCCCTTTGTTTTCCAAATGGTCTTTCTTCCCTTCTTATTTGTTTGAATCAACCAGATATTTATCGAATCTTTATGAAAATATGTAATTCGTATCAATACGTGACCAAATAGCCCAATCCAAAGTGAGCGATGAGATCGGAAGGAATTGACGAAGGTGAGTTAAAAAGTTTTTAGCCGGGAGCAGATAAGGTATCTGGATCTGGTATCGTCGGGCGGAGCAAGGATAGAACTTCTGCCACAAAAAATATAAAGAGTGATACAAAAATTGGATCAATGACAGCGATCCAAAAACTTGAAAAAGGAAAAAAGAGGATACTTTTTATCGAAAACTTACAGCAGCTTGCCAAACAAAGGCTAAGAGAAAAGAAAGAACGGGAATAATTGGCATTACATCGACAATTGGATCGGAAATCGCATAAGCCTCAGGTAATTTTCCAAAAAAGGGATTATTTGAATGAATAAAGGCATCATCTAGACAAATATTGAGCATAACTGGCATTTTTCTTCTCCAATAAAAATTAGGGGGGGGGTAAAGCCAGAAAAGTCTTTGATTAATGGAATTGATCGAAGCTCTTCGGCAAGTTTGACCGGACTTGGGGTTGGAAGGGATGATTCTTTCATACATACAATATTTTACCCAATCTAATAGAGATTGATCAATGAATGGATATTCTTATCCCTTTTTATGTTTCTCCTATTATGTCCAATTCCATTAATAACCTATTTTGTTTCAAAATCCACAAAATTATCTGGCCAATTGGGATCTGATCTAATGAATCTTGGATCCTAATGAGTTGACAAAAAATTTGATATAAGTATTCATTAGCATATGAATAGAAAAATAGGATGGGAATGGGGCGTGGCCAAGCGGTAAGGCAGCAGGTTTTGATCCTGTTATTCGGAGGTTCGAATCCTTCCGTCCCAGACTTATTTCATTGGTTCCTGTTTTCCCTTCCCTCCCTCTTCCCTTTCTTCTTTCGTAAAGGGTAAATCCAATGGAATTTCGTTCTACTTTTTATCATCATTTCACCATACTTATCAGAAGGGAATGTGATTACAATGGGGAAGGGATAAAGGGATATCTCTGTGGTGCAAGATGGGAATACAGATCAATTTGAGATAAGGTTCAATTTATGAAATTAGCCCATTGGATGTATGCTGGTCCTGCTCATATTGGAACTCTACGAGTAGCTAGTTCATTCAAAAATGTCCATGCCATTATGCATGCTCCTCTAGGAGATGATTATTTTAATGTAATGCGCTCTATGTTAGAACGGGAAAGAAATTTTACTCCTGCAACTGCTAGTATAGTAGATCGTCACGTACTAGCACGTGGATCTAAAAAAAGAGTTGTGGATAATATTCTTCGAAAAGATAAGGAGGAAGGTCCCAATCTGATCATATTGACACCTACATGTACCTCTAGTATCTTGCAAGAGGATTTAAAAAACTTTGTGGATAGAGCATCCATAATCTCCGATTGCAACGTCATTTTTGCGGATGTGGATCATTATCAAGTGAATGAAATTCAGGCAGCGGATAGAACTTTGGAACAGGT
Organism: Larix kaempferi; assembly: GCA_027924585.1. Lineage (NCBI taxonomy): Eukaryota > Viridiplantae > Streptophyta > Pinopsida > Pinales > Pinaceae > Larix > Larix kaempferi. The sequence continues at coordinate 27,772 of BSBM01002462.1, read as the reverse complement.
GGTTCGATATTATTTGGAGAAATCCCATAGACAAGAAACATTGGATCAATTTGTAACAGATGCACCTTCTGTAAATATAATTGGGATTCTTACTCTGGGCTTTCATAATCGACACGATTGTCGTGAGTTGAGACGTTTATTAAAAGATCTGGACATCAGAATTAATCAAATAATTCCTGAAGGAGGATCTGTAGAGGATCCAAAAAATTTACCAAAAGCTCGGTTCAATTTAATTCCTTATCGTGAAGTGGGCTTAATGACAGCGATGTATTTGAATAAAGAATTTGGAATGCCTTATGTATCTACAACTCCTATGGGAGCTGTAGATATGGCTGCGTGCATCCGACAGATAAAGAAATATCTTGATACCTTGGCGGCTCCTATTTTATCAAGCAAAAGGGTTGATTACGAATCCTATATAGATGGACAAACTCGATTCGTTTCCCAAGCTGCTTGGTTCTCAAGATCTATCGATTGTCAGAATTTTACGGGGAAAGAAACAGTCGTTTTTGGTGATGCAACTCATGCTGCTTCAATCACTAAGATACTTGCTAGAGAGATGGGAATTCGTGTGAGTTGTACAGGTACTTATTGTAAACATGATGCAGAATGGTTCAAAGAGCAAATTAAAGATTTTTGTGATGAGATAATCATCACAGATGATCATGCTGAAGTAGGAGATATTATCGCTCGCGTGGAACCCTCTGCAATATTTGGTACTCAAATGGAACGTCATATCGGTAAACGTCTTGAGATTCCCTGTGGAGTTATTTCCGCACCAGCTCATATCCAAAATTTTTCCTTGGGATATCGACCCTTCCTGGGTTACGAAGGTACTAATCAAATAGCTGATCCAGTTTATAACTCATTCGCTCTGGGTATGGAGGATCATCTTCTAGAGATTTTTTGTGGTCATGATACGAAGGAAATAATGACTAAATCATTATCCACGGATATGAGTCTAATTTGGAATCCTGAAAGTCGACTAGAATTGAATAAAATCCCCCGTTTTGTCAGGGACGAAGTAGAGAGAAATACAGAAAAATTTGCACGACGAAAGGGCATCTTGAACATTACTGTTGAGGTAATGCACGCAGCTAAAGAAGCATTAAGTTAAGTACCTAATAAATATAAATTAATTGATTACATTGAGTGTATTCTATACAAAAAAAGTGGATCCAATTCGATACCTATTCCTATCATATCAATTGAGTTAATGACTATTCATAATCACGTCTCGATCATGATTCGAGATCAGGGAGGGATCTTAAAAACATCGTCTTAATCGGTTTCGTGGATGTGAATTATGACATCCAACATTTCATATTTGGATCAAATGCCCTTCCCTTGGCTCAACATTATTCTTATTTTATTATATACTCTCCAAGTCACTCTCGTTTCCACGTGATTCCATACAAAGATGACGAATATTTGAATCGTTCTACCGAGGCTGTTACAAATAAGCCTAGTATTTTCTCTCGATGCGTCTAACATATCGTCCCAATACAGTGCCAATCCAACAATTAATTTATCTCTTATTCTGGATTGACAATAGTGTATTGTGTCGATATAATTCGTCCATTCACAATAGAAATAGATATCTTAGGTTCATCATTTATCAGTGATTCTATCCAATCATGATAATTCTGTCGACGGATCATTTATTCATAACCTAGAATACTTTATTCTGGAATGGTGGATCGAAATTCTACATGTCCATATATGAACTGACAAGTTAATTATTTGGTCATTCACATAGGTTTTTGATCCCTCCCGTTCGTCATTTAACAACAACGATCGGTAAGATTCAATTTACCGGTTCATATTGAGTAACCTCGCATTCCACTTCGATCGTATATATCCTCAATATCTATTTGCAATATGGGTTGCTAACTCAATGGTAGAGTACTCGGCTTTTAAGTGCGACTAAGGTCTTTTACACATTTGAATGAAGTAGAAAACTCGTCGATACCATCGGTAAAGTTCGGAAGACTACGACTGATCCTCGAAGTATAATGAATGGAAAAAACAGCATGTCGTTCCAACATATGATCTTTATGATACCTGATATTATTTTTAGGATACCTGATTGTATTCGATCAGGACCGGATCTGATTTAAGGAATCAAATGGGTGGGAAATGTCTATTATATACCTAGATGGATGTATAATATGCTCATCCTTTCGGATCAAATGTGATAATTGTGAATAGGATCGAATCAATTCGCGGTTAAGTCAAATGAGTAAATGGAGAAAGCTATATGACTTGAATCATAAGTAGACCCAGAGGAACGAGCTTCTGTTCCTCGTTCCAATTTAACGAGCGAGGAATTCCCTTTACTGATCAGAAGTTAAGAGCATTTTAGTACCCGATATCGGGAGGTTTTTCCTGAGTAGATCAGGGATTTATACACTCACAATGAGTCCTAAGTACTCGAGTACAGATGTGTAAGATAAATAGTGTACTGACCAGGTTGATTTATTCCATGAGTCAGGAGAGCGATCGGTTGCCAGAATAAAAGATTTTCATTCTTCCTCCTGACGAATGAGATCCTTGGGTAGTAAATCTGCTGAATAGAAGATAGAATCTGGATATACGGATATATCTCTTTTTTCCTATCTTGTCCCGACTAGATCGCACCATGTATTATCTCAGAAATTAAGAGGTTATTCTCATGAACGAGAGCCATAGCTGAGGTTTGAAAATGGATGAGTTCCATAGAAACGGAAAGGAAGATAGCTCTTGGCAACAATGCTTTTTATATCCACTCTTTTTTCAGGAAGATCTTTACGCAATTTATCATGATCATTATTTGGATGGATCGAGTTCCTCCGAACCGATGGAACATGTAAGTTCCAATGATCAATTCAGTTTCCTAACTGTAAAACGTTTGATTGGTCAAATACGTCAACAGAATCATTCAATTGTTTTATTCGTGAATTGTGATCCAAATCCATTAGTTGAACGCAACAAGAGTTCCTATTATGAATCGGTACTAGAAGGACTTACATTGGTCCTGGAAGTTCCGTTCTCTATACGGTCAAAATATTCTGTGGAAGGGATAAATGAATGGAAGAGTTTCCGGTCGATCCATTCAATATTTCCCTTCTTGGAAGATAAATTCCCGCATTCAAATTATATATCAGATACACGAATACCCTATTCTATTCATCCAGAAATTTTGGTTCGAACCTTTCGTCGCTGGATCCGAGATGCTCCCTCCTTGCACCCATTACGATCTGTTCTCTATGAATATCGAAATAGTCCAGAGAATTTACAAAGATCGATTATTGTCGCCCCAAGAGTGAATACGAGATTTTTCCTATTCCTGTGGAATCATTATGTCTATGAATGCGAATCCATTTTAGTTCCCCTTCTTAAACGATCCTCTCATTTACGATCGTTGTCTCATGGATCTTTCCCTGAGCGAACTCATTTTGATCGAAAGATCAAACATATTATCATATTTTCTCGTCGAAATTCACTGAAAAGGATCTGGTCGTTGAAGGATCCTAACATTCACTATTTTAGATATGGAGAAAGATCTATTATAGCTATAATGGGTACTCATCTCCTAGTGAAAAAATGTAGATATCATCTTCCAATTTTTCGGCAATGTTATTTCCATCTTTGGTCCGAACCATATAGGGTATGTTCTCATCAATTATCCAAGAATTGTTCTTCTTCTCTAGGCTATTTTCTGAGGATTCGGATGAAACCTCTTTTGGTCAGGACCAAAATGCTAGATGAGTTATTTATTGCCGATCTTATTACCGGTGAATTTGATCCAATAGTTCCGATTGTACCAATAATTGGATTATTGGCTAGAGAAAAATTCTGTGACATATCAGGGCGGCCAATTAGTAAATTGTCTTGGACCAGTCTAACAGATGATGATATCCTCGATCGATTCGATCGAATTTGGAGAAATCTTTTTCATTATTACAGTGGATCCTTTGGTCGAGATGGTTTATATCGTATTAAGTATATACTTTCATTATCATGTGCTAAAACTTTAGCCTGTAAACATAAAAGTACGATACGTGTAGTTCGGAAGGAATTAGGTCCAGAACTCTTTAAAAAATCGTTTTCAAAAGAACGAGAATTCGATTCTCCGCCCTTTTCATCAAAGGCGGCGGCCCGCTCACAGAGAGAACGAATTTGGCATTCAGATATTCCCCAGATAAATCCCCTAGCCAATTCCTGGCAAAAGATACAGGATCTGAAAATAGAAAACTTATTTGACCAATGAAATGCTCTTTGAGTCATTGCCTCGATTCAGAATCATTTTTATTTTTCCATCCGAGAACTAAAATGATTAGGAAATAGATACATTACATGGGGAAAGCCGTGTGCGATGAGAATTGCAAGCACGGTTTGGGGAGAGATTTCTCGCTCTTACTGATACTGAAGGAGCAGATCATCCACTCCATCCGACGAGCTCCGGGTTCGAGTCCCGGGCAACCCGGATAAAATTGATCCAATTCCGATAGGTACCTCTGTCCACTTATTCTGGTTCTGGATCCAATCAAGTTCCTTTTCATATTCGTTCCTATTCACAGGGAACGAACTATTGCACTATGGGTTCTCCGGAAAGGTGATGAAGAATTGATATCCCACTCATATCAATTTATTCATAATTCGGTTCCAGAATCGCTTTGCACTTCGTTGTAGCGAACAAAAAAATTTTCTCTTCACTGATTCAATCCTATCCGTTCTCATTACAACGGATCTCCCATTCCTGGAACCAGAAATAAAGAATTTGATGGAGTATCTAACCACAGATAGATCTATAGAGTGTGGAATATATGCAAAAAAGTATAGAGTCTATCTAAAATACATCTATATTCTATCAATATAGTATAGATCAGTATCTATCCCGTTGGGATAGATATTGAAATTCCATCCCGGATATTGGTTGACATTGATACATGGATCATATTATACTGTCAAATAACAAGCCTTATGCTTGGGAGCCTCTGATGATTTTATAAACGAAGTTCTGACCATGACCGCAATTATAGAAAGACGCGAAAGCGCAAATTTATGGGGTCGCTTCTGCGACTGGATTACTAGCACTGAAAACCGTCTTTACATTGGATGGTTCGGTGTCTTGATGATCCCTACCCTATTGACCGCAACCTCTGTATTCATTATTGCTTTCATCGCAGCTCCTCCGGTAGATATTGATGGTATTCGTGAGCCTGTCTCCGGTTCTCTTCTTTATGGAAACAATATTATCTCTGGTGCCATTATTCCTACCTCTGCAGCTATCGGTTTGCACTTCTATCCCATTTGGGAAGCAGCTTCCGTCGATGAATGGCTATACAACGGGGGTCCTTACGAGCTAATCGTTCTACACTTCCTACTTGGTGTAGCTTGCTATATGGGTCGTGAGTGGGAGCTTAGCTTCCGTCTAGGTATGCGTCCTTGGATTGCTGTTGCATACTCAGCTCCTGTTGCAGCTGCTACTGCCGTTTTCTTGATCTACCCTATTGGTCAAGGAAGCTTCTCTGACGGTATGCCTCTAGGAATCTCTGGTACTTTCAATTTCATGATTGTATTCCAGGCTGAGCACAATATCCTTATGCATCCATTCCACATGTTGGGTGTAGCTGGCGTATTCGGCGGCTCTCTATTCAGTGCTATGCATGGTTCTTTGGTAACTTCCAGTTTGATCAGGGAAACTACTGAGAATCAGTCCGCAAATGTAGGTTACAAATTTGGTCAGGAGGAAGAAACCTACAATATTGTGGCTGCTCACGGTTATTTTGGCCGATTGATCTTCCAATATGCTAGTTTCAACAACTCCCGTTCTTTACATTTCTTCTTAGCTGCTTGGCCCGTAGCAGGTATCTGGTTTACCGCTCTAGGCATAAGCACTATGGCTTTCAACTTAAATGGATTCAATTTCAACCAATCTGTAGTTGACAGTCAAGGTCGTGTAATTAACACTTGGGCTGATATCATTAATCGTGCTAACCTAGGTATGGAAGTTATGCACGAACGTAATGCTCACAACTTTCCTCTGGATCTAGCTGCTGTTGAATCTATTTCAATAGGCGGATAATACTCTGATGGATTGTTATCGTGTATTGCTTAACTGAACAGTACCAAGCCTTTCAATAAAATGAAAGGTTTGGTATTCTTCAAATGTTTGTTGTTATCCCTCCTACTTTTTCCCATTCCATAAAGAATGAATATGTGCAGTTCCCCTGCATCCAGCAGGAATTGAACCCGCGAGTTCGCCAATTATGAGTTGGGCGCTTTAACCATTCAGCCATGGATGCTGGATAAAGATCATCAACATATTCATTCTATAATATGAGTATAGACTCAGATCTTAAATTGGGTAGTTCGGGACCCAATCACATTCTTTCTCTCATACTTTATTAATGTAAAGTATTATCAATAGACATTTTACAGAGGCCCACGACCGAACAACTTGTTCGAGAGTTGGTTGGGAGTTAGTCTTCGATCTTGCTTTGATCCCCTGTCAGAGGTCGCCGACCCACATACAAACGTTAGCTCGTTGTCGGGACGGACCTAGAAATTTTCTTATTGGAAGAAATGACCGTAGATAGAGACAATTGGTTTGTTTTTCCGGGGCGGACGTAGCCAAGTGGACCAAGGCAGTGGATTGTGAATCCACCACGCGCGGGTTCAATCCCCGTCGTTCGCCCATAAAATAAGAAAAAAACGGACTGGATTCGATCCTTTTTTCAGTGAAAAAAATTTGATAAATGTGGTATAATTTCTATCCATGCAGTATAATTGTCTGGTTTGGTTGACACGAGCTTTCCAATTCTATTAAATCAATATGTATTATATATTCTATTCATTTCATTGGGATGAATAAAAAAAAGGGGGGGTAGGGAGGGTAAAAAATAAATGAAAAAAAGGAGATCCTGGCTAATAAAATGGGAAGAGATACAAAGTTATAAATTTCTATGCAATCCATGGGCCGAATCCAATTTGGTGAGATTTTTAATTAAAATCTTTTCGCTTCGGGATCGCCTTATAAAGCTCTTTGACCTTAGAATTCTCAGTACGTTGCTTTTACGCGATCTACGTAAAAGAAATCCATATTTTTTGATAAAAGGTGTAGTAGTACTTACATTCTCGGTCCTCATATATCACGTCAATCATAAAAGTAGTATGATCGAGAGAAAAAATTTCTGTTTGATGAAACTATTTCCTATACATATAAACTTTATGGAACTCGGAAATGAAACATCGGAAGAATATTTAAAACCTTTAAACAAAAATTGGTTTATATTTCCGCATCTTTTCCTGTCTTTCCAATTGAAAAGATCTTACAATCGATCCATAGAGCATTCCAATCCCATTAGTTTCAATTCAGGATATGACAGGAACATTAACAAGAAGGATGAGATGATCGCGGAGAATCAAGGACCGAGTGAAACTCATTCGAAGAAGGATGAAAAAGATATCAATTCGAAGATCGATTCGACTCTCAGTTCAACCGAAAATGAGTATTGGGAACCTGAAAAAGATCTTTGTGAAGATCCATTCACAAGAAATAAAACAGAGATTGAGCAACAAAGAGAAAGATCAATTCTTTGGGATCTTTCTTCTATTGAAAGAGAACAAACAAAAAAAGAATCAGATTTGTCCTCAAAGTGTTTCTCAGAATATTCTCCAATCTCTTGGGCGAAAGAATTATTTACAAAAGATCCAAGATATATGGACGAGAATTCCTTTCTGAAGGAAAGGAAAAGATTAATTGATAATTTTACAAAATCAATTCGTTATTTTTGTTCTTACATATTGCCAATAGATGAACCGTGTATGGGTGGTCCTAGTGCTACTAAGAAGCCCATTAAAAATTTCAACTTATTGAAAAGGCAACAAGATGTTTTTTTCCAAGATTTAAGGAATTCAAAATCCTATTCATTAATGAATAGGATAGTTGATCTATGGAAGATAAAAACATATTTTGAAATTGAAAATCCTTCCTCGAATTGTGCTATTTCATCAGATCCCGGATGTACTATTCTTAGAAAGCCAAGTTATATGAACCGATCCGACTGTATTCAATCTATAAAATGGAATTTTACTCTGCCTTGGAATCTATCTTCTACATTCTGTGATCAAAGCAAAGGACAATACATATGGCTCAACAATTTGAGATTGAAAACGAAAAAAATTGTTCTGAAAATAACAGATCAATTCACTCTATCAATAACTAAGCCTAGTAAGGTTCATTATCAAATTTCTTTTGATATTGATTATAACATGAATCCATTATATGAACTCAACAAGAATGGATCGTTGAGATCGAATCGGATCTTTAACCACAGAGAGAAATTGAATAATAAATCTTTATGGGTCCTCCTTAATATTACTGATAAAGAGGATGAATATTTAGATCAAATAATCGACAAAGAATTAAGCCAAATCAATTCCAAAAATCGCTTGGAGATAGGAACCCCTCTTAACGATTATAGAACTGAAGCTTTCAATTGGTATGAATCAATTCGGTATAAGATTGCCGGGTATTCAGAAAATGCATTCAATAGATTCTATTTTATGAGCAGGTTAAGTCGCAATTTAAAGGATCAAATTCGAACAAATTGGATAGCAAATGAAAGTTTGAATAATGTAACGAAAAATACAATTGACCGGCATTCATCCAGTTGGAGAAAAAGTCAGAGAGAATGGTTCAACCATTCTATTATTCGAACGGATAAACATATCAATCGGAATTTGAATGTGTACAAATGGTCCAATCAGACCGAATACTTTATGAAATATTTGAAACATGTTTTTTCTAAACAAAACTATTTTCAAATAGTGTTCGATCCAATTGAATCATGTACTAATACTAATCAAGATTCAATTGGTTGGTCTGTAAATCCCAACAAAAAAGATTATTCAAAGTTTTCTTCCCTTTTTGAAATTACTGTGGAGATCTTAAATTCGAAGTTCGATATCATTTCGAAGTTCAATTCTAAGTTCGATATTTTCATTTCGATTTTGGATTTTCGCTTTAATGAGCTAAAAAGTCTTAATTATCAACGATTAAATGAGTTGTTGGATCCAATTGGTGCTCTAATCGTTCATTTCAAAACATTCAAACCCTTTCTTTTGGATGACCATAATCTTTCACAAAGATCAAAATTATTGATCGATGAAGGAACAATTGCACCATTTGTTCCGAATGAGATACCGATTAATCCATGGATTATTGACTTATTCGATAATGAAAAGAATCGCATGGAATCGTTCGATAACACTGATTTTTCGACGATATCCAACGATCGAGACAATTGGTTGAATCCCGTGAAACTATCTGATCAGAGCTCATTGAGAGCTTCTTTTCACGGAGCAAATACGCTCCAATTTTTTGATTATTTGCATCATCCTCGGTCAAATTATAGGAAGAGATTACCTTCTTATATGGAAAGAATTCATATAAAAAGGAAGAATCTTACATATGGACAATTATTCAATCTTTTACCCATCCACAACAATCTCTCTTCTTTGCCCATTGGTGAAATAGGAACCGTTCACTCGGAGAAAGAGACTATTTCATTCATCAAGTCACAAGTATCTAACATATTATTACCTAAATATTTACAACGAAAACGAAGTGGTGACCAAACATTTGTATTAATCTATGACTTGTACAGATCCTTCAATTTACTAACTCGATTGAATCCATTCGTTCGTGACAAGAGATATCTTTCCTCGATCGAAGATATTTCTACAACGCCTTTAACAAAAGAACAAATAGTCAATTTGGAAAAAACTTTTTGCCAGTCTTTTTTCAATAGATCCGATTCAGAAGAAAACAACCTCGATCAGTACCTTAAAAAGAGTTTCAGTTCAAACACGGGTCTTATTGAAACTCAATCTTATAAAGATGATTTACTATCCGAAATATTTCCCAAAAAGAACCAGGAAATGTTTCATCGTATTCAAGATTGGTTTGTAACCGAAAGTTTTCAAAACATAATTGGAAACGAAGGCATAGATGGGAGGAGTACCGTTTCCAATTCATCTCAAGAGGAACGGGATATTCTACCATCACCGCGTTTTAATGAATGTGTTAAGAAACAGGAGATGTATAGGTTCTATCGAATAGATAGTATTTTTTCAAAATGGGATTTGTTCAAAAAATATATGCCATGGTTTTTTACTTCTGCATGGTGTAAATATATTGAAAATATTCTTTTAGATACTCTTCCGGAGATATTACTACATGGCAGTAATCCATTTGTATCGATTTTGCGAGATAGTCAGCATAATATTATGCATAAATTTAATTTATTGTGGGAACCTATACAATGGAAATTGAGAACGAATCTTTTCAAATTGATTTTTAGATTCAGAACGAATCTTCTGAATAATTTTTTGTTTCTAAATAATCCTTTGGATTCTGCTTTATCTTCCTGCGAGGATTTTTTAATAGAAGAAACTAATTCATCAGTTCCATTAATATGGGCACATCTGAGATTATTAAATGTTCGGGGGTATGAATATTGGATTCTTATCCCTTTTGTCGTCTTTTTTGGGTATTGTGTTCTTCAATATTTTCAAGTGATTTCCTTAATCTTTATCAAATTAAAGATAGACTTTGAACTCATCAAGTATTTAAAGGATCCGTCGTACGTGATAGAGTTGCAAAAAATGACTCTCTTGTTCTCTGATATAGGGGACACATCCAGCTCTTCTTCTATCAAGAGGAAGATGAAGAATAGAAAGCTTAATTTGCCCATAACTAGAATAAAAGAGTTGAACAGATGGTGTTCCAGCATGGATATATCCGAAAAAGAGATAGAATTACTAGTTCAGTTTCTAATGACAGGAAGAAACATTTCTCAATATGGATTGAATTTTACTTACAGTCAGAATTTCAAGAAGGAACCGGGTTCTCTAATCACTGAACAGCCGGGAATTATTTACTTACAATATGTGGCCTACACTTATCAAAAAGATCTAATGAATTACGAGTTTGATCAATTTTGTTTAACAGAAAGATCGGTATTCCTTGCTTTTTGTCAGAAGATTACCTCTTCACAAATATTTATTCAAACCAATCCCGCATTGAATAAAACCCCTTTCTCACTCCACTCAGGATCATTACTTTCCAAAGGGATTTTACTGATAGCTCCTATAGAAACTGGTCAATCCTGTTTGGTCAAAAGTATAGCAACAGACTCTTATGTTCCTTTAATCAAAATATCTCTGGACAAGTTCTTGCATGGTCAATATTTAAATTACCCTGATACTCAAAGTATTGATCCTGATTTTGATAATTTGGTGACAGAAAAAATGCAACAATTCCATCTTACCTTTGAATTGGCGAAAAGAATGTCTCCTTGCATAATTTGGATTCCAAACATTCATGAACTGAATGTCAATGACCTGACTCTTGGTTTAGACTTAACTGAGTCTTTCCTTGGTTTATTACTGCACCATATCTCTAGAGATAAAGATTCTCTTAGAAATATTCTTGTTATTGCTTCGACTCATATCCCCCAAAAAGTGGATCCAGCTCTAATATCTCCAAATCGATTAGATAGATCGATCAATATTCGAATGCTTGTTAACCTACAACGACGAATGGAACTTCCTATTCTTTTAGGTATGAAAGGGTTCTACTCGGAAAAAGAGTGGTCCTCTTCCAATGAATGTGCATCTAGAACCATAGGTTGTGATGCACGAGATCTAACAGCACTGGTCAATGAAGCCTTATTAATTAGTATTACCCGAAAGAAATCAGTTATAGACACTAATACAATTCGATTAGCTCTTCATAAGCAAATTTCGAATTTTCAATCTATGGATGGATCCGATCAAAATGACAAAATACTTATCTACAAGGTAGGAAAGGCTGTTATACAAAATACACTTCGAAGGAATTCTCCCATGAATTCTCTATCTACCAAAAAGGAAGTATGGAAGAAAAGGTTTTCTTATTTGTCCGAATGGTATTTAGAACCTTCGATTGCCGAAACAACTATGAAGGAATTAACTATACTCCCCCATATTTTGAGTTGCTTGGCCGGATCAGCGGCTCGAGATTCTTGGTCTATATCGGAACGAAATAGAGAGAATTGGATTCCTCTAGATAGATTCGCTGAGCATGATTTTTATCTAGCTTCTAGTCTTTTAGAAAGTCTTCTGGTGGAGTTTCCATGGTCAGGAATATGTCGGGGTAAGTCCGATAAGGATCAAATTACATTTGTTCCTCAGCCCAAAACGAGAAATAATCTAGATATTATACGATTTCTGAAAGAATATGAATTGAAGTTTATACAAGAAACTCTCGGCACAAAACAAATGGATAGGGATACGGATGAAGAATTGATCAGTAAAGTAGTTTGGGCTCCTAGGATCTGGCGTCTTAGTTTTTTTCGCAGTAATCGATTCGATCGTACAATAAGACCCAATGAGTTGGGATCTTCGTATAAGTTCGGATCGGTTAAAGAAAAGCAGAGAGGAAGATCTCAAATTTCTATAGAATATTCGATGCAATATAAACCCTCCAAGAAACCATTGTTCTTTTTAGGAAGACGATTTCTTTGGGATTCCTTCCTATTTCAAGAGCAGCACCTTGTGTTTTCACGCCGAGAATTTTTCGCAAATGAAGAACTGCTAAAAAGGCTTTATATTACTCATAGTTCAATGAGAAGAGCATCAAAATATGGTTTTTTCCCTAAAAAAAGTCTCCAAGGTGCTTTTCGTAGATATAATTCAAAATCCATGACCAATTCGGTTTTTATAATGAATGAGTGGAAACCTATAGGAAAGGAACATATCGAGGATTTCAAACGCATTCAAGCAATTAGTATCCAATTGGAACGTATGCAGCCATATTCTCCTCTATTTACATATCAACGTTGGTTGATCGAAAATCCGAGAGAAAAGGTTGACCGCTTCGAATCGTTAATTCATCGCCAAAGATGGCTCGGAACCAATAGTTTATTATCTAATGAATCTTTTCTTTATAATACTCTATCCGAGAGTTATCAATATTTATCAAATCTGTTCCTATCTAACAGAATGTTATTGGATCAACTGACAAAGACATTGTTGGATAAGAAATGTCTTTTTCCAAATGAAATTGAACACTCAATTCATACAACAGGATTCAAATTTAACATCAGCCGGGAGAATCTGTAATCATCGATGAAAGAGCAATGGAATATGGAATTAAGTAAAACAAAATGAACCGGGCAGTGCAGTAGGGTCGTGGAAACCAATGAGAAGTTCTACATATGCTCCGATTTAAGATCCTATAAGAAATCCTTTCCTGGTATTGTCCAAGAATAGTAAGTATTTAGAGGAAAAAAAAAGACTTGATAGATCTTTAATTTTAAGATAGGTTTCTCACTCCGAGATCTCGACCATGTAAGAGTAAGCATGGTAAGGACTAGAGTCACAGGATCCAACGTAAATATAGTGTTTAGGTTCGGTTGCAACCCCCGGATCTTGCAAGATCTTGAGAGGGGTATATGGTCAATCTATGTATCTTGCAAGACCTTAACAGATTCTTCTCAATCTGTGTCCTTAATGAAATATACTTCATAATACGAGGGTGGACCATTTCGGAAATGAAATAGAGAAGATCGCCAAGATCCTGCCTGTGATCCACTGTCCTATTCTAACAGCTTGAACTTGTAGGTAATTGTCGGAATACCTCGTATCAACAGATACGAAGGAAATCTATCCCAGTCTATTGAGAGATTCTCATACGAGATTTGCCATTGGATTGCTCATTCAATAAGCATGATAAATTTTATGCCTTGAAGAGGACTCGAACCTCCACGCTATTAAGCACGAGATTTTGAGTCTCGCGTGTCTACCATTTCACCATCAAGGCATCCCGAAAGTGAATCCTATTCCATGAATAGGATTCATATATATATTGAACATATCCCGATATGTTCAATATATATAGAATATATGTAAGAGATAGCGTATTGGAGTATTGATATCGATCGGTCGTATAGGTTCATAATATAGAATCCAATTCTTTTTCTTTTTACTTTCATTATTTGGAGGATATTTCATATACATAAAGAAGATGACTGAACATCTTTTCTTTTTCGATTTAATAGAAGCCTAAAGAATTTAATATGGTACCAAATAACAATATGTAAAGAACAGGTTCGATCCTATTATATCTATTCCTGAATAGAACGGAGCGGCCAGATATCCATATTTCAATAGATAGATCTCTATGTGCATATATATCCATTGCCATGCGTTCGTTCGATGAAGATAGGAACGAACATCGAAGATTCGATTCAAGCGGCTGGAGCAGCTATTTTCGGAGCGAAAGAAAAGCAACGACTGGAATGGGAGAGTTGTTGAAAGGAGGATCCCTCACTCCTTTCTCTCATTCAGAACCGTGCATGGGACTCGAATCTCGCACGGTTCCTAAGTGATAAAGAAGGAATAACATAATTATCTGATTCCTTTTTTATTACCTTCCTCGCGTATGTATGTATAAGACCAAATCTATTCAATCAATAGAAAGTATTACCAATCCCTCTTACAAAATCTCTTTGTTAATTCAAAGATATTAGTTGTTTCTGACCTTGCTTTACCTTAATTGTTATTTTGACAAAAAATGTTTGAAAAAACCTTTTTTTCGGTAAAAGTGATGTCTTGGTCCGAGTGGGGGTAGGGATAACAGTCCTTTTCTTTATCTTTTCCACATGTCCATAGAGTTTTGAGAGATATAAAAATTGATAAAAAAGAAAGATATCTATTCACTCTATTTTATTATAGAGGTAATAATTTGTAGAACGAATCGCACTCCTTCATATACGTAAAGGGTCCATTGATGTAAAGGAACTGGAGAAAGTTCGAATCCAATTCCTACAGTTATGGATATAAGAGCAATCCAAATTCCTGGAGAGTTCTAAATTTGTGTATCTATTAGACCATTTACTATTTATTGAAGCTCAATCTCTCCCCCGGATAGACCATATAGCCAAGAAAGACCATAGACCAGAATGGAAAAACTTGCCCCACCCATAAGTAAATATTTCATAGTAGCCTCATTGGGTTGGAGCGTACATCTCTCTTAGTATATCAATATAATAGATAAGAACATGAACTGAAACATTCTGAAGCTATCAAGCCATTAGCACCACGTAAAAACATTCCTCCTAGAGCAGCTGTTAATATGAATAAAAGAAACTCTGTTATAGCCATTTCTGTACATTGAATGTACTCCACGGATAGAGGAACACATAGAGTTGAACGTAGTAAATTGATGAATCGAAATATTTCGTTTCGTTTCAATTGTTCGTTCGGAAATGACCCAAAGAGCTGATAATAGGTTCTTCTCTCCATCGAAATGATAAGACCGCTATGCTTATTACTAAACTTTTTAAGAGATGAAATAGGACCAAGCTATATCTTCTTGATCAGGGATTAAATTGATCATCAAGAATTAGGCCGAGAATCAGGATACATTCTGGCCGGGGAAAGATAACTTCCATGGAAGAAAAGCAAATGAAACTCTTTCAAATGATCTCAGGGTATAATTGAAAATGAAGTTTTCACTTTGTACATGCCAGATCATGAATTAGTAATTTCATTCAATCTCTGAAAGAGTAGAAATATGTTCCAACTTCCAATTTTCGGAATAGGAGATTTACATAATCCTCATGAATAGGATCGAATATTCCTCCATAATCTATCTCCTTATTCCTTAAGGAAGCCTTCCCAAGAGGACTTAGTTGATCTATCTATGATTTATGTTCCTTCTTCTTTTTTCTCTTTTGTTCCGATAAAATGGATCCATCCCGATCCGAACGGGAATCAATTTATAATTTATCAGGATATGTAAATCAACTATATAGATAGGTAGATCTCGCTCGATCCTTTTTATTAATTAACGGAAATGTGCAAAAGCTCTATTGGCCTCTGCCATTCTATGGGTCTCTTCCTTTTTGCGTATAGCATTGCCATTCCCTCTGGCAGCATCCATTAATTCGTGACTCAATTTGAAATCCATATTTCGACCCGGACGTTTTCGAGATGCCCCTAATAACCAACGAATGGCAAGTACTTTTCCTTGTGTAGATCTTATCTCGATGGGAACTCGATAAGTTGATCCACCCACACGTCTTGCTTTTACTGTGACATTGGGAGTTACTCTACGTATTGCTTGGCGTAGAACAGATAGTGGATTTTTCTCTGTCTTTTGTTGAATATTTTTGATGGCTCGATAAAGAATTCGATAAGCCAATGATTTTTTCCCGTTTTTAAGAATACGGTTAACCACCATGTTAACTAATCGATTATGATAAATAGGATCGGATTTTGCAGTTTTTTTTTCTGCAGTACTTCGCCGTGACATGAGTGTGAAAAAGGTTCAAGAATCTATTTCATAAAGGCTGAAAATAAATCATTTATTTTGGCTTTTTGACTCCATATTGTAGGGTGGATCTCTAAAGGTATGAAAGATCTCCCTCCAAACCGTACATACGACTTTCGTCGAATACGGCTTTCCACATGATTATATCTGCATAGATGAGATATATTCTTTATGCATATAATTCTGTTTACTCACTCTCGATTGAGTATCCGTTCCCTTTCTTTCTTTTGCTATGATTGGAAATCCTGTATTTTACATATCTATACGATCAAGTCCTTAGGTTTACAAAATAGTGTATAAAAAAAGTGTTTCAAATCATTGCTATTTGACTCGAACCTGTTCTAAAAAGGTCAAGGTATTTAAAATTTTCTGTTGAAACAATCAGGGAAAACTTCGAAAATGATTTCGATATTAAACCTTAGACATATAATAGTTCCAAATCTCCTAGAAAAAGAAGATCGTTTGTTTTACGGTAGCCTGCTCTAGTCCCCTTACAAAACGTTCGTTCTTAGGTTAGCCATATACTTCACATGTTCCTAGCAATTCACATGGCATCATCATGAAATGATACAAGTCTTAGATAAGTAAGAATATACAACGCACTAGAACGCCCTTGTTGACGATCTTTTACTTCGGCAGCATCTAGGGTTCCTCGAACAATGTGATATCTCACACCGGGTAAATCTTTAACCCTTCCTCCTCTTACTAATACTACAGAATGTTCTTGTAAATTATGGTCAATACCAGGTATATAAGCAGTTATTTCAAATCCAGAGGTTAATCGTACTCTGGCAACTTTACGTAAGGCAGAGTTTGGTTTTTTGGGGGTGATAGTGGAAAAGTTGACAGATAAGTTGTCTTCACTGTCACTCTACAAAACCGTACATGAGATTTGCACCTCATACGGCTTCTCGTTCGATTCTTTCGAAGTAGGATAAATTGGATTTTTTTCGTTGTTCGAGAATATTCATATTCCCTTCCTTCATGCATTATGTCGCAAAGAGTAACTGGAACCAATTCAGTAAAACACGTTTTCGTGTTCTAACCAAACACTAATGAATCATCTTTTTTTATTTTTTTTTTAAGATTATGCAAAATCTTCGGGATTTCTTATTCCTTCTCTATTCCCATCCTATAAGTATAGCGTCTGAAAAAATACTCTTTTGTATGAATCGACATTATTACATGCTAATTCCTTCTTGATATCTCGATATATCATTCCTCCAAATCACAAATTGGATTCGAAATTGACGGGTTAATGTGAGCTTATCCATGTGGTTATACACTGTTCGAATTCGAACAGGAATCAATTTAATGAAAGATCTTGGCTTTCGTGCTTTGGTTGGGGTTGTCCAAGATCATTTCGATGACCTATGTTGAAGAGATATATATCCATATCTATATGAGATATGATCGACTGTGTAAGGCCCGCAAATAGCAATCGATATGGCCAGAGAAAGTATACGGAAAAGGAAGTTCCTTTTTATCTGATTAGTCAATGATCTCGCTCGGTGAGTCTTTTCTCCTATGATGAACTGCTGGCATCAGTCCTATATCTTGTTTCTGTGGATCGGTGGAAAAAAAAGTAAGGGCTCAGCGGGAAGAGGATTGTACCACGAGAGAGCGAAGGGGTCAATCTGTTCCGAAGAGACAACATGCATTTTGGAAATGTAGTTGTACTCTCACATCGATCCAGATTCAGAAGTATTTCCATCTAGGGAAGTCAATATTTACCCGCTAGGCAAGAGGATAGCGATGCTAGTTACAAATTATGTTCCGGTAGGATGTAAATGTATTTATATTAAGTAGTTAACGGTTGCATAGCATAGGGTCTTCTCTTTTCTGTTCTGTAATGATGGATCCCGTACGTGTTCCTGAGAAAAGGAATTTGTTCATTTTTGGGGTCTCGAAGTGGAAAAACATCGAAACTTTTGAATGGAAAGAGATATAAAAGATATAAAAGTAGATCTTATTTTTCGGAAACGGTAATATCCTTGGTGCAAGAAGAACAATTTGATCCGTATCATCTCCGTATAATCTTTACTCGATCCTGTTCTCCTTGTTTTTCCAAACAATATTAAGTCCTTTTCGCACGCACTAGTGCTAGATCGGATCAAACATGCTGAACAAAATATTTTTCATGTTAATGTAAAACTTTCTTGATCGAGATAGGTAAAATATTACCGATTTTACGGGACCATATGTTATGATTCGAATCAGTAGGAAATACTATTTTCGATAGAATTGACTCAGAAAAGTATCTAGTCTTTTCTTTCTCATTCTTTCTTTTCGTAGTAGTGTGAAAAGAAGGAAGGTCTGGCTTCAAGTTGTTCGAGATAAAATAGTGGGATAGTGGTGTTGAGTCTATCGACCCTTTGGTAAGTTATTATTCATAAGTCAGTTCTCTTTCCAGATGAGGGTAGGGGAGGGATATAACTCAGCGGTAGAGTATCACCTTGACGTGGTGGAAGTCATCAGTTCGAGCCTGATTATCCCTAAACCTAATGTGAGCCCTTCTATCTATTTTTTTTTTTATTTTATGACTCTTCGTATCGTAGGAGGCCCGTGGTATTTACATGATAGGGTATGGATGGCTATACTGGAAGTGAGCTCCGGGCCGATATGAAGCGAATGAATACAAGTTCAAGTTATGCCTAAAAACAATTCTGAATGTATGTGAGCCCTTCCATCAAACAAATTTATGTTTTGAATATTATAGCTCTCTTCACTCCAGAGGCTCGCTCGTTTCATTTACACGAACTCTTTCTTTTTCATGGTATTGAATTAGATTCATTCTCCCTGTAATTGGGGTAAAAAATAAATGAAAAAAAGAAGATCCTGGCTAATAAAATGGGAAGAGATACAAAGTTATAAATTTCTATGCAATCCATAGACCGAATCCAATTTGATGAATTTTTAATTCAAATCCTTTCGCATCGGAAGCGCCTTATAAAGCTCTTTGACCTTAGAATTCTTAGTACGTTGCTTTTACGCGATCTACGTAAAAGAAATCCATATTTTTTGATAAAAGGTGTAGTAGTACTTACATTCTCGGTCCTCATATATCACGTCAATCATAAAAGTAGTATGATCGAGAGAAAAAATTTCTGTTTGATGAAACTATTTCCTATACATATAAACTTTATGGAACTCGGAAATGAAACATCGGAAGAATATTTAAAACCTTTAAACAAAAATTGGTTTATATTTCCGCATCTTTTCCTGTCTTTCCAATTGAAAAGATCTTACAATCGATCCATAAAGCATTCCAATCCCATTAGTTTCAATTCAGGATATGACAGGAACATTAACAAGAAGGATGAGATGATCGCGGAGAATCAAGGACCGAGTGAAACTCATTCGAAGAAGGATGAAAAAGATATTCCCTCGATATCGATCGTTATATAAATATATTCTATAAAATGGATGAGAATATATCATGGAAATTGACCTTTAAATTGAATTGGTAGATTCCATTATTATTTATTTTACGTGTTCGTCGAGAGAATGGATTGATTCAATTTGCAGCAGACTCCGATAAAGAATATGCGGAGTTCTCTACGAGAGAAATGAATAAATGAAATACATAAGATGTCTTTCACATCACAATATATGAATTAAACCCATTGTTCCTTATGGCAGTTCCAAAAAAGCGTACTTCTAGATCCAAGAAAAAAATTCGTAAAAATGTTTGGAAGGGAAAAGCATATCGGGCCGCAATAAAAGCTTTTTCTTTAGCTAAGTCTATCTCCACCGGTCATTCAAAAAGTTTTTATTGCATAGCCAATGATGATTCCTCTGGATCATCCGAATCAAAATTGAAATCAATTGATTTGGATGATCCATAGCACAACACGAGCGAATATACGACACCACCCTTCAGGACCCTGGAGAATGGTGATGCGAAATAAATCATTTTATTCGGGTACTCCAAGGGTGGTTGTACGAAAGGGACACGGTCATTAATTAGTTCCATTACAGTACTTCCCTTCAGCCAATCTGGAGAAATGGGGAATTTATAAACCATTCCTCTATTCATTCCGCCTTCCTTCCCACTGGAAAAGGATTAGAGTTCATCATTTTTTGTAAGGATCCCGAATGAACTTCAGCATTACCATTATGCTATATTTCCGGTAGCTAAACCTTATCAACATCCCAATCCATCCATTTCGATCCGAAACTAGAATCGAAACGATTTCATTTTTTATAAATAATGGTACAGAACCTACGGAATCATGCATGGGGATGATATTATTTTATGATGGAATCGCTCGTGCATTTCGTAATAGATGCAGGTTATTGCTCTATGGTGAATAATTACTAATTTGTAGTTTCAGATATCTCGATTCATCCTTCTTCTGCTTCTGCTCCTCCCAATGATTCATCCCCTTATTGGGTCTGAACCCATTCTTTCCCTCCTTTATGGTTGGATGGAAAAGAGTGCTCAATCCTTTAGGAGAACTCAAAGTCATCATCGTTATTCGTATCTCTACCATTTATAATGCGTAATGCCCAAACTATTGTAGCAGAGATACATAAAAAGAGCTGACCAAAATAAATATAGGTGCGTAATCTAGTGTAACTTTTTATCCTATTAATGAAACCCCTTTCTACATCTCAGTAACTAAAATAGGATCAATTAATTAGCAGCCTGTATATAGTCATATTAACCCGTATGTAATATTATTGTGAGCTATCAATATATTTGGATGTCTCCCCTCAAATTGAAAAGTCCAACAGGATATTGGAGAAAAATAACACGGGAAATCATGGATCAGAAACATAGTTTCGTTCTAGATATGTATATAATCAAACCATCCAATCAAAAAGATTGAAAAGTGCTGAGCCATGTATCTCTCTTTATTGTTTGGAATCTAGCTGCTCCGACCATCGTGAACCAAAATTGAAAGATATTCTTTGTCCGATAACGCATGTTACTATTTCCTCATTCTCTTTCGGAGCAGCGGGATCTGAACCCACGACCTCCATCACCCCAAGATGGCACGCTACCAAGCTGCGCCATGCTCCGTTATAACCATCAACCAACATAAAATTGATTCAAATGTCAATGCCCCAACTTATATTTTATTTGGACATATGTTATATTCACAGATTACTCCCTCTGCTAGACACGTTCATAACATTGACGATCTGGTGTAAATAAGCTAGTATGGTCCCTACGAAGCCGCCATGGTGAAATTGGTAGACACGCTGCTCTTAGGAAGCAGTGCGAGAGCATCTCGGTTCAAATCCGAGTGGCGGCATTTTTCCAAGAAGATCTCATCAATCAATTCTTCCTATGTAGCAATATCTGTTCAATCTATTTCCATTGTGATAGATCAATCCTATCTTTCCATCATAGATCTCATTTGGGAATAAAATGAATAAATGGGTTTATTATGATATTCATAACTTTAGAACATATATTGGCTCACATCTCTTTTTCTCTTATTTTGGTTGTCACTCTCATTTATTGGGGAACCTTAGTTTATCGAATTGAAGGACTAAGTAGTTCGGGAGGAAAGGGCATGATAGTTACTTTTCTTTGTACAACGGGATTATTAATTACTCGTTGGCTCTATTCGGGACATTTACCGTTGAGTAATTTGTATGAATCATTCATGTTCCTTTCCTGGAGTTCATCCGTGCTCCATATAGTTCTAGAAGTACGGAGCCGAGATGATCGGTGGTTAGGTGCAATCACGGCGCCAAGTGCTATGTTAACTCATGGTTTTGCTACTTTAGGTCTTCCGGAGGAAATGCAACGATCCGGAATGTTAGTACCCGCGCTACAATCTCATTGGTCAATGATGCATGTAAGTATGATATTGTTCAGCTATGCAACCCTTTTATGTGGATCCCTAGCATCCCTAGCATCAATAGCTCTTCTAGTAATTATGTCCGGAGTAAATAGACAGGTTCTTCTTGGTGCGATGGACAATTTATTTTCCCGATCCATTCTTACCAATGAAAATTTTTATTCACATGAAAAACAAAAAAGTGATTTGCAATACACTTTTTCTTTTTCATCAACGAATTATCGTAAATGTCAATTGATTAAACAATTAGATAATTGGAGTTATCGTGCGATTGGTCTCGGTTTTTCTCTTTCAACCATAGGTACTCTTTCTGGAGCAATATGGGCCAATGAAGCATGGGGATCTTATTGGAGCTGGGATCCAAAAGAGACTTGGGCATTAATTACTTGGACCATATTCGCAATCTATCTGCATACTAGAATGAATAAGGGTTGGCAGGGTGAGGAACCGGCAATTGTGGCTTCTTTAGGATTTTCTATAGTTTGGATCCGTTATTTGGGGGTCAATCTATTAGGAATAGGGTTACACAGCTATGGATGGTTGGAACCATAAATGGACCGAATTCCGGGAGGGAAAAGGAAGGATAGATTCGATCCAGTTCCTTTATGTAATTGAAAATAAGTGACATCAATAACTGGTCCAAGTTATTTCAAAGATTTATTATAGAATTATGGAATCACTACTTGAAATAACTTGAACTATATTAAAAGATAAAGAATTTCATTGTTGATTCGCTCCATTCCATTAATCTCTCAAAAGAGAAAAAAGTTGGATCCATTAATTCTATTATATAGCTAACAATCCATTCGGAAAGTACAAAAATAATTTTTTGCCATTCATTTCATGGATGGAAGGATCGAGATTAACTAACTTCTACCCCATCATCCAATATAAAGAGAACTGGATCGGGATAAGCACCAATACCTATTATGGGTAGAAAGAGACAGATCAGGATTCAAATCTCTCTTGGTCCAGAATCCGTTATATGAGGGTTCGTCACATTCTAAACTTATATAGAATATTCGACGTAACATAGACAACAAGTGGATGGGAGTTAATATCGTTCCAATTGCCGCTATTGCAGTAACAATGATTCAATTTGGAAGGTCGAATAATATTTATCCAGTCATTTTTCTCGGGAAGAAAATCTAATAGATTCTGCCACAAAACCACGGATTTCCGGCAATGCAAAAGAAGACATTTAAAAACTACTGGACATAGTCTTTTAGGTATTAGCATAGCCCTACCATTTATTTCATTAAGAAGAAGAGTACGTATCCTATCGTCACTTGTTCCCGCTAAGAATGAAAGTGCCGCACCAATTGATCCATGAAAGATCATTTTCAAATGGATCCATTAAGACCTGTATCTACCATGGAACCAATAATTACAAAACCCATATGGGATACTGAAGACTATCCTCCTTTTCCAATTCCGTTGACCCAGAGAAGTTGGAGCTGCATAGACGATTTGAACCGCTCCTATGCGAAAATCAATATAAAATGAGCATGAGGTAGCAATTCTATGTTTGGATTAACCCATATCCTCCCATTTGAAATGGAACGGCTACTGAAGCATACATGTACTATAATGTGCTTACCCATGAGTATTAGGTAACCAGGTATGTAAGGGAAAAATTGGTGATTTTATTGCATAAAATGCAACGATCGAAGATTTTGAGTAACTGGCCAAGCAACTGAAATGGCCAAAGTGGTAACAAATCCCGTCAAATAGGTCCAATGGAAAGTCCGTCAATTCCCAATCTCCAATGAAAATAAATAAGATCTATCCAGTTAGACTCTTTCTTCTTTCAATCGGATCAATGAATTATCGAATTGGAAATGGTAACGGACGGAATGTATAGGTAATGAGGAAGAGTTCTAGTAAAAAAAATACCTAGAGTATACCATCGGATCAGCTCATTCCCTCCCTTTATGGATGGGGAAATAATGATATTACCGAACCTGCAGATATGGGCGAACTAACAAATATTGTTGACCGAGCCAAGGTAATTCGCTCATTATAGAAATAGAAGATACTTTCCATCTCTCTCTATAAAAACCCATACTCGAAATCTTGGATTCGAGTATGGGTTTTTATCAGTGGATAAAAAAAAGAATGAAAAAATATGAGATGGATTTAACCATTTTTATTGTGCATATTGATCAGTAAGCTAGACCCATACTACGAGTTGTCTCATGCCATAAATAAACACGTACACTCAAGAAATCTGTTGGACAAGCGGATTCGCACCGCTTACAACCTACGCAGTCTTCTGTTCTTGGAGCAGAAGCAATTTGCTTAGCCTTACATCCTTCCCAAGGTATCATTTCCAATACATCTGTGGGACAAGCTCGTACGCATTGGGTACAACCAATACATGTATCATAAATTTTGACCGAATGTGCCATTGGATCTCCATTAGTTAGTAAAAAGTTTTAAATTGAATAAGATCATATATAGCCAAATCTTCTAATATATGCCCAATAAAGATGGCTAATAACGGGATATTATGAATATAAAACGAATCCTATCCATTATATTTGGAACCAATATGTTAAGGTTCTGTATTTTTGTCAATGGGACAAAGATATTTGTATCATTTCGATCCCTCCAAATCACCCCGAATATGGTCCAATCATGACAGGTAATTTGAATAATGAGTTTTATATGTATCAATAATGTTTTTGATCAATCGTAATACTATAGAGATTTCGATAGATTCTGGTCATATTGAATAGATATTCTGATCCCTCTCTCCAAAAATAGAAGAGAAGGGAGTTTGTGAAAAATATAGGAAGAGAGAGTTTGCGTACCGATATCCGCCATGAAAAGCTATACGACCCAACTCTAGCATAATCACTCTGCTATAGCTATCCCTTCGGGATACATATTTCCCGATCGATCTTTTCGGCGCATTTACCGTTATTGCCTCTGTGAACATAGTAACTAAATAATCCCATTGCGTTACATAGGGGAGATATTGGACTATTGTTCGGTTCTAAACAATTTTATCCCTCCCCCCCTATGTAAATAATCTGATAGAGGTTCACAGTCGATAACATCTTTACCATCTAGCAATAAGTCGAAGAACACCATCGATGGATAATGAGGATCCATACTTACCATCAGGGGGTCTTTCAGCAAGCATGGTTATATGTCACCCCTCTCCGGTTCGTTTTATAAATGATAACAAAAGAACGACTAATCAGGATCCGGGATCTCTAAAAATTGGATTGGAATTGAAAACTTAAAAATTAACGGGTTTTTAGCCCACGAATACCCAATTTACCAATTAATTCATCGTAACGAAGTTTATCCCTCTTGTAGAGATAAACCAGAAGTTGCTTACGTTTGCTCAAAATTTTCCACAAACCCCTTTGGGATGAATAGTCTCTTCCGTGTAATTGCAGATGCTGGGTAAGTCTTAGGACTCGATTGGTTAAATAAAATACCTGAGATTCAACAGATCCTCTCTGTTTATTGGGAATAAGAGACGAACTAATGGACAAATTCTTAATCATAAAAAAACAAATTTTCCCGGAGCTGAATGGAATTTTTTTCCCGAGTCAGAAAAAAGAATTAGATCCATTCTTTCGTTTTCATGGTCCATATAATAATTCTGATTCGTTCCGACCATTTCTATTTAAGAAAAATTGGTCGGATTCTTTCTATCTTCTTGGAGGAACATCTAGTTTTGGACCTATGGCAAAATACGATACGATATGTAGAATCTTTTCACATTGATGAAATGGAACGAACAGATTGGTTCAATTTTGGCCATATCCTGAAACTCTATTGAATCAATTCTTTTTTTTTTTTTTCGACGAAAACGGAATTGAAGCAAAAAATCTATCAATTGAAAGTTTGGGGATACATACGTATTCTCAACATCGCAGATCGACTCCCATCATTTGTATTGAACCAATATCTATTCATGCAAATAAGATCCTCTAATCGATAACTAGGCCAAAGAAAACGTTTAATTATTTGTGTTGTATCTACGCTAAGATGTTGGTCTCTTCCCATGAGTTCTTCGTCATTTTGTATGTCTTTTCCATTGGAAAATCCTACATGATCATTCTCCGGATCAAACCGATTCAGGATTCGAAATTCTCTACGACGTTTTGGAAGCAAAATATCTTCTAAATTGAGGGAACTAAAAATGTTTTTTCTATCCCCCAGAATTTTACCGCATTGCGCAGATCCATCATAAAGATTTCCATCTATCCACTCCCGGGCTCTATTTGGAAACTTCAATGAAATACTGACGATTTTATACATCAGGAATTCGTCATCCGGTATGCTTGATAAACGATATGGTTCGGGGACCAATATTTTTTTATTTACCGATGTTTCATTTCTATTGCTTACCTTTTTCGGAACATCCCCCTGAGGAATATTCTCTTCCGATATTTCATTTCCATTGCTTACCTTTTTCGGAACATCCCCCTGAGGAATATTCTCTTCCGATATTTCATTTCCATTGCTTACCTTTCTCGGAACATCCCCCTGAGGAATATTCTCTTCCGATATTTCATTTCCATTGCTTACCTTTCTCGGAACATCCTCTTGAAGAAGATTCTCTTCCGATATTTCATTTTCATTACTTACCTTTTTCGGAACATCCTCTTGAAGAAGATTCTCTTCCGATATTTCATTTTCATTGCTTACCTTTTTCGGAACATCCTCTTGAAGAAGATTCTCTTCCAATATGTCATTTCCATTGCTTACCTTTCTCGAAACATCCCCCTGAGGAATATTCTCTTCCGATATTTCATTTTTATTGTCCTTCTGATTCTGAAGAATAAGAAACAGTAGTTTTAGGTTAACATTTCCCTCTTGGATATTGGTCCAAATATATTGTTCCGGATCCTTAATTCCGGACATAACCCTGCAAATCTCCGACAGCTTGGATATACTTTCTTCTCCTATATCTTCTACCGCTTTGTATTGAACAAAAACTTGAGGCTTACCAGTTTTTTTCTTTTCATCAGTTTGTTGATCTTCTACTTCACCAGTTTGTTGATCTTCTACTTTACCAGTTTGTTTCTCTTCTACTTTACCAGTTTGTTTCTCTTCTACTTTACCATATTCATCGTTCCGATTATGCTCTGTTCCTTTTTTGTTCTGAACATCTGATCTAAGACCTATTCCTTGTTTTAGAACATCTGTTTCTTCTTCCTCTATCTTTTTCCGGTCTCGTTCGTCTCGTAAAAACGATTTTCCTGGTACGGACTTCGATTTAGTGTAATATATATTCTTGATTCCCAAAAGTTCCGGGAATAACCATAATTTTAAATCTAATCCGGATCCTCTCTTCTCGATTTCCGGAGAATCCATAATGCCAACATTGTCTCTTTGCGTCTCATCAATCCCCTGCTGATTCGTAATAAGATCAGTCTTAAGATCAGTCGTAAGATCAGTCTTAAGATCAGTCTTAAGATCAGTCTTAAGATCAGTCTTAAGATCAGTCTTAAGATCAGTCTTAAGATCAGTTTTAAGATCAGTCTTAAGATCAGTCTTCTGCCTGTCAATCATTGTTGTATGATCGTAAGTACAAGAACGTATAGCATCGTAAATA
>BSBM01002461.1:0-34627 GCA_027924585.1 Larix kaempferi | reverse complement strand
AAGGCACCAACAAATAGAGACCAGACACCTTCAGGGAGAATAAACTATATAGCTATTCAGGTAGGGGAGGTTGTTAGCCAAGTTCCCACCAGCAAATGGATATATTGAAGTTCGCCCAAGTAGGCACGATAATACTGAATATTATGCTGATGCTGCCCTATAGAATAGACCAGAGGTAGGAGTAGTACCCAGTCAGTTTACACAGAGAGTGAAATACAAAAGGGGAATAAGCCATGGAAACTATAATCCGCTATAATCCGCGCTAGGCTAATCCGCTCAAATGGGATAAGCTAATCCTACAGTGATACAATGAAATAATAATCAATGTAGATGATATCGCATAATATCTAGTTAGTGTTTTAGAGGATTCTTCCTTAGCACCCATTTACGCTTTCTCGCCATAGTCAGTCAGTTCGTCATCCGCATTCAGTTCAATCCGCACCTGCCATAAGTGGAGCGCTCAAAACACAACACGTCTTATTTCTCCATGCATGACAAGCAACAACACAATCTGAATTAGTGCCACGAGTTCTTCTAATAAGTGTGCAACAACTTGTATCAACCAGCTGGTGAGGAACGAAGGCACCCACTAGTTGAGGCCAGGAGCCGCAATGGAGAGACTACCTTACAGAGTCCAGTTCATAGCCCGCAAGGTTAAATGCTAGGTGTTGTTCCAAGTTCCAAGTGTGTTGGGAGGTTTTGGAACTTCTGGTTCCAACTCAACTTCTTGCCTGGTGGGATTATAGTTCTAAATACTGTATTCTATTTACAATGTCAACCACTGGGAATTACTACCTTCTGTCAATGTAAATGCTCGGCATTTGTGGAGCGGCGGCGGCTGCGACTCACTTGTTGGCCCTGTCCCGCCTATAACACGGCAGACAGCAGACATATAGCGAGTAGCTAGCAAGGATCAAGGCACTAAACAAAGCAAAGAAATGAATCTATCCCGCTTGTTGTTGTCGTATAGGTATAGGGACCCTTACATGGCCTAGTTCAGGAATAAAAGCCATGCCTATGGTGTATACGCTATTTAAGCATTGGATAATCATCAACAGACAGAACCTAGTTAGTAGAGTTTCCGGTAGTGTAGTCCAGTAGTTGAAGCGAGGGCGACAGATGCTTCTTATGGGCGTTTCCCGAGTGTTTGTGTTAGGTGGTGATTAAGAGTAATTGATTCACTTAATAGGTAAAGTAGTTTTTGGGTGCCCGGACACTGATTGATTTTTTTACCATGTGCATGCTACGCCGTGGCACAATTGTATCTTTTAATATATTCCATTTATCTATGGCTTCCACCATAAGCTGTATAGAAATAACTACTATAAAAAAGTTAGTTTCTGGATTTGCTGCTGTTGGATTTACTGCTGGATATGCCACCTTTATGCACTTAATTTACCACTTATAGTAAGACCGGGTTAAGACTCTATGCTCATATGGATATGACACCTTTTAATTCGTTAATTTCCCATCTGGATAGTCAATTTATTGCTCGTCCGACGATAGGAGGAGGGCACGTTCACACTCTTTTTATATCTTCTGATGCCACCTTTTGTTACTTATCCCATCTTGCATAGGGTCCTACTGGATCCAAAATTCAGACCCGGTAACCTCTTACACTATGATAGCATTGAACCTGGAGCCAGGATCAACTATAAGCGTAATGGTAAATTGGGTAACTTACACTCTAATAAAAGGATGCTAACTGTTTTATTGGTAACCGAGGCAATATAACAAATTGAGCGCGGAGTAAGCACATTTACTCCCATTAGGCCCCATTCAATTAACAAAAAACTCCCCCAAGCACCTATTAAGAAGGTCTAAGCAGAGATCCGTAATATCAGCTAATACCCACAATACCTGTAGAGGCTACAACATGCATGAAACAACACTAGTAGGCACGATCTTCATCCCCATCATAATAGGTCTGAATACTGAGATGACCCCCTTTATGTGATTGATATGGGGGCCCTAGGCGGCTATAACATGTTACTTGGAAGGCCTTTTATACATAGGATGCATATGATTGATTCCCTCCACATTATTTTGACAAATACAATTCATTCAAGTAGACGTGCTACTTGCAGATCCAAACCCTTTCACCTTATCTAGCTACCAATGAAGTATAGGGGTGCTCACCAAGTGAACCACATACCTTCAATAATATAAACCCCACATATTACAGCCATGCCCGAGATTGGGACGAAAAACCTTCCAATATAGGTTATTTTCCACCTCCCCTATATGTGCAAATCAGCTATTCAACCTACCTTTGCTTGCTAATATGAATATGCCTTATCGCCCACACTACCCCAATTGCTTTCTACAAAGTTTTATTACATAAATACTATTTTGCTAAAATAAAAGATATAAAATCTTTCAATTTTTTTAATAGCTCTACCTACCTCCTACCTTGCCTCCCTGAATGGTCCTCCCTAATGGCACCTCGCCTTCTATCTAGCCCCTTCCCTTAATATTACTAATTGCGTTTGAACCTCAAATAATGAATCATAGTATGTAACGGTTCGTCATTGCATAAGCACCGGCACATAGATAGCCTGCCATACAGAGACAGATAGACCAGCCATACACATACAACATCTTACATAGCAGAATACCTTTGGATTCTCTATGAATAACCAACCTTTGGATTATGGCGATTCTTGAGAACAACCCTTTTATTTCTATTCTTTATACCCAACTTCCCACGTATTATATGGGTGCCTATTTTTGATGATAGGCGCGGCCTTTATAACCTTTTATTTATCTTCGCTGCGCACCTAACACCCATTGGTCCACCGAACCAGAGAAGGCCCCTATCGATCCATACGCGAGAGAGGAGGATAAGGCATAGATCCACCGAATAAGATTGATTATGTTACCACGTGATCACCAGAAGAAAGACATTGAGCCATGTTTTTACTTATGAGCATATCGATTTAGCCATGTTACCAACAGAAAAACAAGATTGATTGAGTTAAATAGATTGAGATATAAATTAATCTTCTTATGCTGCTGGCCGGAAAGGAGCGGCGGCCAGAGGGGACGGATTAGTTTTCCACCCAGCAGACGCGAGAGAAGGACTTTACGACAGAAAGAAACCGCCTTTCACAATAATAAACAACGCTCCACAAACAACAGGAATAATGGAAGATCCATTTGTCGATTGGAACATTAAAAAGGGGATATTATTAACTACGGTACTGCTTCTAAAGACTGCTTAGGAACCTTGCCTTAGGAATCTCGCCTTGACTTACAACCTTCCATTCTTAGCAATGAGCTTAAGTGAGCAATTAAATGGCTAAAGAGATAAAGAATTAATTTTTCAATAGGAAGGAAAGCATATGACCCAATCTACCCGAAGAGGTGTGGCAACCTCTTATCAATCAAGAGCTAACAAACGGTAGAGGGGCCTTAGCTCATGGTGCCTGTGCGGTTGAAATAGAGCCATCCACGGTACGGGAACATATAAACCTTTTTTATTTTCATTTTATTTTATATATTTTTATATAGGTTATTATACACCGGCTCATCGACTTTTCCAAAACAGGTGGCATTGTAAGGTTAGCATCATCGATCGGTTCACAAACTGACCAGAAGCCGTCGAATGCATAAACTCTAGAATCGACAGCATCAACTATGGGCTCTCGGCGCGTCTACGTCGATGATGTGTTCCCATGTAATATCTATCATCTTTTTCCCCTGGTATAAGCTAGTGGTACTTGGACCAACCTCCATGTTGGGGATAAACTCTTGGCTCTCGCCTAAAGTGAATAAAACCATTCATCGAGTACACCACCTGTATTGGCTGCATGCAAGTATTGTATTGAGTGGATATACTCTTGGCATTGCCACAAATAGTCCAGGTAGTAGCGTTGGCTCAATCATCATTAGTTGCTCCCCATTCATTTATGGGAGTGGTAGGACGTCACTAAAGGATCCTCTAAAGTTAACTGATCCTAACTCCCCAACCTCTGAGACAGGGCGGGGTTTTCCAACCATCCTACCTTACTCAGAGTAAAGTCATAAAGTCAAAGGAAAAAGTCTATTATAATAAAGGGTAAAAAGGGGCTCAAGAAGCAATCGAATCAACAGAATTCCCATAAGCAAAAGGAAGCCCAGGCAAAGCGGCAAAAGCAGCACCAGCAATCCCATAATCATCAGCAGTTGAACGGGCAGAATTCCCAGCATCCTCAGCAGCCCAAGGAGGACCAGTACAAGCAAGACAATAATTCCTAGCCTCAGTTCCAGGATCATTACAATGACCAGAATAATTCCCATCATCAGTGGAACCAGCAGGACAAGGATCATTTCCAGGATTATTCCCATAAGCTGTTAAACGAGCAGAATTACCAGTCTCATCATTTGAACCAAAATCAGCAGTTCCAAGATAATTTCCATCAAACAACAAACCATAATTATTATTCCCAGGCCAAGCAGAAGCAGCTCTATAAGCATTTGAAGGAGCATTATTCTTAACAGTCTTTCCCAGAAGCACCAGTGAAAGGAGCAGAATTCCTAGTAGTTTAATATGCAGAACCAGGCTAAGCAGCCTCCCCAGAAACACCAGTTGAATAATAAACGTAATTACCATCATTCCAAAGAGCATTCCCAGGAGTTCATGTAAACGTTGCCATTTCCGCAGTGAAAGGGGAAGGCGGGGAGTTTGTACTTACCATGGAAAGGTGAAACGCAGAGATGTGATCTCGTATATTGATGTATTGTTTATGTAGAGATATATAGAAAGGCAGTGTATCAACTTATAGAGATAAAGCATGGCTAAGAAGTAGTTATTATTTATTTCTTTTTAAATGGCACATTATTCAACCCATGGAGAGGGAGGGATACTTCCTTTTTTTCCACAGAATGGAAACTACTATCGACATTTATTTGTTGATCTGTAGTTCCAATAGTAGTTGTTCCTCCAGCTCTAACTACGGAAATGTAAATGCTCATTACTAAACATGGATGACTCCAATGTATGTCTTCTGGTTGATATGGGGAGAGGATTTATATTCTTCTTCCTACCACTGATAGGAAGTTATATATATGATTATTGTATATTAACACGTGGACAACTCGCCTTTCTCTTTTTCTATCTTTTTATCCGTAGTAGTTCCTAGAGTAGTAGGTACTTAGCGGAGAGCAGTAAGGTACTGAGGTCTTTTATAAATCAATATATTGTTTGGTGGTAATGTAAGGAATGGGTGAGGATCGAGATATTATAACCTCTTTAAATGAACAAGTTAAAACCTTCCCCTTCGTACCTCGGGAAAGTCACTTCTGGGTCGTCTCGATGCAAGTTTATACCTACCATAGCATTGGTTGTTGTTCGCTCTGCTTTAATATCTTCAAATTAGCTTCCGTTCAACCTCTATCTTCTCTGCCTCGTAGCTCCATGTTGAGCAGAAAGCGAGACTCTCCGTAATGGATTGAAAAGAAAATTAATGAATGCCTTCACTTAATAGAGTGGCCGTCGTCCGTCCTATTCGCTCCTGCTCCTCCCGGCCAGCAGCCAAAGCAGAAGCCGTGCACCTAACACAAACTCTATGGGTTGTAAGTCAAGGTTGAGTTAGTTGTAAAGAAGTTGAACAGCTTCTAAATAGATTGTTTGCGCTCATACGTGGAGAAGTTTTGTAAAGTTGGTGCCCCTATTATAAAATGATACATAAACTTATTGCCTTTATCTATATGAATGGAGAAAGAAAGAAGGGAGTTAGGGAAATTAGGAGTGGGTGGTGGTAGTGCCCACTAGTAGTTTAAATGGAACTATATAGTTAAACTATAAAACATAAATATAACTCCCTCTTATTATTGATCTATGTCACATATGATACGTGGGCATATATAAGGTTAAACTTTCATTACCTTGTCATGTGTTTATCTTTGTATTATAGCCATATCCTTATAAACTAATAGCTGCTCCATTAATCCAAGTATTCATATGGGGTTTCCAATTCAATAATCCAATCCCCATATGTCTGGGTTTTCCTACTGTATCCACATAGGTCTGTGTTGGTGGGGTAATACCGTACAGCATCGGGATTACTACTGCTGCTGTGATAGAATTAAAACATCCTCATGACATTTAAAGTAAATTTATCTCTGGGGATATTACTTGGGGAATCACAAGGTAAATTCCAAATATACGAGGAGGCGGCCATATAGATAGACACTTACCTTTTCCATTTTATGTATCCTTCCTTATTAGTTAGTAGCACTATTCCCTGTGCCTTCCTCGATGCCCTTTGAGGCCTATCTGCCGCCAGAGGTGAGTTAGGCCGCTATAGCGAGAGTGAAGCATTCCCGGCCGGGTGTCACCCTCCTCAGGAAGATGGCTTGCTTTGGTAACCTTCCGCATGAGTGCCCTCCGGGGGTTAAAAAAGAGCAAATATTATTGGAATAGCAAAAAATTCCACTATGTTTATTTGGTTGGTACATCCAAAACCTCCTCATTGCACATTTTGCTATAGTCAAATGGGTCCGAGCTAAAAGAACAGACAGCTCTTAATGTACGGAACATAGTTCCTCAGAACCTTAAACAACCATGATACAAGAAATATCAACCTTGAGCTTCATTGGCTTTTATCAAAATACACCTATCCCCCCATTTGAGCCCATAGCTTTTATATTAAGCGTAGCAGGCAGTAACATGAAACAGATTGATTATCACCCATTGAAAACAAATAAGCACCCTATTTACCCCCTTATCTATATAAGTGGGAGAGATAAAGCTAGAAATGGAAAGATATTTACTATAAATCTTATCCTCTATTTCTTAAATATAGCTGCTATCTTTAAGACTTGCCCCGGGCCCCTTCCCAGGGATAGATTAAGTTCATTGGGGATTACTTGAAGCCTTGGCCTAACGGAATTCTATTATTTATTATCCTTCCCTCATAAAGATCGAACGATACAGCACTGATCCTTGACCTTCCTTGCTTTGATGTATACCTAAATGGTGAGCAGCAGCTAGAGTGGTACTATATAAGCGTAGCAGGCAGATATAGTAAATTGATTGATAGAGAGATCTCCCGCCGAGTCGAAAAAAAAACTTCCGGTCTTGTATTAGTACGGTCTTGTCAGGGCTGGTACGTCATCAACTATGGTACGATAGGTCAGGTCAGTAGCATATAGTCTCCTCGTTGAACAACTTGTTTTTCTGTTAAATTGTATGTATAAACAATACAAATTAACACTATATCCAGAATTGTGGTAGGCTCCCCAACCAAGCTGTGGGCTCCTGAGCTCCTACTCCCTACATCCCAGTGTGGAGATAATAAGGCTGCTGCGGGTTCGGCAGAGCCACCTACTTAAAGCACAAGTGGCTTCCTCCTTATGATGGGTGTTTCTATTGTCAGGACGAGGAAAGAGATCTTTCCATCTCATGTTAATAGTCACTCCCCATGTTCAGGAACTAACTCCCATGTTTTCCAAACTTCTGGTTGTTTCTTATTGCCAGGAAGAAAAGTATTAGTATTAGGTATATACATATATAAAATACCAGCATAGACAAGTTTAACATCATTGTATTTGTATAATCCATTGGCGGATGTTTACCTCGTGTTGTTGTCCATGAACCACAGATCTCATATGATCACGTAGGTCCGGCGAGAAAACATAGTAAAAAAACATATATATATATATATGTTTTTTAAGTAACCAGTAGATATGTAGATTTGGCTCCAATGTCTGTATTAAAAACCCGATGCTTATTATGATTAGCTCTTTTCTTCTGACGTTGTAGGTCTGGCTGCAATGGCAAGGTCTCCAGGTTAGTTAGGTATCTGGGCTAGGGTTCCTGTTGATCATTTTTCTTCTATAGTAGAATAGTTAATGGTTTTATAGGTTCGAAGAGAGTTTCAAATAAAAGGTTGGACCTTCTTCTCTCACTCGGCCTGGTCATAGATGGATGATGACAATTTACAATGGATAGGTTAAACGTTTATATGCGTTGTTATCGTCTATTTCCTTCTTGTTAACGTTGAACTTTGCAACTTGGCATGCCTATGGGATGGATAAGTTGTAAGGTTGTGTTGGTGCACCTCACACTGAAGATTCACCTCTTTATAAGAAGTCCCGGGATGGATTTGTTCTTTCTGCTATGGCTCTAGGCATATATTTTCCTGCCAGCTAGGCTCGTATGGTACCTCCTTCTGCCAGCTGCTATGCTCTAGGCTTGATTCACTCCACCATTATTCTTCCATAGGTGACTAGCTAGCCATACAATGTCTCCATTATTTGAATAATCCCCGTGAAATAAGAGACAAGCTCTTATAGTCTGGTACAGTAAAAGCCCCTATTAACTGGACACTAGCTTTAGTATTACCTTGGTCTAAGCATAGAAACAAGTCACCTTAAGAGACAAGCTTAGTCCAAGCAGTTAGTCTTAGCGCCTATTGGACAGGACTAGTATCCAATGCCTTAAGCCCTAGAGTATTTATTGATGATACACTATTTTATTTCAAGAGATTTCACCACTGAATGAATGATTCTTCCACTATTTGTAATTTGAGGAAAAATATAAATAAGCTGGACATCCATCCCCAACATCCCTAGCTGGGCATCCTTCCTAGTACCGACCTGCCTAGCCTGCCTAGCTTACTTTCTTTTATAACATAATCCTTACAAGACCTATTTGTCTTTACTAGTTAGCGAAAGTACCCCATCCTCAGAACCCCATAAAGCGCTATATATTACGGCTTTGCTCTCAGGCTCCATAAATAAGGTGGAACGCGGCTTGGCCCCATATGGACGACAGGTGAGAATGGGTTCTACTCATCATAACTCCCCATACGGCTTGGCTCCCATGCTCCAATAAGATGAAGGAGACCAAGTTAAGTGAACAAGTGAAACGACAAGAAGATGAATGATCCTTCCCTAGTATATATAGCTCCCACTATGACTCCTTCCTTACAACCATCGGTTTACTAATAACCGGGATGCCTTTAGCCTTGTGGTGTGTGGATGCTTTGCAATTACCGGCGGCATAGAACGAACTAAACGGAAGGCCTGCAACAACAAGATCGTTCCCACTGCGCCCTTACGAAAACGGACTTATAATAATAGTAGGAAGAACGGTACCTCCTCCCCAAAAAGAAAAGACATGCAGGAACGGGAGAACTCATCACTTCCCAAGGTAGGCTCTCCTTAGGTGGTGGTGCTACCCAAGGTAGGGAACCAAGTAAGGGGCTTCGTAGTAATTGCTTTTTAGTCTTTAGATGAAGAAACATTTGCCATTGGTTATTAATAATGCTTCAGCAACTGATTATTCCCTATTGAAGTAGTTAGCCTCTTTGAGTATTAGACCCCAAACAACCATGAGCTTAGCATGTAAAGAAAGATTTCTAAATTATAAGATATGTTTAGTATATATATGCCAGCATACTATGTTAAGCCCACCACATGCACTCTGAACTACTAATAGCTTAAGCCCCGTTGTCTTACGCTTGCATAAAGAGGAGAATAAGGGGGAAAACTCTCGCTCGCTTTTTCCCCATAAGATGGATGGATTGTACTTTAACTTGACTTCCTCTGTTTGGAGCAAAGGGCCCGGGTTCCTGGGTGCCATAGGAGGATCAACTCTCTTTAAAGCGTATTCTATGTTTTTTTAATCAAGGGGGAAAGTGAAACTTATTTCTGTGCAATATCGTAATAATATGTAATATTGTAACACATGCAAGGAACGTATGCAAGTTAGGGATCACTACCTTATGAATAATCCCCCAAGAGGAGAAAGAGAGGATAAATCAGTTGCTTGCAAAAAAGTGGCCCCAGAATATGTGCTCCATCAAGATAATAAATCTCATCAGTTTATTGCGAAGCAGCAACCTACCCCCACTACCCATTGGATTGTAGATTCAAGCTGTGTCACTCTTGATAGGAAGCCGCACCAGCAGAAAAGAAGAAGCGAGCCAAGGCCGGTAGTGGTGCAGCAGCATCTTGCTCAACAACCTCAAAGCGAAGGGAAACAACATGAAGGGGTTTGGAGCATTGGAGCAACACCATGGAAATGACTCTTTTGGATCACACCTACCCCAGCAGGGGAGAGGGCATGCATTATGGAGGGCTATCCAGAGAGAAACACTCTGAAAGGTAGTGACGTATGCGTTCCGGCGTCGTCCCATTCTTCCCAGCGTAATAAGGCAGGCAGCGTAAGGAGAGTAGGTAGCAGGGGTGATTTAAGAATAATCTTTAATCAAAGCGGAGAATCAAGGGTAGGGTCGGTAAAGGGGGTAGGTTTTCTCAGCATCCTTCCTTCCTCTCTTCTTCTCCTATTCCTCCCGGCGTAATGAGCAGCGTATTCGTTCTGGCTCCCAGCGATAGTCCCATCATTAGGGTTCTCGGCGTATTTATTTGTCTCAGCGTCCCAGCATTTGTCCATCAGTATAAGCAGAACAAGTAGCCTTAGCGGTAGCGTAGCCTATCTTTAATTCAGCGTAATAAGCATTCCATAGAAACAACTAGTTTTTTCCGATCGTATTATAAGGGTCAGCGGATGAGGAACATGGTTCCGTACTGTGCAGTTGGGCTTGGCGGTAGCGGGATTCCGTATCCATCCACACGATCCCTTTCTTTCCTCTGTCCAACGCGGTAGCTAGATTCCTTCCATCCGCCGTGTTATTTACTGAACCTTTTACCTTGTTCTTTCCGGACTACCTTGCCTGACGTAACCTGACTGGATATTCCTCCCCCGACCTGACGACCTGACTACCTTACCTTCCTTCCAACCCGACCTTGTGCTCCATATGTTACCTACCCTTATGTTACCCACCTGGCTCTTTTATCATCATCAGTTCCCGTAGCTAATCCTCTGAGCCAGTCTCGTGTTTGAACCTGCATAAGCCTAGCTAAAGATGTCATTTATTTATTATATATGGATTTGACATAACACTTTATTTACATTACTGTTTCTCAAGTTATTTGGAACTTGAAATTGTTTTTATTTCTATATATTATTTGTGATATTATTCTTCTTTGTCTATGGATTTTGGAGATTTGAATCTATTGATTAGGTCATATTGCATCTTATGGATACTCCTGACTTGATAATATCTCTATAATATCTATGAATTTAACACTTACCTCCCTGTAGTCCCCCTTTGGTGACGATTGTAAATTAATGGGTTTAGTCCAACTACTAGCTAGGCAGATTCTGGCTGGAAGTTCAGGCTCCCCAGTTATCTTAAGTGCATGCATGAACGACTAAGGTAGTCTTCTCTTCAGGCTGATTTTGCAGAAAGCCTAGAGGCAGTAAGAATACAGAGTTATACTACGTAGAGGTTTAGGCCGGTTAGCCAGTTAGGGATAAACCACATTATATTGGCACGAAAACGACCACGCTTAGGCGCCACTTTCCACCCTTATCAGGGTTGGACCGCATCGAGCATATGAACTGCAGATAGTTTACCTTTATGACAATAGCTCTTCTTTCCATTATAAGGGGCTGCTTTATCAATGATGGTTATTATCATTTAAGGGGTAGCGGCACTAATTAGTATGATACTTAGCTGTCTTTATTACCATGGCGAATACAAATGTATTTCGGGGGGGGGCTACCCGCGCCTGGTAGCTAAGCTAACCATTAGTGCTTGAGCGGAGCCAATGGGGA
Organism: Larix kaempferi; assembly: GCA_027924585.1. Classification (NCBI taxonomy): domain Eukaryota; kingdom Viridiplantae; phylum Streptophyta; class Pinopsida; order Pinales; family Pinaceae; genus Larix; species Larix kaempferi. The sequence goes on along the minus strand of BSBM01002461.1, from coordinate 23,016 downwards.
GGTGCGCACGCTCGATGGATGCAATCAGTGCCTTACGAACCATCAGTGTGTTACAAAGATCAATAGCGATGGACTTAAAACTGATCTATCTATTCTACCAGTTAAGTAAAGTTATAACCTTGCGTTAACGAGGCACGAAGTGCTCTAAAGACATAAGGAGAGCGAGGTTACGGAGTGAATAAACCAAGATTGTAGTTTGCTTCGCCCCTTCGTTTCAAGTCATAAGGCAAGCATAATTACATATATAATGAAATATATCTCTATTTGTATACGGATATACGGGATACTACGATCAATTATGAGAACGGAGATCCCATACGATGCTCAAGCGTAATTACGTATATAATGCGCATCCGGTGCGGTGCCAGAATAGACCTGACTGAGCACACAAAGATTAACCCGACGGGTATCGTTGTAAGACGGGAAAAAACCCTATCCCATTTTGATTGGCTTTACCCGACCTAGCCCATAGGTAATATATTGGCCCCGTATAAGCCCCATCAATTACCAGGAAAAGAGCAAATGTTATGTGAAAAAGCGTTTATAAGTATTAACCCAAAGCTAGAGGAAGGATATTGGATATGCTTATTATACATGAGGAGACCGGCTATCCATTTTCCCGGCACTGAAAGGAAGGCCAGTCCAGGCAATTGAAGAATGGATATTTTTATTGATTGGTGGAGGAGGAAGGCAAGGCATAAATAAGTATATCTCCAGGCAATAAAAGGACAACAAGATGGTACCTCATGGTCATGGTTGTTGCTTTTATTTCAAACAAGGTTATCCCTGACGAAGGAAGGGATTTACTCCCGGGTAGTCTCGCTGCCGCTCGAATAGCCAAGATAGATACTTTCGTTTTACCGTTGGGCTTCCTCAAGGGAGTTCTTTTATTCTTATTTCGTTGTAGGTCTAATTTCCTGAAATGAAGACCTTCCAGGATGTGCAAGAGGAGGAAGTGGTTCACTGCCAATGGACTTAAAGGAAGGCAAGCAATTGTCCTAACTCTGCTCCTCAACATATCCCATGCCCTTCTATTTGTATATAAACGTAAGTATATTTATATTGGTGTGATGACATAGTTATGTGCTTTATGTGATGTTGTGATGTGATATGGTTGGTTGAAGTGATATGATGGGAGGTGGATGTTGAATCAGTAGGTGGGCTGTTGTACTTTGCGGGCTTCTGGCAAAAGAAAGAAAGGTTGGCATCTATATTTTTAGAGGCTCCTTACTTGTAGAAAGGCTTATGTTTATAGGTTACCAGGTGAAAGATTCAAGGCATCTGACTAATTGGGGATTCTGTTGAAGGCAAAAGATGAAGGCAAAAGGCAGAAGTTGAAAGGTTCAAGGCTTTCGGGCCCTTATTTTCCTTGGTTACATCTGGCTCCAGGTGAAAGGAAAAAGGGTAAGGCTTCTGTTGAATGGGTCATGCCATAAGGTTTCTGGCGAAAGGTTTTCTGTTTCATGATTCGTTTAGTTCGCCCCTCCCAGCCTGCTCGTGTTTCTTTGGGGAATCCTAAGCAAGCTCCTTCCTCCTACTCCAAATATATCGGGTTCCTCTTTTGGGAAGACTACGGTTCCGAAGAAGCAAGCCAGGAAGGAAGCCAGCCCCTTCTCCCAGCCAGCGAGCATCAATCCAAGGTCGGATCAACCAGCCTCGGGTTTTTACATCCATCCCTCCTCGGTTAATCAACCAGAAAGCGGCGAAAGCAATCGATCCCATCCGGCCTCTTATCTAATGTCCTTGCCCAATTAAGGAAAAGCGGCTTCGCTCCTCTCCCTTTAGGTCGAGTGGCTCATATCTTCACTCCTAAGTATTTATTGGGGTGGGGGGGGGTGTGCATGAGTGGCTCGGGGTTCGGGGGTTCCGGTCGGTCCGGGGGCGTCCGAGGGCCTCCACCTTCGTTCGGTGCGAGAAACCTTGTTACTTATGATATAACCCCACTTTATATCAGGCAAGTAAATAATATACTTGAAATAAATTTGAATTTCATCGTTTCCCACTACTTATATAAGATAGACGCCCGTTGCCGAATGAACATGGCCATTTCAATACATTTACCTGTAGTTAGGAAGGAATTTTATACTGCTTGTTGAGCGCCTTAGCCCTGCTAATACTTTCTTTTTGCTTTTACTTTCCTAAGCATGCGGGTGTTATCATTGAGATATGAAACCCATCAGAGGAATCCTTCAGTTAAGACATATACGCGTTCAATGGATACCCCTTAAGTTCAGACCCCAAAGAAAGAGATTTAACAGCTCACATACCCATAAGTGACCTCAAGATATGATAAATTCGCTTTCTTTATATTTATTTTATTGAAACTACCCATCGAGGATATATAGTTAGTTCTACAGGGCACACAATCTTATGGACCGATTAGAGTCCGCATTCAGCCAGCCGCAACAGCCCTGCTAATTTACTTTTTACTTTGACTTTTTTGAACATCACCAAGTAACCTTCACCGCAGACCCGATTAACATCACAACACCCCGCATCCACCAAACACGGGAAAAAGGTAAGGGACGATAAGGTGGCCCATAGCAGCACACATATCCTCCTAAAAGCCAGACATAGCCAGTCTCCATTGACACAAGGTGTCAGGAGGTCGACGATAGCCAGTAATCATTGTCGATAGCAGCCAGGAGCTCATAGCTCTTTTAGACCCATATCACCCATAGAGTCATCTTAAACACAGACCCCGGTAAAAGAGGCCGCAAGGGATAAAAGGAAATGGAAACTGATTGCTTGCTTTCTTATACTTGTACCCTGGAAGTAAGGAGCCGGGCTAGGTATTCTAGTGGCGCAACGGATGGACAGAAGGACACATTATTTTATAGGGGTGGTCCCACAGAAGGTACGGGGCTGAGTTAGCGAGTTAGGGAGTTACAGCCGTGGGGTTCCCAATAGCCAATAGCCGGTAGTCGATCCACTAAATTCCGGTACTCCATTCAGTCATGCCAGGTATAATATCCAAGTATTGATCCCCAGCATGCGATATAGGTTGCAATTACTACTAGCTGAAAGAAGAGATAGCCGCTAGTTTTTATGCAATCGATACACTCGATCGATCCCGCTACTTGATTCAGGTGTTGATGCCGCTAGTAGATACCAGTAAGGTGGATGCACTCAATTTTTATAGTAGGGCTTCAGGAAATTATATCTTTGCCTACTAAAAATAATAAGAAAAAAATAATAAATAAAAACTCATATGCTTTTATGGTATTCCCTTGCACCCAGGCCCACTCCCATAGCTTATAGGAAGAAGTAGTAGTTACCCTCGTTTAAACCCGAAGAAAGTAAGAAACAAATAAAGTGTCATAGAACTAAATTTTCATGTATGGACTAAGATTAGTTATTAAGGCTTATTGCATAGACTTAAAATCCCATCTACACAACAAGTCTGGACACCCAACATATGCTAGAATTATAGAAAGTGCGCCTAGCATATTAAGTAAGTAAAAAGGAATAAGTTGATGGCTCACTTTTTAATATTTGCACCCCGAGCCTGTCGTGGGCATACCAAAGTGTGGTTGGACAATCTGTAGTGCTCCATCTATCTATAGAGAGAGAAGTTAATTCGTGACATCTGGAAGCGCGTGTAAAGGTAGGAAGTGTGGTCATTATAACCATGTATGATGAGGAACGTTAAGTTATATCACCCCTATAAAGGGTGAGGAACTGCCCTCTATACGTTTATCATATATGTGAAGAGTGACCCTTCATTAATAGTAAGGATGAGGCACAGAGTGATCCGCGAATACCATATGGGAAGCAAGCAAGCCCTCATCTATTTACCTTTCATCCCTTACCCTATACCTTGGTTCCACACCGGCACCCTTTTCCTTTGGAAATAGAACCGCCTTATATCTATAACCATCGTTGAATTTATATGCCATATCCCTTTATTGTAGGGACGCTATTTACCTTACTTATGTGTTTACTAACAACCTACATGCTCACCTTCAGAGCTATACATTTTGATCATTCGCTCGCTTAATGGAAAATGATGCTTAGTTTAGTAGCTACTGCACTATACTTTATCTTAGAAGGAGGACGCAATCATCCAACCTACCCATTTGACAGCTCACAGACCTGACACTTAGGACAGGAATTCACGCCCTAAACATCTTGCCTTCATTTATTGAATCGTTCCTAAGCACTCATGCTCTTGTTCCGGACGAGCTGAACCCGGAGCCAGGCCAGCAAGATACCAATAATTTATGAAACAGCCAGCATTGCTACAAAAGGTTTGTCAAGACATTATTATTGGATAACTATATTATATACCCACCTAACCCCCTAACCCCTTCGGGTCGTAGATAGAGATGCAGTCTCAAAAAAGGCTAGTAGTCTATTAAGACAGAACAAAAGGCTACACTCTAAGGTCTCAAGTGAAGTGGCTAGTGCCCCATGGAACCTACAGCTAATACGGAAAGAAGTAGTATAAGGCAAATGCAATATTCCCATGAATAATTCCCATAAGATTGCATATTAAGATTACTCACAATGGCAAATGAAACGTATATATGCGAGTTCGGCATATTGATTTCAATTTATAGAGATTTCTATTCATAGTCTAATATTAAAAATAAGATTGTAGGGCACCTATTCTTTATATAGGCTTGTTAAGTAAACAACGTGGCTCCTAAGACAATCCTATTAGGTAATTTTTACTTAAATAGCATTCTGACAAAATAATAAAATGCATGTGTCCCGATCCTGTTGCTTATGGGCTATGATAAGCGTTTATTTATTATACCCCTGGGCTACGGGCTATGGGCTGACCAGCTGGCGACTTCCTGTATACTACTAGCCAAGCAATAAAATGAAATCTATTTGATAAACTAGCTATAAAACTAGATTGCCCTATTAGAGAACTATTCTTTTTGCCTGATTATTCTATTTCTGACAAGCACTGACTACTCAGTAGATATTTACAACGAGTAGTGAATAAGAGTTCATATTAACACATTAATGCATAAAATAAATAGAAGAAGGTTGTTCTATCTAGATCTATTTCAATCTAATCTAATAGTGATTCTCTCTATAATGGCTATATAAGACTAGTTTTTTTCTTCCTGGGGCTTATTCAAGTCAGTTGAACGTCATGCCTCACCCTTTATCTTCAAGGTAAAGAGCGGCTCACCCTCGTTAAAGCGGACGGAAAGGTCTTCGCTATGCAAAGGTCGTATACGACTTAGCCGATAGGCGAAGGGAAGGGTTCGGTAACGTGGCGTTAGCCAACCCAACAAAAAGGTTTACTCCTTACAAGGACCTGAGCGCAGCGAATCAGCGTAGCTTGACCGAAGAGAAATAAAGGGGACGTAGTCATGCATGACGAAGGCCTAAAAGGGAAGGTAGCCCCTGGGTATGGGGTTCAGTTTTTTAGTCTTACCTTTTCCTTGCCTTGGGATAATCTAGCCTCACCTATAGCTAATGCCTCTAGGCGAATAAACATATTTACTCTTGACCCCGGACCTAGTGGCTCATGGGCTGGTAAAAACCTCCTAAGCGTTGGGCTGGTAAGCATCTCCTCGTACTGATATTGATGGGCTTATATGCCCTAGCGCTTAAGCTACCAGGTGATAAGCCCTATTGCCTTTATTAATATTGTGAAGATTAGAGAAACACAGAGACGTCAGCTTACAAGATGAAACCCGCAGTACAAATGAAATCATAGTAATAGGTTAAGTATCGTACTTCTATGGATTCCACTAGTCTTGTCTGTTTTTCCAATTGAATAGCTTCCCTACCCTTCCTACACCCCCGATGGAGCTTTATTTATTAAACTATACTACTAATATTCTCCTTCTACTGTGTGCCCCACTGATTTGTCTCGGCCTAGCAGAAGGACCATCCTTTCTTTTATTTTATTAGCATATTCAGCTTTCCTTCCTTACTTCCTTCTGATTGAACCTTACTTCCGGTTGAATGAACAATCCTTCTTACGGGTCGCTAGAAAATGGATGGGGGTAGGGGGCCGGCTATAATTAGAAAGAGGGTAGGGCCAGCTAGAAAGCATGCTCCGGTAACAGTAATAAAAAATTCCGGATGCTCTTGTCCGACCGGGGCAATCTCAAGAGTGGGGGAAGGAATGATGATCCAAACTAGGAAACTCACCACGGGACGCCGTGCACGCTATTACCCCAGACGGGGTGGACGCCGGGATGCGATGAAATAATTTAGACATCACCCCTTTTATATATATATATATATATGTTTATTTACAATTTTAGGGTCATACAAAATAAGATCGCAAGAGGATACAACAGACAGTGGATAGACGAACCGTTACCCATAAGCAGCCTTGAGCTCAACCTCAAGGAGGGCATAGATAGAGCCATTCAGGGAAAGGGACTTTCATTAGCCATGAACCATAAGCCTGAGCTTACAGTCTGCCAAGTAAGGCGGCCGCCCAGTCCAAGGAAGGCAGGCACCCGCCAAGAACTATATTAGCTACCAATTAAATATAGATTTACAGCTTGCCGTACATACAAAATTATCCCCTTCGAGGATGCCTACACCAGTGGCTGGCGGCTACATAAGGAGCCATTAAACCCACCATAGGCCTAGAAAGGGCAAGTACACCAGATAATACACAAAAAATAACACCAAATGGGACGTTCACCGAAAGCAGTTTACCCACTTGGATAATATGCTGCAGCAAGATCTCTCTTAGCAGGCAGGAAGGTGTAAGCGGTAAGTTGGCTAGGTCAATAGAAGCCCGAAATAGAGCAAGCAGCGACCCCCCGAAAAAACCTAAAAGCAAATGATTACATCCCTAGTAAATAGTGCGAAACATCGTTAAATGCAATTCTTAATAAAATCAGCTGAACCTGAAGCAATAAGATCAAATCAATCAACTCAATTGTGTCTCCTTGGGGACTCCTCCTGCTCCACTTCCTAATCGAATCGGATCGAATCAAATAAATAAAATAAATAAATAACTCGGTGGCTTGGCTTGTGGTTATGGTGCGCTTGGTGAGGCTTCTGTTTATTGGCTTTTGCCCCTCGCAGAAGACTGGCTTTCTTTATATAGCCCCTCCAGACTAGCTCAGTTATATTGACTCATCCTCCTCAACAAACTAAAACTCCTAATATATTGGTAGACTATGCCACTAAACATGGACTATATCAATTTACTATGCTAAACATTTACAAAGCTCCTAAAATATATAAGTATATTAATATTGATGTCAAAACTTTTTAACTGCATCCCGTGGTCAAAGCGTCCACCCTCCTGTCCATATGGTTTAATTGCGTGCACCACATCCCGTGATTCCTTTCATAGTTTTGCTAATTCTGTGCACCCTGCCCTTATACAGCAGACCTCTAGCCAGCAGACGACATAAATTCGAAAAATAGGCTGTTTTACCTTCCCGCTCCTGAAAATCCTCCCTTATCTCCCCCGGTTGAATACTCCCGGTGGGCAGAAGACTCATAATCTTCCTTCCTCCAACTCCTGATCTCTCGATTGGCAGTTTGGGGAAGACTCATCATCCAGCTCCTCCTCATGAACTGTGCTGCTTTTCAAATGCTGAATCCACGTGAGTAATATTTATATGGGATGTATGTAATATGAAAATGCTTGGCAGAAGTGATATGATTGGTGAAATGGATCTGCTTGTTAGAAGTGAAATATGTGATATGAGTTCTGTGTGAAGGCCCTGTATAAAGGGGGTTCTTCTGTTGGCCCTTTATAGATTTTTATGTAGATTGGCTCCTGGTGACTGGCTATAGGTTAATCCTGGCATCTGTTGGATCAATCGTTGATTCAAGGAGAGAAAAGATATCAATTCCAAAGTATTGATTTCAGAGAAGCCTAACCGAGCCCGGTATCCATCCACAGTATCCAATCCGAGTATTTAAACAGAGCAGCCAGTCCAACCCATAAAGTAAAGCAGCCCAGCTCAGTAGCCCACCACCCGCAAGTAGCTCCGCCCATGAGCCCGTGAAAGCACTCGCCTCAGGCTAAAAAGTCTATTTGCTAAAACCATATTTGCACGCTGTAGCGCGGACCATGGAATGCGGGTTATGCTTCACCCTCCCGAATACCCATCCAGCCTTCACTCCCATCGATCCATCCCCATCCAGATGCTACCTTTCATTACCAAATTAAGTACCATATTCGCCACTACCTTTGCTATATAATATGTTCCAGACCCCATTTCGTACCCTATTTTATTTTAGTTCCATCGTCTTTACTGTGCCCCTTATTGCATGCTTTCATTCGCAAGGAATTCTCCCATCTAATATAGTTATAATTTAGAATTGCCAACCAGTCATTGTTGAGAGAAGATCATAGCCAGAAGGGAGGTCATTTTAGCACCCCGTAAACTTTTGTTAACCAACCAAATATATAAAACACCTTAAAGTTACGATTTCTTTAATTAAGAATGCCATATCGCACGACGTTTCGAACGGAGAGGATGGCAAAGCTAGGATAATTGGATTGCTGCTTGCTGGCTTTGCGGGCTTTACAGCCATGGAGGAGGGATGCTTGGAAAATCCAACCCGGCTGGGTCAAGAATAAATCGAGAATATAGATTGCGCGCGGGATGCCGCTATATGTGTGGGGGTAGGCAGCGGTCCAACGGAAGGAGGTTGGCTGGCTTGAGTGATGCTAGAACGTTCGGCTGGTCGAACCCGGCTATAACGCGAGGCAAGTAAATGGCAATAAGCTAGCGACCAAGTCTATGTGCGCAGCGTAAGAGATATGAACCGATGGATAATAGGAGTTAAAGCAGACACGTTCTGTTCAATGAAAGAGATAAGACATCTATCTACTAGTTGACCTCTAGCTCTCTACACGAAATACTATAACCTCTTTCTTATCTTCAAAGGCAATTGGAGCGCGCGCCTAACTGTCAAGCTTCACAGGGGTTGGTTTATTGGGTCCAGGCGATCCAAAAAGCTTCGAAGCGTAATAAGGAGAAACCTCCCCCACTACTTTTTGGCTTGTATCCTCGCCTCTCTCAGAAGCTCTTGCCCTTCTCAACAGGCGGATCGTAAGTAATGATTGCAATGAATCCATCCATTTGAACAATATTGTGTGTTCCATTAACAAATAGGCATCCCGTCCGCAATTGCGAGCAAGCAGCGACCCGTCAACCTCAAAGCAATTCGCATACTGCCTATAAATGGAAACATTCTTAAAAGCCCTAGTTAAGTAATAATAAAATTCACTTTGAAATGGAACTTGCTGCCTCAAATAAACAAGGTTTTTATAAACAAAAATGTCAAATTTGAATATTTTCTATAATTTTTACTAATCAAACGGAGTGCCTGTCCCGAGCCGCCAGGTGGGCTATGTAAATAACTTTTATGAACACAGCTGTCGTCTCCCTTCTCAGAAGACTAAAGTCCTTCCCTACTAGCTGCTCTCTCCCTTCCTTCCCCTCCCGAAATAATAAATAAATTACCTCTCAGAATATTCAATCCGGCCCTTCCAATAAAACTAAGAAAGCTCCTTCCTCCAAAGCACAGTACATGTGATAGGATTTCTTTCCCTTTATAAAGAAACTCCAAGGTCACCTCCTCCATAGCCGATGAGTTGTTGGCTGGCCGGTAAGGAGCATAAGTAAATGATAAGTCTTATGTAGAATAAGGGCGTTGCGTTGTTCCCAGAACTAAAGCAAGACCTGCAGTCCTGCAAGACACCTTCCTTCTGAAGCTTTATCTACAGAGAGACTCTCGCATATCTACGTTGAACTTGCATAACCAACTAGAAGGAGCTACCTAAGGCAGTATCTCTGGAACTACTGCAACTACTGCGAAGGCAATTGAAAATACTGAACTTAGCTGTAGTTTCTACATTAGAGGATACTCGCTCGCATATGTATGCTTACCTTGTCCATGCAGGCTCTATCCCATCATATTTGCTGGCTGTTGCGTATAAGCAGCAGTCCCACATTGGCCAGATATGTAGCTGCTGCTATGTATTATGAAGAAGTCCCCTTCCTTAGTGAAAATTATGCTGCTAGAGTAGAGTCAAGCCAATGGCAATGGCAGTAGAGTAGTTGCAGTAGGAACATCGTTCCGACCGGTAAGGGTCAGCGGACGAGGAACTAACAACCTAAGTTCCGTTAAGGCAAGTCATGGAGGCAGGGTGTTTTATCTATCCTTCCACAAAAAGTGAAGCGATAAACCCCACCCTTCAATCCACGACAAGCGATAGCGATCCTTCCACGTAGCAGCTATAATCTAGGGCTTGACCCATCCTGGAAGCTCCCCCCTCCTGACCTGACCTGACCTGACTTGACCTGCTCTTACCAGCAGACCTTGCCATAGCCGACGGATCTACAACTCCATAAAACCACGGCCCTACTACATAGCAAGTCTACACATATCCAATGAAGATGTAACAGCTTACGTCCCAATGGGTGCAAGAGAATAGAAATTCACTCTATTTATACTTTATTAAACACATTCCAATATAAAAACTCCCAATATAAAACCCCAATATGAATTAACATCGACCAATATTGGTGCTCCCCAACTGCCCCATCTAACGGAATAGGTGTTACCACAGACAACTATCCATATATTATTAAAAAGCTGCTCATCTCATTACCCATATCACGTACCGATACGAGCCAATATCACGTACCCAAGATGCATTTTTATTGGCTTTCTTTGAACCAATTTATTCTTGTCAGTTTTTGAATCATAATGAGGTCAACGATAGCCAAGAGTCGAACGGTAGTTTACATTCACGCTAGTCAGAGAATGTCAGTAAGGGAGGTGGGTCATGCCAGATAGATGATTGCCCACATCAACAGAGAGGGGTGGTCCCACGGACGCACAAAGCCGGGAGTCATTGCTATAAGGGCGGTCATTGTCAGAGGGTAAGCCAATAGTTGGTATAGTCATTGCCTCAAGTTGCGTCGTAGCCAGGCGGTCATTGTTTATAGCCCCAGTAAGTGCCAGCTGGTCAGTGCCAATCCATTTCCAGATGGTCGTCATACAGCTGATTTCCAGTCATAGTGGGGCTGGGAGGGGCTGGAGAGATAGAGATTGATTGGATTGCCAACAGATACAGAGCGGGGTGATCCAGGAGAAGAGGTGCTACGAACGAAGAGGTGCGGTGAACAATTGTTGGTGGATTACAACAGCCCACATACTCAGAAATGGGGCCAACGGACGAATGAATGAGGACTAGCCAGAAGTGCCTTGAAGAGTGCTTGCCTTTTTACATAGAACATCATTCCAATAAGACCTCACCAGGAGACGAGACTACCCCCTTTAACTTGACCCTCGATATATGGAAACTTATAACTTTACCTAGGGTCGAGGTTCAAGTAGGAGCTGGGATTGCAGGTCAAGGTTCTAGGTATGGGTGCTAAGGTCCTTTTTCATTTACAATTTACCATATCGGCGCTACCTTTCATAAGCTCTAAAAAGTGTCCATAGGGCAGGTAACTAATACGGCTGGCTTATAAGGCAAGTAAGAAGAGAGAGAGAAAGAGAAAGTGTAAGTCCATAGGGCTAATAAACAGTCCAATAGGGCTTGAACTCTACTACAGCAAGACCTTAAGGCAGTCAGAGGGCTAAGACAAACTACTTGGACTAAGCTAGGTAAGAATGAAATTTATATAGGACACAAAAGAAGCTGAGCGTAAGCGAATAAGCTATTATTCATTATATCTATGTAATATTTCCATTTATTGGAAAGGAAGATGCACTAATAACACAGGATAAGAGGACAACGTTGTTAAGGCCACTAACTGCACGAGCCCTTATTGCATTATATACGTGCGTATCCACAGGGATAGATCCCTACTAAATTTCCCAAAGAACTCAAACATGCTAGATCAAAATAGTCAAAGGAACTCACCTTGCTACAAGATTGTAGTCAGAATAATGTAATGAGGTGAATGGAATGTGTGGTGGGGAAGATGAAAAGTGCGTGAAGTTCAAAAGAAGTGTAGCCATATCATGATGTGAAGACTCCATGTAGTGTATGAGAGTAATTGAGACATACAACAGTTTCATTATAAGTCTTTAGTAGGAAAGACTCAATAGAGTTTGGAAAAAACACTCCTATAAACATGGAACTTACGCAAATGCATAACATTCACAGTAAAGTTTAGGGGTTATCCCTAAAGACTGGATAAATGAAATGCCTTGAACCCATAGTCTTCCATAATGATATATAGACCCAACCAATTTTGTTTCAACTTTACCTGGGATTATCAATTAAGAGAGGTCTTATAGTTTATTCGAAGAACCAAGTCTCCAACATAAAAGCTATGAAAGATTATGTGCTTGTTGTAGGCATGGGCCATGCACTTTTGGTAAATACGGATATGCTCCAAAACACATAGGAATTTCTCATCTAATAACTCGAGCTTAACGGTGTTATGGTCCTCATCTAATATTACATCGCGAAGGGAGACTCTGAGAGAGGGAACTAGAAACTATAATAGAAAAAACACTTTGATTCCATAGACTAAAGAAAAAGGGGTAGCCCAACTAAAGTATGTACAGAAGTATGATAAGCCTACAAGGCTTGGTACAGTTGAACGTGTCAGTATCACCTTAAATACATGATTGTGCAATTAAGAATGTGCAATAGGATTTTGTTGATCACTTCAGCTTGACCATTACCTTTAGGATAGTAAGAAGAGGATAACTTCTGATGAGTTATGTGGTTTTTTGTCATAAGCTCTTTGATTGGGAAGGAATGGATTCTTAAATAGTTAGTAGCTTTAATTAGAAACTTGTGGCCATAAGAGGATGAGGGAGAGATGGCTTCAACGATATCTAAACCCCATATGGAGAAAGGCTAGGGTGACTCAATGGGGACTAGTTTACACAATAGAGCAAGAACTAGGTTTGCATGCTTTTTGGCATACAACATGAGTGACAAATTTACGGATGTATTCCCGCATGGTGGGCTAATAATAGCCCATTCAGAGGAGCTTGAGATGGGTGTCTTGTACACTAAAATAATTGCTCTAAATGCCAGTGTGTGTCTCATCGATGAGGTTATCTAACTGGGAGGAGTCAATGCAACAGAGCATGACTCCATCAAAGCTTTTCTTGAAGAAAAGGCTGCCTATAAGGGCATAACGAGTAGATGCATGAGCAAATAACTTCCTAGTAGACTTAGGAGCATGCTTAGGGAACTTGCCAGTAGTGAGGTACGACAGAATATCTACATACCAAGGGCGAGAGAGCTAAGGAGAATATGATAAAGACTTACCCATAGAGTCTTGAAAGGATAAAAAAAAAGAATAAGCATAATAGGAACATGTGCATATTAGAAAGAGGGAGCCCCAGATAGTGGGCCCCGGCGAACAGATCTTATGATGATAGAGAGATCCAGGAAAGTCCTGACAAAGCCGGTGTTATACCCATTTGACCAAGTTCCCTAAGTTCAGATATCCAGGATTTATCCTTCCGTTCGCGTAGCGGAGATGGGAAAGCAGTAGAGAGACTTAGACTTTAATCCTACAAGCCGCCACTTACCTCGTTATGCTGCTTCCTGCCTGATTGGAATAAAGGAAGGCGAAGCCCTTTAAATGCTCTAATTTATTGACTTGCCTACATCAAAGTGCAATTTGCAATTGAAATACCCGGTGGTGGAATCATACTCCGACCCCTTACCAACAAGGGTTATATAGATATCAAATCACATTTAAGGACGTTTCTCGGATCGATCGGAACTAATCCCACCCAACATACCAAACCCGCCGCTACCTCGTTATGCTTGCTTCCCCCTTGCCTTATATCACCTTCAAGGCATGAAATCAGCGATTTGGCTCAATAAAAACGATAGTTTTATACCCCGGTTACTCTAAGGGAACCTTTACAAACGAAACCAAACACGCATTCCCTTGCTCCCCCGATTCTGGATGACCTAGCGGGATGGCTGGGTGGATGGATGGATGGTAGTCAAGTAGCCAAGGACTTTCTCGTAGCTCCCCTTGCTCCCCATGCATGCTCTCTGCTGGATAACATGAAAGCTGCTGGATGGATGGTAGTTTCAAGTAGCCAAATATCCAAGCCCAGCAATGACCGGCTGCTTACCAATGATTGGCTATTGATACTATGACCGGCCGGCAATGATAAAAGGGCAATGAGCTATTCCAGTTCATAGGGCTTACTCGTTTTAAATGACCGGATTGGATTCGAAATCAAAGAGTCAATTGAAAGGAAACCTACGAAAGAAAGGAGTCAATAAAAAGGATACCGGAATCAATCAAGAGAGTATATCTATCTATCTCTATAAAGGCAGGCCAGTCAGAGGTCAATGGTTAAATGGGGTTTGAATCCCTTTGTACCAAAACACCCCGGTCAGCTGAATAACCGGTTAGGCAATCATGCGGGGACCTTAGGCGAATTAAGATACCTCCCCAGGGCGGATTAACCTGTAACTCTCAGACCAGGTGGTTGCTTTGGCCATCAATCAATCTTATAGGGAGGGTTAGAAGCCCAAAGGAGTTTCGTAATCATGCTCCTGACCTGAACTTTGAGATTTATCCGTCTTGCTAAGGCTTGGCCTGGGAATTAATGAATGCCCTAGTCACGGCTAACCGGACTCACCGCTCAAATTAATGCCTTCCTCCGTATGGGCGTAAACAGAGTTGCCCTTCCGCAGAATCGTTACTTGATGAGGGTGTGGGCATCCCTATTTACTTTTGTACCTAAGTAATACTTAGTATTTTGCTGTTCCATTACTCTAAGGCGAGGCGAATCATTGGTACTCAAATAATTGATCGGCAGTTTCGGAATATCTGTAGACAAGGTAGCTTTTATAGAATCCCAGGTCGGCTGAATAACCTGTAGCGGACCGGTCGCGGAACATTTTGTAATGCTAAGGTTAACCTTTCTTTCATCAGCAGCCTACTTTATGAATGGAAGGGAAGTCCCACAGGAAAGGAAACACTCACCAGTCGTTGGTTAGATCCTCCTTACCTTGGGAACTACTCCCATAACCTTTAGCAGATCTCATTTCACTGCCGAATTTAGTCTATATAGTCAGCCAGAACTGATTAGACACGGACGGGCGGGACGGTTGGATTATCGAGTCCACGAAGACCTTCTTTCGTAGCTAGCTTCTCTTCCTCCCCCCACACTATCGCTGGATTACACGGGCGGGCCTTTACATACCGGTATTTCAAAATACTATTTCTTTTTTATTTCATCTCGGGTCGAGGAACGTTTAGTTCTCGCCCCCAAAAGGGGGAGGAGCAAAGCCTTCTTTTTTACATTACTTAGGAATCTGCTTTTGGTTTATTACGTTTATAATAATAATAACATTTATTAACCTGATTTACCTTCTTTGTTGCATGACCCAACAGAGCAAGGAGAATAAGTGTTTTCTTCATCCACGAACTTACACTAAGTGACTTATTCTTTATTGTAAATTCCCCAAATACTTTTAGTAGCTGCTTCCTTTGCTCTCCCCATTAGAGATGGAATGGTGACAGGATAGAGATGGAATGGTGACAGGACGGAGCTGGGTAGATGGATGGGATGGAGGGCAGGATTCTCACCTTACCCTTCTATTACGAATGCCGGAACCCTATGATGATGGAGTTACTTTTTCCCACCCTTTCATTAAACCAGCAATAGATTTAGGGAACAGTCTCAGGAGAAGCCACTTACTTTTTTTATACCACCCACCCGCAAGACTGTCCAATTGGGCCCTCCTATAAGAATCTATTCCGTTTACCCCACCCCCACCAATGTTAAAGGCGTCTTCATTGGCAGTAGTACCAGCACCAGGCCTAGCTATTGATTCCGTTGACCAAGATGCTCCAGTTGATGAATTAGTTTAAGCTCCAGTACCAGAACTAGTCATAGCTTCCCCTCGCTCTGTTATAATACCACCATTGGTAGCTTCGGTAGCAGATCTTATATAATACCATAGTCAGAGCAGCACTATAGATCGTAGTTGCTTAACAAATTGCACCTGATTAATCGTAGTCATTGCAGCGGATGGCATCCAGCACTGATGCGCTGAGATCGATCGTCAAGCAAGCACCGAGACCCTAGCCTGGGGACCTAACCTGGATACCTTGCCATTGGGAAATAAGCCTAGCCAGGGGAACTCTAATCCGCTACAATCCGCATATAAGTTAAGTTTACAGCTATTAAGGCAGTCTCCTCTATGGGCTAGTAGTAAGGCTAAAGGCACGTGGACCTTTACTCCGCTGCTAATACAATGGAAAGAGATAGGAAGAGGGTAATTTATAGCTGTAATAATTATTTCATTCCATATTTACACAATAGAGATATAGACTCTATAGATATGGATCCCATCCCCTGTAGTGTAATAACTACTATAGAGTAGTTTCCGTAAGCTATACACTATACTTGCCTTTAGTCCAACTACCCTTATAGAGTAAGTCCCATGGCAGCCTTATTAATTTAATAGAGGACCCTCTCTTAGTCCATGCATTAAGAAGTTCCCCATGTATACACTAAACTATCCTTTCTCTATTATAACCCACCAGACAACATTGAGTTCTCAATGGCCTCAGGTTCGGTCAGCGGGGCAGGCACAAATAAGTTTGATTTAACAATGTGAGACTTGATCTCTATCAATTCGATATACATATGATACTCGCATATATACGTTTACTTTTTTCATTTGAGGCTATCCTTACCCGATAGAAGGAGAGAAGTAAGGTATTCCCCACCAGACGAGATAGCGATTGAGGTCACCACTCGACTGAGGTACGAAGGAGAGGCCCTACGGGTCAACGATCCACCGAATTAACGTACATACATAACTATTTGAACGCGAGTATCGCAATGCAGCTAGCTGGACCCAACGGTTAGTAAGTTTACCTTGTGGTGGCAATATTATATACGGTAAGGTGAAGGGGAGTATATTTATATCTCATTAAGAGGATTCAGTGATCATAGAAAACTTAGTATAATAAGGGAAAGGCTTACACTCTCTACAGCTTCACTCTATGGCTTGTCTCTAGAGCTAGTACCGGGGAGACCTTTCAAAATACTTTCCCTAGTTAGACAGATTTTACTGCTAATTAGAAAGAGAGAAGCTACCTTTCACAAAGAATGGAGACCTTTAAGAAAGTACTCTATCTTTTCAGATTGAACGGAAGCACTACAGAGAGAGATAAGTTATATACAGCTTATGCACTACAGCTTAGCTCAAGCTAAAGAGAAGAACTAAAGCTATCACTACAGCCTATACAGCTTTCATCGAACTGATTAAACTATTTAGAACTACGGAGAATAATAACTAATGACAGTTGAAGTTTAGCTTTCACTTACCTACTAGTCATTACAGCTTTAACTCTTATTAAGTAAGGCTTGAACAAGGCGGGCACACTAAAGGCTAATAAGAATGGAAGGCTTTTTAACTAACTCTAAGCAGGCTTGATAAAGGCGGCAACTATTGATAGTGATACAGCTTAAGGAAGTAGAGCTACAGCTTCAGTACAAAATACCGGAAGCAGAAGTGAGAAAGGAGGGGAAGTCTCATTTATATAGATTTTACAGGGCTATTCTTGTCACCAGCGCTCGTCTTAAGGGCTCATCATTCACCAACGCTCCTCATATTTACTGGGGCTCCTAAAAAAACCAGGGCTATTTCACACCTGGCTATTTAAACCAAGCTCTTTCTACAGCGCTCTTCCTTTCTACAGCAGCTGTTGTGAGCTAAGGTTCAAAATAAGTAAGCATACTTAAAGCAGACTGAGCAACTGGTCAATTTGAAAGTGAAAGGGTAGCCTAGACCTATCTCTCGGCAGACCTTCCCTGGATGGCTTCTCCTCTGTGAACCTGGCCTTATAGAAAGGTGAAAGGCTAAGGCCCCACAGGCTCTTGGCTTCAGGCTTGTGGACTTGGTGTTTAAGGGTAAAGGCCTATATCTGTGGGACTTGGTGATTAAGGCATTTACAGGTAAAGGCCTATATCTGTGGGGCTTGGCTTATTGGGTTATTGGTGATTTGAGACTCCCGGTTGGCAGAATAAAATCATCCAGGCTCCTCAATCTAACTCGATCGGCCTATGCTCCCCGAATGGTGAATCATCAACGTAAGTAAGAGTATTGTGGGTTAGACTTATCTGGCTCCTTCCTGGTTATCCTTTGGTACGAAATATGGAAATTATGGGTACGAAATATGAATGAGTATGAAGGGGACGTGATATTAGAGCTAATTAGTCTGTCAGTGAATGATGTGGACGTGATAGTGTTTGGTGGGAACGCATTCTCTCGTAAGATGGGGCAGTTGGTTTTCGGAATATGTTATAAAGTGAATCAATAAATTAAATCAATGCCTTTCCCGGAAGACATCTCCTCGACGCACCAACGCGTATACGTCTGTCCAATTGGCCCTCCCTCCTATAATCCATTCATTATTGCTAAATCGATCAATCAATCACTATCTGGGCAACACGCACCACTTCCCTTACAGGCATTCCCTTCCAAGCCTTTTTTTACTCTGTGTCTGTCGATGATCCTATCCTCTCCGGGTGCATTGTCAGTAATGATGCCTGCATCCTAATCATAGCATCCATTCTATCTAGGTAGTAACGTGTGTTCCGTACCCGTAAATGAGTTGTAGGGCTTAGGGTATAGGGCGTAGGTATATTTGTAGGGTCAAGTGTAGATCACAAGGGGATATTATATTAGCCCTCTCTGGGTGAGATTGGCTCATATTGGTAGTTATATAAATTCAAATATAGATAAATATAGATAAAGCTAAGCATGTACATAAACACTTGGATCGCCACCTACTTGGATTTACACCTACCTGGCATCAATTGGATCTCCTACCGGCATTTACACCTTCATCTCCTCCCGCCATTTCATGTATCGACTGTTGTATCGACTGGATCCACACCTGGGATGTAGTAGCAGGAATCAGTTTGCATTATCTATGTTATAATGATCCATGTGCTTATAAACTTTCCATATGTGTGATCATCATTCATTAGCATTCAGCTCCTCTAATTTCGTCTAAACATAAGTAACGATCTTCATTCCCATTGTTCCGAACCGTCGTTAAGCACTTACCCTTGTGAAAACTTTATATGTCCATCTATCCCCGATTTTATATTATTCATTATTAACAATGTTATCCGCTCATATATTGATGATTTTCATTCTATCTTAAATGATTTTGGGTTTATCAGGTCGTGATCCACTAGCAGTTAATTCGAAAGTAAGTAAGCAGCATTAGATCCAACAGCAGCAGGCAGTAAATGGGTCAAGCTGGAGAGCCCGCAGGTATAAATTTCCATAATTCATCTATATAACAAATAAATATTCAACTTTGGATAGATAGGTCTGAACATCTGTCTTCCCTGGTCGCTCCTTACGTCTGGGTATCCATCCGTCCTGACTTTATCTCCAAAAGATGATGGATCTGTCTCTCCTTGATTTCCCAACTATGTAGGCGGTCGATCAATAAATAAATAAAGTGCGGGATAAACCCAACCAAAAGATGGAGCAGTATCTCTTTCCTTGTCTCTATTATCTAATATGGGTGTGCCTGCCTGTTTCTTATACTGTATTTTTCAACCTCTACTCAAAGTGGAATAAACTTATATAACGATGTGTATATCCGTAGGTATTGGTGGGCTGTTTATCCGGGTCGCAAGGTAAAGGAGGTAGAGAGAAGCAGTAAAGAGAAAAGATATCAGGCAAGGCAGTATAATCAATCACCAATATGGAAGTAGGCTAGCCAGATGGAACTGAGCTGTTGGGGCATAAGGATAGCTTCTATTGTACCAGCAGGGTGTGAATTGGTTGAATTGCTAACCAAGGGTTGTAGGGTAAAGAGAGAGTTATTAGTAGCTCACCTAGGGCCAAGGAGGCTGATGCAACTAGGCTAATGCAATAAGACAAATATACTAATTGGTAACCCACCTCCACCTCACACTACGTGGGGCTAGTCACCCATGGGCCCTGCCCAACCTCATCAAAAACAAAGTGATTAAATAGAAATAAATCAAACAGATGGGTCTAAAGGGTTCCAGAGAGCATATCAATAATGTGTGTAAGAACTGAGAGCGTAATGGGGGATTCCGGAAGGCAAAGACTAGCACGCTTATTCAGCAATTCGTGGCACCAAAATAAGGTTCTAATCTAATATATAAACGCTCTAAAAGGGGTATAGTTTATAGCGAATAAAATCCAGTTTTTGGTAAGCGGAGCTATCGCCCCGACCCAAGGAGGGCGAGGTTCTAGGTATCCTGGTTAGGTATCCTCTCTAGTCTTCAACCGTCCGTGGTACCGCCCTTGTCTCTCAAAAACTACCCCGAAAGTGAATTGAGGTATAAAGTATATAACGAGATCAACTTGTGCTTCTTCATTAAACATGCACTGGGGCCTTCAACTCGGGACCATATCATAATGACTACCACTTGTCTATCGGCTGATATGACGACTGTAAATGCGCTCTTGGCAATGATCATCCTGTAAAAGCCCCTTATCTGTGTTAACCTAGTAGGAATGACCAGTGAGTAATGCTGGGCTATTGCGGTTCACAGAAGGCAAACATAACAGGAACCATGGAGTCAATTAATTTAAAGCATCCACATTGGTTCGCAAACAGAAAAGAAGAAATAGAAACCTGTCATCGATTAATCAACTCTTAGAGCTAGTACCGGGAGTTCTGCCCATAGAGTATAAACACCTGGATCGACTATGAGGAGCTATCATAGATAAACGCGCCCTAAAATGGTTAAGTAATAATAAAATCTGCTTTTGATGGATCCATATGTTCGTGACAAACATGTATCAATGTCTTAATGCGGCATCCCGGCGCTTAGATAAACTTCATTAAAGGCATAGTTCAGTAATAAAGTAAATTACTTTTAATATCCCGATGATGGAGATAATAATATATTTTTGAACCTCCCCAAGACAGGATATTTATAAGCTAAGATTAGTGAATGAGTCTGTTTTTGAGATATCCCATGCCTATTGGACTGCTGGACTAGCTTCAGAGTGTGCTCTATGAATAACTAGCTTTAAGTGTTATCTATTATTTATGTAGTCCCATGCCTTAAGCTGTAGTCCGTGGCAAGAAGCTTAATATAAGAAGAGAGCCTTAGTCTATAAGCTGCATGGATACTGCTTAGATAGCCTTAGATTAGCTGAGCTAAGCATGCCTCTATCTTTAGTTATTTAGCTTTAGTTCTTATTAGTGAAAACTAGAGATGTATATATTTATTAGAGATGGATGGTTGTAGGAAGGAGCTACTAGGGTAGGGGAATCTGGGTTGCACCTGCCCCCGGCCACCTGCACGGAAACATCTAGCCATTACGACGTGATAAAAGCTAATGGGTCATCAGCCATCAGATTTAGCCAGAAGATAACATAGTTATAAAGGAAAGAAAGGGGACTTATTCTCTTATATATATATTTTTACAGATTCATCATAGGATTGCATAGATTACAAATGACAATGGCAAGTTCAACGTAAATATGCGAGTTTGGTCGAGCCTCAGCGGGGTCCTTTTCTCTTTCTATTCTCTTTGTATGTAGGTGTTTTCTTTTTGTGAAGGCCTGTTATTATCATATGCAGGGAATTTGTTGTAAACAATTGAGATTTCAACTTTCAGAATGACGCACCATACTTATCAATTTTACAGCGAGAGCCTATATTTTAGCTGGGAATTAATATTGCAATATTAACAATGGTCAAATCACCCTACGATAGGTCTAAGTAGAGATCTGTAATCAGGAATTTACCTAAAAGGCCAAGTTCACATTAATAATTGACGCTTAATTGAAATGACTGGCCCGCCCTCACCTGTTTCCTGTACTTTTCACTAGGTCTACCCCTGTCCGATTACTTGTGCACCTGATATAAGAATCGTAGCATAAATCTAAGTATGAATCTAGAAGAAATATCAGTGCTTAGCTGATCGGGGCAAGAAGCTATACGATAACCAAAGAGAAACAAGCCCGGGTTGGTCTAAGTCACCTTCACTGCATACTGCCCCGTTACCACAAACCCAAAAGAGGAAATAGAAGGACCAAGTTCCCACATACCTGACAAGTACACTTACACCCAGTATACTTCCACCACTTCCACTAAGTAAGATTCTTTCAGCAAGTTTTTATCATATAAATTTGGCTAAAAATAAAGTTGTCAGTGCGCGTAAATGTAAATGAAAGAGGCTTCTTGCATCCCTTATTTCCTGTTCTGAACCAGGTATTCCGTTGATAAACCAATCTCGTCTGGCGAAAACATAGCTTAATCAAAATATAATGAGGTAACGGCATGTATCAATGTCCTTCAGGTGTGAACGATACCCACCCGCCTTCTATAGGGTCTGTATGCCTATTTTGATTGGCAAATCCTCCTGTCTAGTCCTCATTCGTCCGTCCGTGGTAACCGATCTCAGAAAACATTCCATTGGTGCAACCCTCTTTGTATATGCCCCATAAATAAATCCGTGAAGAAAGCCCGCAATCAAATCAAGAGGTAAATTATACACGCATATAAAAGCATCTACGCGTAAATAGACCAACCCTCCTTTCCCCTCCCTGTGGGCAACCGACAGTGAATGCCAAACTGTATTTATGTTATCTTGGGTATAAGCAACCACCAGGTATTGTCAACGGGCTATCAATCTATTGGCAACCGTGAATCGTCACCTCCTGGGAATGATGTCCTATAGGCTCGACTAGTGGCAAGGAATCCTGAATTGAGTAGCGGTATATAGTATCAGGATCGACTGCATCAAAACTAACTATGGGCTATATGTAAAGGACCACCTTCTGTCTGACAATGGGCTATTGGACTATGCTCTTCAAAATTGATTGGCCTACCTATTAAACTAACAAATTGTGAATAAACGTCTGTAATGCATCGTTTGATTCCTTCCCTCCATTTGAGGTAGAAACTACTGTTCCGTATCGGTAAGTGAGGTGGAGGTAGAGGTCTAGGCTCTAGGTCGAGGGCTGTGATTCCGTCGATTAATATATATTTGGCAGGATGGAATCTTTTGCTTGTTAAGCTCCTTATGCTTGCTCGCTTTTAGGCCTGACGAAATCACCACCCGCCCTG